>SJYV01025528.1:156754-217211 GCA_006410875.1 Neotragus pygmaeus
CATCTTTGGCTGCAAAGAATATAATCAATCTGATTTCGGTGTTGACCATCTGGTGATGTCCATGTATAGAGTCTTCTCTTGTGTTGTGGGAAGAGGGTGTTTGCCATGACCAGTGCATTCTCTTGGCAAAACTCTATTAGACTTTGCCCTGCTTCATTCTGTATTCCAAGACCAAGTTTGCCTGTCACTCCAGGTGTTTCTTGACTTCCTACTTTGCATGTCAGTCCCCTGTAATGAAAAGGACTCTTTCTTAGGTGTTAGTTCTAAAAGATCTTGTAGGTCTTCATAGAACTGTTTAGCTTCTTCAGCATTACTGGTTGGGGCATAGGCTTGGATTACTGTGATGTTGAATTTTTTGCCTTGGAAATGAACAGAGATCATTCCCTCATTTTTGAGATTGCATCCAAGTACTATATTTTGAGCTCTTTTGTTGACAATGATGGCTACTCCATTTCTTGTAAGGGATTCTTGGCTATGGCAGCAGATATAATAGTCATTTATATTCACACATTCCAGTCTGAGTTCACTGATTCCTAGAATGTCGACATTCATTCTTGCCATCTCCTGTTTGACCACTTCCAATTTGCCTTGATTCGTGGACCTAACGTTGATTCCAGGTTCATACGCAATATTGCTCTTTATAGCGTCAGACTTTGCTTCTATCTCCAGTCACATCCACAATTGGATGTTGTTTTTGCTTTGGTTCCATCCCTTCATTCTTTCTGGAATTATTTCTCCATTTATCTCCAGTAGCAATTTAGGCACCTACCAACCTGGATAGTTCATCTTTCAGTGACCTATCTTTTTGCCTTTTCATACTGTTCATGGGGTTCTCAAGGCAAGAATACTGAAGTGGTTTGCCATTGGACCACATTTTGTCAGCACTCTCCAACATGACCTGTTTAGGGTGGCCCTATATGGTATGGTTTAGTTTCGTTGAGTTAGACAAGGCTGGTCTATGTGATTAGATTGGCTAGTTTTCTGTGATTGTAGTTTCAGTCTGTCTGCCCTCTGATGCCCTCTCTCAGTACCTACTATCTTACTGGGGTTTCTCTTATATGGACGTGGAGTATCTCTTCACACTGTTCCAGCAAATTGCAGCCACTGTTCCTTACCTTGAACGTGAGGTACCTCCTCACACCCAACACTCTTGACCTTGGATGTGGGGTATCTCTTAAAGCTGCTGCTCCTGATCTTGGATGTGGACTATTGAGAGTACAATAAAAAATATAATTGTACCATATGTACTCTTTTCACTATTTATGTTCAGTTGCTTATGAGTACATCATTATAACTTGTTAAACTTAAAATCTGACATATAAATAGATAGCTATTACTATCTGAAGCATAATAATGAGCCCTTTTAAACTACTTAATAAGAGATTTCTTATCCATAACTTGGTTTGTTTAGTCAACAAACCTTAATTTATACCTAGATCTTAACCATGTTTTAGCAGTCATTCAGGAATACCCATTTCTGCCATAAATGTCTTCCAAGAGTTCACCACTCATATTTACACCTGTACATCAAGCGATATTCTGTTAATATTTCACAGAATACCACCCCCAGTGTGCTTTTAACAAAACTGATCATTTCCTTCTGTATTCTTCTAGTTCTTCTGTCTTCTCAAATGGGATGGATGGAACACCAGTCACATATGCCAGGCTCCCAGGGGACCTTTCAACTTATCAAATTCCTTAATTTGATCATCTTATTATCTTTCAATTCTATTTCATATTTTAATCCAACTATGAATATTTGTTATTTTCCATCATTTCTCATATAAACTCTGAAATAGGTACCAATTTGTGTTCTCTGTTTCCAATCACACTCTGAGTTTTTCTCTCTCCTACAGTTCAGTTCAGTTCAGTTCGGTCACTCAGTCGTGTCCAACTGTTTGCAACCCCATGGACTGTAGCATGCCAGGCTTGCTTGTGCATCACCAACTCCTGGAACTTACTCAAACTCATGTCCATCAAGTCAGTGATGCCATCCAACCATCTTATCCTCTGCCATCCCTTTCTCTTCCCACCTTCAATCTTTCCCAGCATCAGGGTCTTTTCCAATGAGTCAGTTCTTCACAGCAGGTGGCCAAAATATCGGAGTTTCAGCTCCAGCATCAGTCCTTCCAATGAATATTGAGGACTGATTTCCTTCAGGATGGACTGGCTGGATCTTCTTGCAGTCCAAGGGACTCTCAAGAGTCTTCTCCAACACCACAGTTCAAATGCATCAATTATTCAGTGCTCAGCTTTCTTTATAGTCCAACTCTCACATGTAGCCATGACTACTAGAAAAACCATAGCTTTGACTAGATGGATATTTGTTGGCAAAGTAGTGTCTCTGTTTTTAATATGCTGTATAGGTTGGTCATAGCTTTTCTCCCAAGGAGTAAGCGTCTTTTTATTTTGTGGCTGCAGTCATCATCTGCAGTGATTATGGAAACCCCCTTCCCCCATAAAGTCTCTTACTGTTTCTATTGTTTCCCCATCTTTTTGCCATGATGCACCTACTCCTTTCCCGATTTGGAACCAATTTGTAGTTCCATGTGCAGTTTTAACTGTTTCTTCTTGACCTGCCTACAGATTTTTCAGGAGACAGGTCAGGTGGTCTGGCATTCCCATCCCTTCAAGAATTTCCACAGTTTGTTGTGATCCACGTGGTCAAAGGTTTTGGCATAGTCAATAAAGCAGAAGTAGATGTTTTTCTGAAACTCTCTCACTTTTTTGATGATCTAACAGATGTTGGCAATTTGATCTCTGGTTCCTCTGTCTTTTTTAAATCCAGCTTGAACATCTGGATGTTCATGGTTCATGTATTGTTGAAGCCTGGCTTGGAGGGTTTTGAGCATTACTTTGCTTGCATGTAAGATAAGTGCAATTGTGTTGTAGTTTGAACATTCTTTGGCATTGCCTTTCTTTAGGATTGGAATGAAAATGGACCTTTCCCAATTCTGTCGCCACTGCTGGATTTTCCAAATTTGCTGGCATATTGAGTGCAGTACTTCCACAGCATCATTTTTTAGGATTTGAAATAGCTCAACTGGAATTCCATCACCTCCACTAGCTTTGTTCATAGTGTTGCTTCCTAAGGCCCACTTGACTTCACATTCCAGAATGTCTGGCTCTAGGTGAATGATCACACCATTGTAGTTATGTGGGTGATGAAGATATTGCCTGACTATTATTGGGTGCTCTCAAGGCACATTTAATTTTCTTATTCCCTCATAAGATAGACCAGTGATATTAAGCCCCTTACGCCTGCCTTCTAGACCTTCCCTCTCCATTCCTTGTTGGCCTTATATTGCAGTTTTCTCAAAGTATAATAGTTCTTGGTGTAGTCCATATGGTCCCACCTACCTGCACCTTTGCTCAAATTCTGTCTTTTTTATCCTCCTTTCTCAGTTTTCTCCTTTCATAGTTGTTTTCTGAACATACATATTTTTTGTTAGGAGCCAATTGAAATACCATCTCCTCTGATAACCATTTCCTGATCCTCTTAGCAAGAATTCTCCTCTAGGTGAAACCACTCACTGAATACTTTTATTTTCTGGATTATTTCTGGCCATTTCAGTATTCCACTTTTAGGGGCTCCATTACATTACAAGGGAGAATTCAGGAACAGAACTTCCCAGAATCTCCTTCTTTTCATGACTCAGATTTGAGTTTTTTTTGTTTGTTTGTTTGTTTTTGTTTTTAAATAAGAGAAACCCTTTGGAAATTGAGAAGGTAGGAAAAAAAGTGCTATTATTCACTTAGTACAAACCGGAGTCAGGTATGCAGGTCAGACAGTAGATACAGTGGCTTTCTGATGCCAACGAGCTTCTAAGAACCATAGGCTTTGTTGCTTCAGATAGTGTTAGTGAGAGTTTCTAGAGATTCCTGAGAATTGTAGTTTTGCAATAAACTTTGGACAAGGCCTTGCTTTCCTGCTTTGGGGTTGATATTCAGTGAGTTTTATCCAGTCTCCAAGCAATAGCCTGATTCTACATCAGCTAGTTGGGAAACCTGTTTTACAGGATTTTCTCCTCTGTTGAGCTCTGGGTTGAAGTTGACCTCAAGAGAAATTCAGTGAGATTTGTAAGGTGAAAATGAAAGAGCATTCATGGATAGTCTTTACAAGTCAGCATTGGCTTGGGCTCTTCATCAGCATGTGCTCTGATATGTTCACCATTTCTCTTTCATGGGCAGGAAGCAGCAACTCAATCTATACCTTACAGCTTCTTCAGTATTTCATTTTTCAGCATCTCTGACTCCACAAACAGATGCCCTTTTAGCTCTGGGATGAGTATCACTAGCTTCTAGTTCAGGTTGCTGTTATCACAGAAGTAAAGGTTAGAAGCCATGAGAGGCCTTCATGTGTATTAGCCCACCGTCATTGATTACTGTCTGCCTCTGCGCATTCTGCTACTGCTGCTGCTACTAAGTCGCTTCAGTCCAACTCTGTGCGATCCCATAGATGGCAGCCCACCAGGCTCCCTTGTCCCTGGGATTCTCCAGACAAGAACACTGGAGTGGGTTGCCATTTCCTTCCCCAGTGCATGAAAGTGGAAAGTGAAATCGCTCAGTCATGTCCAACTCTTTGCGACCCCATGGACTGCAGTCTACCAGGCTCCTCCATCCATGGGATTCTCCAGGCAAGAGTACTGGAGTGGGGTGTCACTGCCTTCTCCATCTATGTATTCTAATTTATCCTTATTTCCTAACACCTCCACAGTCATCCTTTCTTCTTGACTGCTTGCCCTGTTGACTTCAGCCCCGAATCTGACAGAGAAGCAATAGCTGGACATAAACCAATCAGCAGTTCCCACATAGTGTAAAAGTCCAATCTTATAGTAAAGTTCTTATTCTACATCTCTGCTAGTGATTCTGATTCTCTGATGAAACCCTTACTGATATATTCCCTGATCTTCAATGACAATTTCTGTCACCCCAATCCCTTCAAGTCTTCCAACAGTCATATATGTCTATGACTCCTATATTAAACACTTTCTGTCTGGAATTCACAGATGACTTCTGTTTTTTTTTTTTTTTTTCCCTTAACCTCAATTAACATATAATATTAGTACTTATAGTGGATTCTTAAACACCAATGTGATTAAAATTGTGCTCATATGCAATAAAAAGGAACTGACTCATGCAAATATGTTACAGTCATCATTCCATATTATAAAAATTGGAGATTATGTTTTCTTTTGTGTCACATACATGGAATATAGCAAAAAAATGTTTTAAAAATGAAATACTTAATATTAAGCTGATGACCTATAAAGAATATAAAATAAATCAATCATCAATAGTGAGTAAAGAAAATGAGGGAAAGTAAACACTCTTCCTGCTCATGAAAGATGTCAGAATCTATCTGAGAATATGAAGTCCACAGATTAAAGTGTACATAATGACAACAATGAAATTAAATAATAAATTATACGTGGGTACCTATCAGACTTGCTATAGAGGAAATTCCAGCATTGAGTTAGAATTAAAAGTAATAAAAAATATTATAAAGTATGTAAAACTAAAGTTGTCTCAACCTATAAATAACTTTAGTTCTACCTATGCCATATCAGATTCAGAGAATTGACCTTCTTGCATTTCAAAGATAAATTAAAATCAAGGGACAGAATTTGATAGATTACAGATAAAAGAATATCACTCCACATTGCACTAGTAAATAGCATAAAAATTCATTGAAGATCTGTTGGGTTGACACAGGAGATAAGTAAATCATTATTCCAAATTTGTCTTAAATCTAGATGCTTAATTTATTTGGACCACAATCCCTCTGTATCAGTCAGCTTCATTTCTTCCATCATCTTCCCTACTGCCTCTAATATTCCCGTACTGACCATATTTATTCAGAATCTCTCTCATATCATGCATGTTAGTCTAAAAGCGAATTATTAGAAAGCAATAAAGTGAGTAAAGATGGAGTAATATTACACCTCAGGGTTTCTCTTCTCTCCAAAGAGAATATCAAATCAAACCCTCCAAAAAGTAGATATTATGTCATATCATCACATATATCTCTATTTCTGTCAAAATGCATGAATTAAAGAAAGAATATGTAGGGGAGAAAAATTTGCTACCCTCAAATATATCTGAAATGCAAATTACCCCAAGATGAAAATGATCAAGAACCAAAAACTTCAGGAAGAAACTTTGACTTTCCACCTGAGTGCCTAAAAATGTAGATAGAAGACTTTTCCAAGAAGGAGTCTATCACCACATAACTGTGATATGGACTAGTTGAGTAGACAGGGAGAAACCTAAAAAGGTCAGTTAAAATTTCTCTCTGTATCCCATTGTCCCTACCCAGACCAGCAAATACTTCTTTACCAAATATTTGCTTTTTTTATCTATCTGTCAATTGCCTTCCTCTCTTTTGAAACCCTGATAGCTCAGAAGGTAAATAAGCTGTCTGCAATGCCGAAGACACAGGTTCAATTTCTGAATCTGGAAGATCCCCTGTAAAAGAGAATGGCTACCTACTCCAGTATTCTTGCCTGGAAAATTCCATGGACAGATGAGACTGGAAGGCTACAGTCCATGGGGGTTGCAAAGAATCAAACATGACTGAGCAACTAGCCCTTTCACTTCACCACTATTCCCAACATCCTCTTTTTGTCTTTAGCTGAAGATGGGCTTTTTCTTAGTTGAAGATTTTTTTAAGGTGAGGATTTAGCCATTTTGGCAAGTTACTCAATGCTCCTGAGATTCTCCTGTTATTAAACTCATGTTTGATTTTCCCCCAGTTAATGTCTCATGTAAATTTAATCCTTAGACCAGCCAGAAGAAACTAGAAAGTTGGAGGAAAATTTCTCCCTCCCTTATAGGTAGAACAAATATGATTAGAATATATTCTTCTTGGGTAAGTGACATGTATCACTATTACTCGATTATCAATCTATAATCTTGGTTGGTTATGTCAAATGGATGAAGAAGATTAATATTCTTCTGTGGTCTCTAGCTACTTTATTTATATATGTATTCTCTTGATCCCTGAATATTGTAGCACATACATAAATGTCACCTACATGCAATATTTCCTCTCATATGTATTTTAAGTAGTGTGAAAAGGGGAAATACATCTCACACAAAGTTTATTTGTACACATATAATTATCTGATTCAATGAAAATTTCACTTAGTTAATGAATTTATTAATTTGTTTCAAAACATACAATACTTGATATTTATTTAATTTAATTAACATTTTTTAGCCACCCCATGGCTTACATGATCTTAGTTCCCTGATTAGGGATTGAACTTGTGTCCACAGGAATGAAAGTACAGCGTCCTAAGCACTGAATTGCCAGGGAATTCCCAATACTTGATCTTTAAGATACAGTACCATATAGGATTAATAGCTTGAATAAATTGTAATTATTCCCCTCTTTATAACTATATATATATGTCACCAGAACAGTCTGAAAATAAAGTGGAAATTTTCAAATATGTTGTCCATGTATCTTGCATCCTGAAGGCAACACACAGAAATCTATTTTTAATTTAAGATATTTGATTCATAATTCATAAAATTTATGTATGGATATCATCTTAGGTGTCTACATAAAGTCCCAGGAGGAAGGTGCCATCATTCTATTTGCAGAAAATCTTTATTCCCTAAACTCTAATAATCATGATTTAAAAATACAACATACCTTAAAAGTTAAACATTAATCTGGACTGTATTAACTATAATGCATTCAGTATACTTCATATTTACTTACATGATTTTTCTTCCTAATGTACACATATTTTGAAACCAATTCTACTGAAAGCATGTGATCAACTTTTCTAATCAACATTCTTTGTCATTTTATCTTCCAAATGGTTGTGGTTATTGTTCTTAAGCCATGAGAAGCATATGATTACTTTGTAGTTTTGTCCTGATACTATAAAATTTTGTCCTGATACTATAAATGTAACTGAATTCCATTTCAACCAAATACCTTAGATCTCTGTGACTTACATAAGAGACAATACCTCAATCATTTATAGCTTAACAATTAAAAGTTTTAAGCATGATTCATTTTAAAGGAAACTTTTTTTTAGGACTCTTAGCACAAGCTTTATGACTTTGTCAAGTTTTAGCTAATAATCAGCAATGTAATATTCCATTTATAGATAGTAAGATGGCACCTAGTTCCATGAATCTATCCCATTGTCAACTAAAAATCTCTTTAAAACAGCCTTTTTCTATTTCTCTTCTTTCTCCTAAACCAAACCTCTTTCTAATTGTATTCTTGGTTGAGTTCCAATATAGTGGGTCCCGTTTGTTCTGTCCAGCATATTTAATTTCTCCCTACTAAATAACATTGTATACTACTGCTCATGCCACTATCTCTGATGATATATTCCACTCTCCTCTTCTTAAGGTGTGCATCTCTTTCAATGCTTAGTTCAGAACACATTTGCTTTAAGACTTGCAGCACTGACAGAAACTTGTAGTCATACTTACCTTAGGAAATAGAGAAAAGCAATTTCCCCATTTGTTAAATATATGTATGCACACCTGCTTCCATATTTGGCTACAGTGAGACATTTAAGACTGTAGTTAATAATGGCAAGGAGCCTGCAGTGGCTGTTATTTATATGGTTGCTGGCAACTGAGATTCGTCTTTTGACTCAATTATATTGATTTCTTCTTGGATTGTCTTTTTATGTACAACATTGTAGGGGCGGTTCAAACTGGTTTATAAAATATTATTTTCACTGGCATTTTATTTAAACAATAATATAATCAATTACCTTGTTCTCATGCAAGAAATTGAATGCAATATAATCAAGTCTAGCTGGAACTATAACTATGGAACACATGTGCCTAGCCTGCATATTTTTAAAGAATATTACATAAAGATTTTTGGTACCTTCTACTTTTATAAGCAAACATAAAAGAATAGAGATTCAGCAAATATACACATATAAAAGGATGACAGTCATGAATGAATATTAAATAGTGTTTAATTTTGCTTAAATTTGAAAACGTAGAGTTAAAATTAACTAAAGAAGGTAATAAAAGACATTAAATATTGTAAATGTGGGTATTCTCTATAGTTACCTTTGTCAAACAGTTCTGTTCTCTTTCTGTTTCCTGAAAATACCAAGATAACACTTACCACAAAGGAGCTTCTCATGTATAATTTTCTTACTTTATTCCATCTGTTGTAACCAATTTCATCCTTAAATTCCAACTGAGCTGTAGCTCTCAGAGAAGGGAAAATTTCTCCTTCCATCCTCTTTGAGTCTTATGGCTGGACTAGTAACATAATTGATGCAAGACAGAGCAAAAGGAGAAAAAGAAGCAAATTTAACTTGGGCATACAGTGGTCTCATAGAAATGGTGTTACTAAAAATTTGTCATTTGTGCACCAGTAGTGAATTAAATCTCAGAGACAGAATTTTGGGTGAAATAGCAAAGTACCAGTAGTTGTGTATGGATGTGAGAGCTGGACCATAAAGAAGCCTGAGCACCAAAGAACTGATGCTTTGCAAACTGTGTGCTGGAGAAGACTCTTGAGAGTCCCTTGGACAGCAAGGAAATCAAACCAGTCAATTCTAAAGGAAATCAGTCCTGAATATTCATTGAAAGCACTGATGCTGAAGCTGAAGCTCCAATAGTTGGCCACCTGACATGAGCAGCCGATTTATTGGAAAAGACCTTGATGCTGGGAAAGACTGAAGGCAGGAGGAGAAGAGGGTGACAGAGGATGAGACGCTTGAAGGTCATCACTGACTCAATGGACATGAGTTTGAGCAAGCTCTGGAATATAGTTAAGGACAGGGAAGCATGGTGTTCTACAGTCCATGGGGTCACAAAGAATCAGACACAACTTAAGGACTGAACAACAATGAAGGAAAGAATAGCTTTATTGACTTGTCAGGAAAAGAGATACACAATGGACTCATGCCCTTACAACTGAGTGACGACCCAAGGAGGATTTGGTGAAAAGTTTTATTACAATGGTTCAAGTGTGGGGTTGCTGATGAGGATCAGGGTGTGTGCAGAGCCTGCATTTCTTTAATCAGGGCTGAGGTGGTCTCCAGATGAACTTTTGTGGTTCTTGAGGTTATCAAACCTTCTCTCTAACTACTTCATCAAGTAGTTAACATGTTCTATACTTTGGGGGTTTCAGTTCTGCAAAAGAACTCAAAGATACTGTTATGTATATCCTGTGAGGGGGAACCAGGACCTACTCCCAAGGTTGCACTATTATTTCTTGACTACTTCTTCCTTGTCTTTGCATCCCCTCCCTTCTCTGATTGAAAACTGTTTGAACCTGCCATTTAGAACTCAGGGAAAGTCATGGAGGATGAAATACCTTTCCTATAAAATGGGGAACAGAAAGGCTTCCATGCTTGTAATTCAGAGTCCTGCTCAGTTTCAATAGGCTCTAAGAGGTGGCTAAAGTAGATGGATTTTACACTTTTTAGGCAAATGATAAATTTGATAAACATTGATAGTACAAAAAATTTAGATTTGGGAGCTCAATTATTAAGAAATTTAAGCACAGTTTGGGCTTAGGGTAGTATATTAGTGAAGAAGAAACAAAGAGTGTTGATACAGCCTTCTTGGCCCTGAATTCACTATCCCTGGTGATAAGGATTATTTTCTATTACCTGGAACAGTAAGGGTATCTTTCACGTAAGAGATTTTTTTTTTTTTTCCTGCTTTCGGGGAGACAGAGAGGAGGGCAAAAATGTCCTCCTGCATTGGGTCTTTCTTGTGTGTTGTGCTTAGTCACTCAGTCATGTTTGACTCTTTGTGACCCCATGGACTGTGGCCCACAGGCTCCTCTCTCCTTGGTGATTCTCCAGGAAAGAATACTGGAGTAGCTTGCCATGCCCTCCTCCAGAGGATCTTCTCATCCCAGGGATCAAACCCAGGTCTCCCGCACTGCAGGTGGAATCTTTACAGTCTGACTCACCAGAATCTTTCTTAAGTAACTTCATTCCAAAATAATCAGTATACCATTCAAAATAATCAATATGCCATGGAGCCATACTTAGGGCCTCACCAATAGTCTAGATAATAGGTCCGTTCAGTTAAACTTATTTTAGGAGATAGTGATGCAGGTGGGCTCCCAAAATCAAGCCTGTGGTGCAAGAAGTCATGTATTTAATAAAAGGCATTTCTATGAATTGTCAAAGACAAACAAAAACAATGGTTAACATAATAATTGGAGCAAATCACAAGCAAGCCTTTAGGTTCTGAGTATAGCCAATTGAGAAGATTTCTAGATGTCAGGGTTGAAGCATCTTTTGTAGTTTGAATATGTCTGATGATGCCATTAGATGTTCAGGTAAACATACTGAGTGGCCCATATAGCAACAAGCATGAAGAAAATTGTTGAAACATGACCTATTGTGGTGATTTCTCTGAAGTTTATGTTAAGTCATCTAGTTTTAGTTTGAAAGACTTCAGGAAAAAGGGCAAGTTTCAGTTTCAATTATTTCAAATTAAAATGTCATCTGCCAGACCCTGACTTTGAGTAGCTCATGTAAAGAATAAGCTCTAGAAAGGTCATTGTGTTCCTAAAGAACTTTAGAGCAGAAAGTGCACAGTGTTGATTTTTTTAATTGTTTCTTATCAGGGTATGGTTAGCTTCAAGAAAATATAATATTAAGTCCCATCAAACTAGTTTGAGCCAAACAATCCCAAAGAAAGTCAGTGCCAAAGAATGCTCAAACTACCGCACAAATGCAATAATCTCACACGCTAGTAAAGGAATGCTCAAAATTCTCCAAGCCAGGCTTCAGCAATACATGAACCATGAAATTTCAGATGTTCAAGCTGGTTTTAGAAAAGGCAGAGGAACCAGGCATCAAATTGCCAACATCTGCTGGATCATGGAGAAAGCAAGAGAGTTCCAGAAAAACATCTATTTCTGCTTTATTGACTATGCCAAAGCCTTTGACTGTGTGGATCACAACAAACTGTGGAAAATTCTGAAAAAGATGGGAATATCAGACAACCTGACATGCCTCTTAAGAAATCTGTAAGCAGATCAGGAAGCAACAGTTAGAACTGGACATGGAACAACAAACTGGTTCCAAATAAGAAAAGGAGTGTGTCAAGGCTGTATATTGTGAACCTGCTTATTTAACTTATATGCAGAGTACATTATGAGAAAAGCTGGGCTGGAGGAAGTGCAAGCTGGAATCCAGACTGCCGGGAGAAATACCAATAACCTCAGATATGCAGATGACACCCACCCTTATGGCAGAGAGTGAAGAGGAACTGAAAAGCCACTTGATAAAAGTGAAAGAACAGAGTGAAAAAGTTGACTTAAAGCCCCACATTCAGAAAACTAAGATCACAGCATCTGTTCCCGTTACTTCATGACAAATAGATGGGCAAACAGTAGAAACAGTGGCTGACTTTATTTTTTTGAGTTCCAAAATCACTGCAGATGGTGATTGTAGCCATGAAGTTAAAAGACGTTTACTCCTTGGAAGGAAAGTTATGACCAATCTAGACAGAATATTAAAAAGCAGAGACATTACTTTTCCAACAAGGTCTGTCTAGTCAAGGCTATGGTTTTTCCAGTAGTCATGTATGGATGTGAGAGTTAGACTGTGAAGAAAGCTGAGTGCCGAAGAATTTATGTTTTTTTTTTTTTTTTTAATTTTACTTTACAATACTCTATTGAAGAATTGATGGTTTTGAACTGTGGTGTTGGAGAAGACACTTGAGAGTCCCTTGGACTGCAAGGAGANTTTTTTTAATTTAATTTTACTTTACAATACTCTATTGAAGAATTGATGGTTTTGAACTGTGGTGTTGGAGAAGACACTTGAGAGTCCCTTGGACTGCAAGGAGATCCAACCAGTCCATCCTAAAGGAGACCAGTCCTGGGTAGTCATTGGAAGGATTGATGCTGAAGCTGAAACTCCAGTACTTTGGCCACCTGATACAAAGAGTTGACTCATTGGAAAAGACCCTTATGCTGGGAGGGATTGGGGGCAGGAGAAGAAGGGAACAACAGAGGATGAGATGGCTGGATGGCATCACTGACTCAATGGACATGAGTTTGGGTAAATTCTGGGAGTTGGTGACGGACAGGGAGGCCTGGCATGCTGTGATTCATGGGGTCGCAAAGAGTTGGACATGACTGAGTGATTGAACTGAACTGAACTGAAGAATATAGAAAAACACAATATGAAATTTTATTATTCAAAATCTCAGCCCATTTTCATTCTTTCACTAACACCCCATCCATTCAGCCTCACTCTGTAAGGATAAATAATCTAAGGTCTAGTTTTTCAATCTCTCAGTTTCTCTGTTTGTCTTCATATACATAATTGATTAATGGCATTTGCACATATATTTTATAGTTTAGAAACCAGTGCCAATAATGCTTTCTTTCTTTTTTTATATTTAACAACTTTCTCTTAAAAAAAAAAAAACCTTACCATAAAAATGTATATAATCTTCCTGATATTAAACAAATATTTTGAACACTTTTTAAGCTTCTCTTGACTTATTGACCCCTATCCATCTAGAGTTGTCACTTATCCACTTCACTGCCAAACTATGTGTAAAATATATTACACCAACTATCTCCACTTCTTCATTTCTAAGCTGTCTTCACTCTGCTCCACTTTGTCTTCTGTCACATTTTTTATTAATTAACTTTCATTCTGAACTTCATTGTCATTGAATTAAATGATTATTTTTACCCCATGAAGACCTTCTAGTCTAATCTCTTCTTTGTGATTCAGAAACATAATCTCAATACCATACTTGACATTTAAAAAAAAATATCTCAAAGGCAACTCGTGTTCAATATGTTCAAAAAAAACTCAATTATCTTCCTGCTCTGAATCTAGTCCTCTTCTGCTGTTCCTATCCTCAAATAAAGGGACGGTTCCACAAAGTGCTTCGAGTTATGCTTGATAAATCCCCTTCTCTCACCCACTATATCCTATCTGGCTCAAATTTATCTGGATGAACTTCATTAATTTCCCTGAAATATTTGTACTTTTCATCATCATCATCTATACCTATGTTAGTTTTCTATATTCTAGAGCTCACCTGCATCCTGGACTTATGACCCCATTCTTCATCTTCAGAGCCAGCCGTGTAGTATTTTCTCATCCCCTTTTTCTGATTCTAATCTTTCAATCTTCTAAGTAAAAAATCATGTGATTACATTGTACCCACCCAAACAACCCTGGATAATTTTCCCATTTCAAGATCATTAATGTAATCACATATATGAAATTCCTTTTGACTGTAAGGTAATATATTTACAGGTTCTGGGAATTAAGATGTGGATATCTTTGGGGTGCATGCAGCTTTATTCAGCCCACCGCAGCCAGTTTGTTATAATTCAGTCTTATCTCTTGCTTGTACAACTGAGGCCTAGCTCTTAACTTATATTCTTTATTTATTTCTAACATCCATTCTTATTTCCTATACATCTACTTATCACATTTTAACCACAGTGATGTTCTTATGAAAGGCAATTTTAGTCATATTCTAATTAATTAATGGCTTCTCATTGATCTGAGAATATTGCCTACACTCCAGAATAAGGACAACAGATATTATGTAGCCATACCTTTTCCAGTATGTTCTCACAGTAAATTCTTCACTCTTGACCTTTCAATCACACTAAATTGCTCTTATTCTCAAAATGATGTCATAAACTATTACACAGTTTTTGCACTAGAGCACTAGAGGATACATTTCAGTAACACTTCCTTAAAGACTTTAAGACTAAGACTTTGTAGAGAACAAAGAGGGAAGGGGGACATGGGATGATTTGGGAGATTGGGATTGACATATATACACTACTGAGATTATGTATAAATATGTAACTAATGAAAACATATTGTATAGCACAGGGAACTCTACTCAGTGCTCTGTAGTGACCTAAATGGAGAGGAAATCCAAAATAAAGGGGATATATGTATACATACAGCTGATTCACTTTGCTGTACAGTAAAAATTACCACAATCTTGTAAAGCAAATATAAAATTTAGAATAAGTAAATAAATAAAACTAAAACACAGAGTCATAGTTAAAACTATTCCTGACTAGGATTGCTCTGGAAGATACTGTTGTTCTAATGTTTTTCATCACTCTTAGTCATAGCACCAATCTGAAAATGTTGCCATTTCCTTCTCCCAGGAATCTTCCCAACCTATTGGAAAGATTATACACTATCTCTGCATAGTCTCTTTTTCACCTTTTACCAAATGTGTGATCTGTTTTAATAAATACTGAAAATTTATTTTGAAAAGTGGAAGAGTCACTCAGTCGTGTCTCACTCTTTGAGACCCATGGACTATACAATCCACAGAATTCTCCAGGCCAGAATACTGGGGTGGGTAGCTTTCCCTTCTCCAGGGGATCACCCCAACCCAGGGATCAAGCCCAGGTCTCCTGCATTGCAGGAAGATTATTTGCCAGCTGAGCTACAAGGAAAACCTAAGAATACTGGAGTAGGTAGCCTATTCCTTCTCCAGCAGATCTTTCCAACCTAGGAATTGAACTGGGGTCTCTTGCATTGCAGGCAGATTCTTTACCAACTGTGCTATCAAGGAAGCCCAAAATTTATTTTATAATTTTAAAATATTTTTTATTTTAAAATTTATTTTATAAATACCAATTTTTTAGAAACAGAATTTTATGTCTAAATATGGTGGTTGCAAGTTGATTAAAGTAAAAATAACTTTATCCATCAAGGTTTAAAGTCCATTTTTACTAATTTTAATTTAGGATTTCTAACATTTTCACTGCTTAAAAAAAGAAAGAAAATGGATCAGTTCATACATTTAGAAATTTCCTCTGTTGATGTGCCTTTTCTTCTCTTGAAAAATAGAAGTGCAGATTTATCTTTGAGGTCCATACTCTGTACAGGTGTTAGTAAAATAATACAGTGAATCAGTGATAACTTTGCATTGACTGATATGATCTGGTCTGTAATATGTTTTAATTCTTATTTTGATAAATCTTATCCCCCTAATTAAAATAACATAGTTAAGACAATTGGAATCAATTCTTTAAAACGTTTCTTATGGGTAAGAAATCAGTGAAGGAAAATCTCCCCTCTTCTAACACGATACTTTTTGAGAACAAGCATTAGAAAATCTCAAACTTATTAACACGTTGAACTAGTGGAGTTGGGTCGAGTGGCTAGGGCTGAGTCTCAGTAGGTCATGAAATCCCTGAATATTTACTGTTCAAGTGAATTTGGACTTCATTTTAGATCTTATCAAATCCCCCCATATGAATAAGTAAAGCAGCCAAATATTGTAACTCCACTCTCAGTCTCAATGGATCAAGGAGGGAGGTAGAGAAGCAATTATTTGCATTACATCATATCTTAAAATAGCTATATCTATATGAGTTAAGATAACCAGATGGTGAAAATACTTTCTTTTGGAACAAGGGTGAATAATAGGAGAACACTGACTAGTCTATTTTATTTTTTTTCTTTCTATTTTTTTAATATAAATTTATTTATTTTAATTGGAGGTTAATTACTTTACAATATTGTATTAATTTTGCCATACATCAACATGAATTCACCACAGATGTACATGTTCCCCATCCTGAACCCCTCCTCTCATCTCCCTCCTCCTACCATCCCTCTGGCTCGTCTCAGTGCACCAACCCAAAGCATCCTGTATCATGCATTGAACCTGGACTGGCGATTCATTTCATATTACATTATACATGTTTCAATGCCATTCTCTCAAATTATCCCACCTTGCCCTTTCCCACAGAGGCCAAAAGACTGTTCTACACACCTGTATCTCTTTTGCTGTCTCGCATACAGGGTTATCGTTACCATCTTTCTAAATTCCATATATATGTGTTAGTATACTGTATTGGTGTTTTTCTTTCTGGCTTACTTCACTCTGTATAATAAACTCCAGTTTCATCCACCTCATTAGAACTGATTCAAATGTATTCTTTTTAATGGCTGAGTAATACTCCATTGTGTATATATGTACCACAGCTTCCTTATCCATTCATCTGCTTATGGACATCTAGGTTATTTCTATGCCCTGGCTATTATAAACAGTCCTGTGATGAATGAATATTGGGGTACACGTGTCTCTTTCAATTCTGGTTTCCTCCGTGTGTATGTCCAGTAGTGGGATTGCTGGATCATAAGGCAGTTCTATTTCCAGTTTTTTAAGGAATCTCCACACTGTTCTCCATAGTGGCTGTACTAGTTTGCATTCCCACCAACAGTGTAAGAGGGTTCCCTTTTCTTCACACCCTCTCCAGCATTTATTGCTTGTAGACTTTTGGATAGCAGCCATTCTGACTGGTGTGAAATGGTACCTAATTGTGGTTTTGATTTACATTTCTCTCATAATGAGTAATGTTGAGCATCTTTTCATGTGTTTGTTATCCATCTGTATGTCTTCTTTGGAAAAATGTCTGCTTAGTTTTTTGGCCCATTTTTTGATTGGGTCGTTTATTTCTCTGGAATTGAACTGCAAGAGTTACTTGTATAGTTTTGAGATTAGTTGTTTGTCAGTTGCTTATTTGCTGTTATTTTCTCCCATTCCTAAGGCTGTCTTTTCACCTTGCTTATAGTTTCCTTTGTTGTGAAGAAACATTTAATTTTAATTAGGTACCATTTATTTATTTTTGCTTTTATTTCCAATATTCTGGGAGGTGGGTCATAGAGGATCCTGCTGTGATTTATGTCAAAGAGTGTTTTGCCTATGTTCTCCTCTAGGAGTTTTATAGTTTCTGGTCTTACATTTAGATCTTTAATCCATTTTGAGTTTATTTTTGTGTATGGTGTTAGAAAGTGTTCTAGTTTCATTCTTTTACAAGTGGTTGACCAGTTTTCCCAGCACCACTTGTTAAANATTGTGTATGTGTACCACAGCTTTCTTATCCATTCATCTGCCAATGGACATCTGGGTTGCTTCCATGTGCTGGCTATTATAAACAGTGCTGCAGTGAACATTGGGGTACATGTGTCTCTTTCAATTCTGGTTTCCTTGGTGTGTATGCCCAGCAGTGGGATTGCTGGGTCATATGGCAGTTCTATTTTCAGCTTTTTAAGAAATCTCCACACTGTTCTCCATAGCAGCTGTACTAGTTTGCATTTCCACCAACAGTGTAAGAGGATTCATTTTTCTCTGCAATCTCTCCAGCATTAACGTTTGTAGATTTTTGATAGTAGCCATTCTGACTGGCATGAGATGGTACTTCATTGTGGTTTTGATTTGCATTTCTCTGATAATTAGTGATGTTGAGCATCTTTTCTTCTGTTTTTTAGCCATTTGTATGTCTTCTTTGGAGAAATGTCTGTTTGGTTCCTTGGCCCATTTTTTGATCGGGTCACTTAATTTTCTGGAATTGAGCATCTCCTGAAGCTTGTATATTTTTGAGATTAATTCTTTGACAGTTGCTTCATTTGCTATCATTTTCTCCCATTCTGAAAGCTGTCTTTTCACCTTGCTTATAGCTGTCTACAGTTCTTCATCCACACTATTTACTAGGTCTAATTCCTTGAATCTATTATACAGGTAAATAGAAATATAATTATATATATATTTTTTTNTTCTTGTTTTATGATCCAATGAATGTTGGCAATTTGATCTTTTAATTTACTGATTTTTTAATCAACTTTTACTTTACTGATTTTTGTTTTATATTTCATTCCCTTTCTTTAGTAAATTAAAAAATCTTTAACTTTCTTTGAGTTTAATTTACTTCTTAAAACATGTTTCAAGATAGATACATGGATCATTGGTTTTTGGATTTTCTTCTTTTTGAAAATCTAAATTTAAGGCTATAAAATTTCCTCCAAGCAAAATGTTATATGTCACAAATTTTAATGTTATATTTTAATTATTTTAAGGCTCAAAATATTTTTTAATTTCTGTTGCAGTTTCTTCTTTGATTTATGATTTCTTAGAAAGACATAGCTTTATTTCCAAACATTTGGGGATTTCCTAATTCTTTTATGCTTGTTTTTGAGCTTAATATGCTATGATTAGAGAACATACTTTGAGTGATTTCAGTTCCTTGAAATGTTTTGAAAGTTACTTTATGGCCCAGAATGTAGGATTTTGGTAAATTATCCATTGCTTCTGTATGTGATTTTCATTTTGTCAGTGAGGTCAGATACGTAAGTCAGGTTGATTAGATGCTGGTATCCTTTTGATTTGTTTTCTGCTTTTTCTATCCATTTTTGAGAAATATATGTTGACATCTTCTATTACAATTATAGATTTATCTCTCTTCCTAGTTTTCTCTGAAAGTCCCCAATCCATAGGACAAGGCCATTGGAGAGTCACCTAGATGTAAAAAGTTTCATGTGGTTTTAAATTCTCTTCCTTCACCCAGTTTTATCATACAGATTTTCAAATGCAGAAAGTTTGAAAGACCTGTACAGTGAACACCCATGTATCCACCACTGGGGATTTTACAGTTTACATTTTGTTGCATTTCATTTTTCATGTATGTATCCATCAAACCATCTTTTTAGGGCTGTATTCAAAGTTAGTTGTGTAACTGGCTCACTTCACCCCTAAACCCTCCATCAGGTGTGTCATTAATTAGTCATCTTGCCTAATTTTAAAATCAAAAGTAGGGCCCTGAAACAGTTCAGGTACAAAGGACAGCTCTTCAAGAGAAAGTGTGCCAAGTAGAAGAGAAGACGTGTCACCCCAAGGCTTTCACCTGGGAGACCTAGGACGGTGATGGTGAGGCTGAGTGTCCCTCTCACCTTCCAGGCCACAGGGATGGGGTCTGGCTTGGCCTCTCTTGAGTTCTTTGCCTCTAGCAGCTTGGGGCTAGTGTTCAAGATAGGTCTGTTGTGCAAATGAGTGGTGTGCTTCAAAGGGCAGAAGTTGACTGTGTGATTCTGGAGGCTACAAGCCCAGAGAGTGAAAGTTCCTGGAAGGCGGCTTGGGGTCCATTAAAAGAGAAAATTGGTCTTTCTTTTTTGAAGTACCAAATTAACTTTTGTTTCTACAGCTTTATTTTCAGGTAGGTGATATAGGCAGGTTGTTGCTGTTGCTGAGTCGCTAAGTTGGGTCTGACTCTTTTGCGACCCCATGGACTCTAGCCTGCCAGGCTCCTTTGTCCATGGGATGTTTCAGCATGCAGAAAACGCAGAAGGCCCCAAATGGAATGCAGTGAAATCTCTCTCCTCCAGCCACCCAGGTTTCGCTCCCAGAGGTGATCAGTTTCTGGTTTCTTAGTGTCCTCTCAAGTAGTCTGTGTACACACGTGATGATGAGGATAGTGAAAGTGTTAGTTGCTCAATTGTGTCCAACTGTTTGCAACCCCATGGACTGTAGCCTGCCAGGCTCCTCTGTCCATGGAATTCTTCAGGCACTTGAGTGGGTTGCCATTCCCTACTCCAAGGAATATACCCAATGAAGGGATCAAACCCAGGTCTTTTGAATTGCAGACAGATTCTTTACGATTTGAGTCACCAGGGATAGTAACACTACTAATCCCACTTATTGAGAGCTTATTGTATGTGAACTTGTATTCTGAGTATTTTACATGTATTACTTCATTTGATCTTTGTAGCAACCCTATGAAGCAGGTACTATTATCATCTCCATTTCAGAGGTGTAGGAAACTGAGCCCATAGGAGTTAAGCAGCTCAGGCAAGCTCATATACCCACAGGGGCAGTCGGGATGTGAGTCCAGCTGGTCTGGATGCTCTCTTGACCTCTTGTTCTATTCCTTTCAGTGTTTCTTGGAACCAACTCTATCAAAAGTTCCCTCCAGTGACCTGGCAACGGTGCATTTAACAGTGCACCAGCCTGGCTGATACGGTGGCGAGCTCCCTGTCCCTGGAGGGCATTCAACTAAATGACCCCAAAGGCTTCTCTACAAATAGCCTTGTTAGTTTCCCCCATAGCTTTAGTTTCTGCTTCTCTCCTGCCTGTGGGATCAGTTTTTCCTCCTCTCTGTAGGGATCTCAGGTCTGTATCCTATTCTATCAAACCCCAGAGAGGAGCCCTTTGAGCATCTCATAAGGAAGGATGAGGTCTGGGCAGGGTGGCCCCTCCCTGCTTGCAGGAGGCAGTGCTGAGGCACAGAGCAGGCAATGAGAGCTATTCAGCCACAAACAAGACTGTGTCTGCCAGGAGTGGTCCTCCCTACTCCTTTTCTGACCCCTGTGTTTAACCTGGCTTCTCTCCCTCTTTCCATCCCTCACCCCAGGCCCGGCCCGAGGAGAACCTGTGTGCCCAGAGACGAGAGTGGGGGCGTATGGGAAAGAGCTGAGTAAAATTCTTCGCTAGGAACAAATCTCATTTTCAAGAAAGTCTTGACAAAATGAGGCATTAAATTACAATATTTCGGAGAGCGTCGTAATTCTCTTGCAGACAGCCCTTCATCATGGAATCTGAAAGCTGGGAAAATACAAAACTCATTAGATTAAAATAAACCACCTACTGCTCTAGAAAAAAGCTTATTTATCAATATCAATTTACTTATGATTACTCTGGCCTGCAATTTGTTATTTTTAAGAATTATGATTTGTGTATTGCTCATACAGATGTGAAATATTTTTTCTTAAATTCAGTGTTTTAAAAAAGATGTCCTTAGTAAAGGTTAGAAAGTGGGTACTGGGGACGAGGAATCGGGGAGGGTGAGGAGATAAATTAAGAGGTTGGGGTGGGGGATGGTGAGAAAGAGGGTGTGTGAAGAGCTAGATGGAAGCAAGTGTGGACAGAGTGAACCAGAAACCACATAAAACCTTTGGGTCTTTAAAAGAAGCATTTTATTCATTAAGAGGAAGGGCTTCCTAATTAACCAAGCTGTCCAGAGATGGAATGTGTCCTGTGTAGGCAGTGAGCTTTCTGTCACTGGAGGCATACAAGTCCAGGTTCAAAGTCTAGAAAGGAGGATGCTGTAGAGGACCGCCGTTGGGTGAAATGCCGCCTGTAGTTCTTCCCAGTCCTGATGTTCAGTGATTCTGTGAATCTCACACCCCAGGTCTGGTGGGTAGGACAGTGTGGGGCAGCCTTGCATCATGTAGAATAGAGTACTGGGTTGGGGGACAAATCCTCCCACCTTGAATTCCCCAGCCCCGGTGCTCCTGGCTCCGGCCAGCCCTCGCTGTGTGGTGCTATGGAAAGAGCTTTGTTCCCACTGCCAGAGCCCCCTGGGTTCCAATACGGCTGTCACCACTTTCTGCTGTGAGATGTTAGTCCCGTGGTGGATTCTTCCTCAGCCCCAGTCTCTTCATCAGTAGGATGGGTCAGTAGGGCCCCTTCATAGGTAGTGGTAAGGGTCTATGACATTTTATAGACAGTCTAGCCCATGGCAGGCACACTCAGCGTGTGTTAACACCGTTCCCGCCTCCCTCCCGGGCCAGTTTCCTTATCTGCAAAGTGGAACGTCTGCTGGGGATTTCTGGGTTTCTTCTGGTTCTAGTTTTCTGCCCCAGGTATTCAGTGTTCTTTGTGTGAGCAAGGAAAGTGGTTGGCGTGAGGGGAGCCCCAGCAGCTCCCAGCACCTTGAACCTCCCCGATGGCCTCCTGCCCTGACAGAGGTGGCTTTCCTGCTCAGAGCATCTGCTGCCAGTTCTCCATGTCCTTGTCCTGCCTTTGGGAAACTGGATCCCCATTGCGTAGATGGGAAAGCGGAGGCCCAGAGAGGAGAGGATGGTATGCTCATCTGCCCCTCCCCACCACAGCCCCGGGCCCCCTGCTCTTAACTTCCTTTCCTGAGCAGCTCTGTGGGTTGTGGGGAGCGGAGGGGACTGCCTTCAGAATTTCCGGGAGTGTGTGGCATAGAACACACCCACTGTAGTCTCTTGCTCTCTTTTTTCCATCTTTCTGTCAAACTGTAGTCTCTCTTTGGGACAAGCAGCCGTGCGCTGGTCCTCTACTTTCTCTCCTTTGCTTCTTCCCTCTCTTTATTCTTGTATATTTTCAATACCTAACATTGAACTCTTCCTGTGCTACGACAACCCCATGTTAGGCTCCGGAGAAACCAAAGTGAATAAGGCAGGGCCCTGATTCTAGGGGACTCCAGGGGCCAGTGGAGGAGACGGAGGTGTTACACATACACACAGAGTGTGTGGTGTGCTGTAACAGTGAGGGGCACAGCTTCATGCTGAAGCCTAGCTGGTGGAATCAGAGAAGACTTCCCAGAGGAGGTGATGGCTAAGCCACCTGCAAAAAGAGAAAGCGGAACTTGCTGTGGATTTTGTGCCCCTATAGAGCTGGGACTCAGTGACAACCACATGGCTCACCGTGCACTGCAGCTGGGGCTGGGTTTGAAATCACTGCCTGCCCCAGGCTTGGGGCAAGTCGTTCACCCCTGGAGGAGGAAGGTGAAGTAGGAAGGCCCTCCTTGGCTGGGTCTTGGTGATGGGCACATCTGAGCAGAGGTTAGCAATGGACGACAGAGGGACAGCCAGCTAGCAGCTCTGGCAGGGTGATTCAGCCTCTCTGGCAGGGTCTGTTTGCTGGGGAGTGGGATGGGGGAGGTGGGGAAAACTGTGACAGGAGATGACAGATTTGGGGCTCAGCTAAATAAATTCCTAGTTGAGTCAGTTGAACTGAGGTTCTAGCGCTTCAGGGGTTTTGAAGCCATGCCTCTCATCATTCCCGAGATTCAGTCTCACCATCTGGAAGAGTGGGTGCCACTGACACCTGCAAGGTGCTGGGAGAGCCAGGTGACCTGAAAGGCAGCCCTCAGCTGGGCAGCCAGGATGGATGGTGCTCTCTGTCCTCTGAGACCACCCAGTGCCTGATCCCTCAGGACCTGCGGTCCTGGTGGGCTGGGACAGGGCTGTGACGAGCGTGACATGTCCTACACGTGTAATCGGCATGACTGCTCCTGTCGCCAGTGTTCTGTCAATTGGGCAGAAGAGACGGGGGCTGAGGCTGGAGCAAGGCTGGAGCACATCTGAATCTAGTGGGTGCTCATCATGGGTGAAGCACACTCGAGGGCATGCATTTAATCTTCACAATGTCTGCCAATGTGGTGATGTTATTCTCTCGGTTTGTACAGAGGGGAAACTGAGGCTGAGCAGGGATTTGAGTACAGGTGTCTCCTTCCAATCTCCTGAAGGTCCCTGTTTGGAATGGTCCCTTTCTCCCTACCCCGTAGTGAGACAGTTTTGCGTTACCTGAGTTCCTCATTGAGCTCTTGGTTGAGGGTCCAAAACTCCTTCCCCATGAAGTCTGCACTGGGCTCCCCTTTCTCCCTTCAGGAGTTGTGATATTAATATTGTGCAACTGAGCAGCATCTCACACAATTATCTGGGGGCGGTGGGGGGGGGAGTAGCTATCACAAACAATCTGGAAAAGATTAATCACTTAACTTACAAGGAAAACTATCAGCTTACTATTAGAGAGCCCAGGTCTTATCTTCCCTCCTCCCATTCCTTAAGGTGGGGATCCCAGCCCTGTTTGGGGGCCCCATTTCTACCACATGGACTTGACTGAGAGTCACTTTCCTGCTGGCTGGTGGCGCTCAGGCCTGGGCCTTCCCTGCATCACAGCCTTAGGCTGATCAAGCTGAAGGGACTGCATCTACATCCATTTCCTCCTGGAATGTTGGCTGTGCTCCTACTATGCACAGGCTCAGGCTGGCTGGGAAGGGGTGCTCAGCATGGTTAGCACAGAAACAAGAACTCGCACACGCTTGTCAANTCTGGGTCATCCCAGTGCACCAGCCCCAAGCATCCTGTATCATGCATCGAACCTGGACTGGTGATTCATTTCATATATGATATTATACATGTTTCAATGTCATTCTACCAAATCAACCCACCCTCTCCCTCTCCCACAGAGTCCAAAAGACTGTTCTATACATCTATGTCTCTTTTGGTGTCTTGCATACAGGGTTATCATTACCATCTTTATAAATTCCATATGTATGCGTCAGTATACTGTATTGGTGTTTTTCTTTCTGGCTTCACTCTGTATAATCGGCTCTAGTTTCATCCATCTCATTAGAACTGACTCAAATGTATTTTTAATGGCTGATTAATACTCCATTGTGTGTATGTACCACAGCTTTCTTACCCATTCATCTGCTGATGGACATCTAGGTTGCTTCCGTGTCCTGGCTATTATAAACAGTGCTGTGATGAACATTGGGGTACACGTGTCTCTTTCAATTCTGGTTTTCTCAGTGTGTATGCCCAGCAGTGGGATTGCTGGGTCATAAGGGAGTTCTATTTCCAGTTTTTTTAAGGAATCTCCACACTGTTCTCCATAGTGGCTGTACTAGTTGGCATTCCCATCAACATTCCCTTTTCTCCACAGCTTCTCCAGCATTTATTGCTTGTAGACTTTTGGATCTCAGCCATTCTGACTGGTATGAAATGATACCTCATTGTAGTTTTGATTTGCATTTCTCTAATAGTGAGTGGTGGTGAGTATCTTTTCATGTGTTTGTTAGCCATCTGTATGTCTTCTTTGGAGAAATGTCCATTTAGTTCTTTAGCCCATTTTTTGCTTGGGTCGTTTATTTTTCTGGAATTGAGCTGCAGGAGTTGCTTGTATATTTTTGGGATTAGTCCTTTGCCAGTTGCTTCATGTGATGTTATTTTCTCCCATTCTGAAGGCTGTCTTTTCACCTTGCTTATAGTTTCCTTTGTTGTGCAGAAGCTATTAATTTTAACTAGCTCCCATTTATTTTTGCTTTTATTTCCAATATTCTGGGAGATGGGTCATAGAGGATCCTGCTGTGATTNAAGGCTGTCTTTTCACCTTGCTTATAGTTTCCTTTGTTGTGAAGAAACATTTAATTTTAATTAGGTACCATTTATTTATTTTTGCTTTTATTTCCAATATTCTGGGAGGTGGGTCATAGAGGATCCTGCTGTGATTTATGTCAAAGAGTGTTTTGCCTATGTTCTCCTCTAGGAGTTTTATAGTTTCTGGTCTTACATTTAGATCTTTAATCCATTTTGAGTTTATTTTTGTGTATGATGTTAGAAAGTGTTCTAGTTTCATTCTTTTACAAGTGGTTGACCAGTTTTCCCAGCACCACTTGTTAAATAGATTGTCTTTTTAATCCATTGTATATTCTTGCCTCCTTTGTCAAATATAAGGTATCCATAGGTGTGTGGATTGTCTCTGGGCTTTCTATTTTGTTCCATTGACCTATATTTCTGTCTTTGTGCCAGGACCATACTGTCTTTGATGACTGTGGCTTCATAGTAGAGCCTGAAGTCAGGCAGGTTGATTCTTCCACTTCCATTCTTCTTTCTCAAGACTGCTTTGGCTATTCGAGGTTTTTTGTATTTCCATACAAATTGTGAAATTATTTTTTCTAGCTCTGTGAAAAATACCATTGGAAGCTTGATAGGGATTGCTTTGGGCTATATACTGATTTTCACTTTATTGATTCTTCCAATCCATGAACGTGGTCTATTTCTCCACCTATTAGTGCGCTCTTTGATTTCTTTCACAAGTGTTTTATAGTTTTCTATATACATATGTCTTTAGTTTCTTTAGATAGATATATTCCTAAGTATTTTATTCTTTTCATTGCAATGGTGAATATAATTTTTTTCCTTAATTTCTCTCTATTTTCTCATTATTAGTGTATAGGAATGCAAGGGAATTCTGTGTGTTGATTTTATATCCTGGAACTGTACTATATTCATTGATTAGCTCTAGTAATTTTCTGGTGGTGTCTTTAGGATTTTCTATGTAGAGGATCATGTCATCTGCCAACAATGAGAGTTTTACTTCTTCTTTTCTAATTTGGATTCCTTTTATTTCTTTTTCTGCTCTGATTGCTGTGGTCTTTCTTATTCAAATAAAATTCAACTTTACTTTTTAAAGTTTTATTTTTATTACTTAACAATAGAGGTATCTTCTCTCCCTTCTTTTTTNATGAGAGTTTTACTTCTTCTTTTCTAATTTGGATTCCTTTTATTTCTTTTTCTGCTCTGATTGCTGTGGTCTTTCTTATTCAAATAAAATTCAACTTTACTTTTTAAAGTTTTATTTTTATTACTTAACAATAGAGGTATCTTCTCTCCCTTCTTTTTTCTTTTCTTTTCTTTTTCTTCTTTTTTCTTATTCTGGCAAGAACTGAAATAAATTCTTTGTTATTTCAGTTGGTAAGAACACAATGACTCTGGTGCATTTGGGCAGTTTCACAGAAAGGAAAATAAGCATATAAAGAAATAAGCAAAAGCCACACAAATAGACATCTGTACCTCAAAATTAAGATCAAAAGGCTTTCGTTTAACTGGTTGTAGCATGGATATATACCTGTGTTTGAAGAACTTGCCAACTGCTCCATATGTTTTTAACATACGAATATGAAAAAATATATAACAATGTTTATAGACTAAAATAAATTGTATATAGACATGGGAAATAAGTGTCTCAAAGTATTTTAAATACTCAGATTTCATTAATATTCACTCTAAATACATGAGACTGCAATGTGTTAGCTAGTGATTATCTTTTGACAGTTGATAGGATGCCTTGAAAAGGAGTTCAGTTCAGTTCAATTCAGTCTCAGTCATGTCCGACTCTTTGCAACCCCATGAATCACAGCACGCCAGGCATCTCTGTCCATCACCAACTCCCGGAGTTCATTCAGATTCACATCCATCGAGTCAGTGATGTCATCCAACCATCTCATCCTCTGTCGTCCCCTTCTCCTCTTGCCCCCAATCCCTACCAGCATCACAGTCTTTTCCAATGAGTTAACTCTTCACATGAGGTGGCCAATGTACTNAGTGACTCTGGGGAAGAAGCAGTGGTCACTGGGCACCTGTCCCAGGGAAGGGATCTGCGAGAAGACCTGTAAAGGGAGCCTGGCCCTCACGCCAGCTCTGGAACAATGTTCCCTTCTCAGGAGGGTGGAGGGTACCAGTCACTCACAGCCGCTTCCTACAGAAAGCAAGTGGAGGAGACAAGTGTTCACCCAGAGAGGGCACCCCAGAGGCCCACTGTGGGTGGAATGGGGTCAAGCCCAAGCCAGTCCAGGAGCTAAAGACAGAATGGGACATGCTCCGTGGGCTGCAGGCACGCACTGCCCACCAGCAGCGAGCGGGACACCAACCAGGACACGAAAGGCTGCTTCGCACCTCGGGGCAGACCCTCCATCCACGTGGGGAGGAGCTAAGCATCCTCCAGGTGTCACGCTGGGGACAAAGCAGAGGCAGGTGCCCTGGGGCAGCTTTGTCCCCTCATCCTCAAATCAGCATCGAGGTAGGTCCAGTGGAGAGCCTCCCAGAGCCTGGGGGACNTCTCCCTCCTCCCTCTTCTCTTCTCCATGTAACTCTGTGAACCTCTCTGGATGTCCCTCACTGTGGAGAATATTTTTCCCATTAACCTAGATGTTTTATCGTCAGTGAAATATGGATGGAGGAGTTTTGAGGCTACTCTAAAAATAAGACTGAAAACCAGAGGCAGGAGGCTTAAATCCAAAATTTGAGAACACCAGAAATCTTCTGGCTCCAGGGAACATTAATTGACAAGAGCTCATCCAAAAGCCTCCATACCTATACTGAAAGCAAGCTCTACCTAAGAGCAAACAAGTTTCAGAGCAATACATAACAAGCTAATTCTCCAACAAAACAGTAACATACCTTAAGAATTAAAATATAGGTGGCCAAAATTCACAGCAAACCCATAGACACCTCAAAACTCACTACTGGACACTTGATTGCAGTCCAGAAAGAAGAGATCCAGCTCCACCCACCAGAACACTGAAGCAAGCTTCCCTAACCAGGAAACCTTGACAAGCCACTCGTCCAATCCCACCTATGGGGAGGAACCCCCACAATAAAGAGGAACCACAAACTTCCAGCATACNGAGATCCAGCTCCACCCACCAGAACACTGAAGCAAGCTTCCCTAACCAGGAAACCTTGACAAGCCACTCGTCCAATCCCACCTATGGGGAGGAACCCCCACAATAAAGAGGAACCACAAACTTCCAGCATACAGAAAGGCACCCAAACACGGCAATCTAAACAAGATGAAAAGGCAGAGAAATATTCAGCAAGTAAAGGAACATGATAAATGCCCATCAAACCAAACAAAAGAGGAGGAGATAGGGAGTCTACCTGAAAAATAATTCAGAATGATAGTAAAAGTGATCCAAAATCTTGAAAACAAAATGGAGTTACAGATAAATAATCTAGAGACAAGGATTGCGAAGATGCAAGAAATGTTTAACGAGGACCTAGAAAAAATTAAAAAAGAGTAAATCAATAATAAAGAATAATTCAATAACTGAGATCAAAAGCACTCTGTAGGGAAGCATGAGTAGAACAGCTGAGGCAGAAGATAGGATAAGTGAGGTGGAAGATAGAATGGTAGAAGAAAATGAAGCAGAGAGGAAAACAGAATTAAAAGAAGTGAGGACAACCTCAGAGACCACTGGGACAATGACAAATGCCCCAACATTTGAAACATAGGAGTTCCAGAAGAAGAAGAAAAAAAGAAAGGCCATGAGAAAATATTGAGGAGATAATAGTTGAAAACTTCCTTTAAATGGGGAAGGAAATTGCCACCCAAGTCCAAGAAACCCAGAGAGTCCCAAAAGGATAAACCCAAGGTGAAACACCCCAAGACACATATTAATCAAATTAATGAAGATCAAACACAAAGAGCAAATATTAAAAATAACAAGGGGAAAACAACAAATAACACACAAGGGGATTCCCATAAGGATANAAGGTGAAACACCCCAAGACACATATTAATCAAATTAATGAAGATCAAACACAAAGAGCAAATATTAAAAATAACAAGGGGAAAACAACAAATAACACACAAGGGGATTCCCATAAGGATAACAGCTGACCTTTCAATAGAAACCTTTCAAGCCAGAAGGGAATGGCAAGACATACTTAAAGTGATGGAAGAGAGAAACCTACAGCCTAGATTACTATACCCAGGAAGAATCTCATTCAAATATGAAGGAGATATCAAAAGCTCTACAGACAAGCAAAAGCTAAGAGAATTCAGCAACACCAGCTGTTCATCAAAAGCTAAAGGATCTTCTCTAGACAGGAAACACAGAAAAGATGTATAAACTCTAACCCAAAACAACAAAGTAAATGTAAATGGGAACATACTTATCAATAATTATCTTCAATGTAGATGGATTGAATGCCCCAACCAAAAAACAAAGACTGGCTGAATGGATACAAAAATAAGATCCCTATATATGCTGTCTACAAGATACCCACCTCAAAACCAGGGACATATGAAGACTGAAAGGGAACAGCTGGAAAAAGATATTTCACGCAAATGGAGGACAAAAGAAAGCAGAGTAGCAATACTCATATCAGATAAAATAGACTTTGAAATAAAGCCCATGAAAAGGGCCAAAGAAGGACATTACATAATGATCAAAGGATCAATCCAAGAGGAATATATAACAATTATAAATATATATGCACCCAACATAGGAGCACCACAATATGTAAGGCAAATGCTAACAAGTATGAAAGGGGAAATTAACAGTAACCCAATAATAGTGGGAGACTTGAATACCCCACTCACACTTGTGGATAGATCAACTAAACAGAAAATTAGNCCCAACATAGGAGCACCACAATATGTAAGGCAAATGCTAACAAGTATGAAAGGGGAAATTAACAGTAACCCAATAATAGTGGGAGACTTGAATACCCCACTCACACTTGTGGATAGATCAACTAAACAGAAAATTAGCAAGGAAAAACAATCTTTAAATTATACAATGGACCAGTTAGACCTAATTTATATCTATAGGACATTTCAATCCAAAACAAAGAATTTCACCTTTTTCTCAAGTGCACACAGAGGCTTCTCCAGGATAGATCACATCCTGGACCATAAATCTAGTCTGGGTAAGTTCAAAAACATTGAAATCATCTCAAGCATCTTTTCTGGTCACAATGTGGTAAGATTAGAAGTCAACTATAGGAAAAAACTATTAAAAATATAAACATATGGAGGCTAACAGAGAAGGCAATGGCAACCCACTCCAGTACTCTTCCTGGAAAATCTCATGGGCAGAGGAGCCTGGGGGACTGCAGTCCATGGGGTCACTAAGAGTAGGACATGACTAAACAACTTCACTTTCACTTTTCACTTCTTGCATTGGAGAAGGAAATGCAACCTACTCCAGTGTTCTTGCCTGGGGAATCGAAGGGATGGGGTAGCCTGGTGGGCTGCCATCTATGGGGTCACACAGAGTCAGACAAAACTGAAGTGATTTAGCAGCAGCAGAAGCATGGAGACTAAACAACATGCTTCTGAATAATCAACAAATAAAAGAAGAAATAAAGAAATAAATCAAAATATACATAGAAGCAAATGAAAATGAAAACACAACAACCCCAAACCTATGGGATTCAGTAAAAGCAGTGCTAAGGGTAAGGTTCATAGCAATATAAGTTTATCTCAAGAAACAAGAGAAACATCAAATAAATAGCCTAATTCTACATCTAAAGTAACTAGAAAAAGAAGAAATGAAGAACCCCACGGTTAGTAGAAGGAAAGAAATCATAAAAATTAGGGCAGAAAATAAATGCAAAAGAAACAAAGGAGACCATAGCAAAAAATCAACAAAGCTAAAAGTTGGTTCCTTGAGAAGATAAATAAAATAGATAAACCATTAGCCAGACTTATCAAGAAAAAAATGGAGAAGAATCAAATCAACAAAATTAGAAATGAAAATGGAGAAATCTCAACAGACAACACAGAAATACAAAGGATCATAAGAGACTAATATCTGCAATTACATGCCAAAAAAATAAACAATTTTGAAGAATTGGACAATGCTGGGAGCCAGCACGGGAGATCCCACCCATGACAAAGGTCATGAGGAAGAGGCCTGACAGGCATAGGCGAGTCAGGACTCGAGGGACCCCCCAGGACTGTTTGAGCATCTACCCCCAAACCAGAATTTGCTTGTCCTGCTATTTTTCACTAACTCCTCTGTTACCAAAGGGGGGCTGTCCCTGACCACCTCTCTCTGAAGAAAATTAACTTAGAGTTCTAGTTAATAAGTCTCCTGGGCATAATTGGAGTGTTTCAATTCAAACCCTTCTGATAGCTTTTAAACTTGCCTGACAGGTTTATCCGGACTTTTACAACTATGCATGTGATTGTTTACAGCCTCCCAACTGCGAAAGACAAATTCTAGAAATGTAGAGCCTTTTGAGGAGTCAAAAATCATTAGAATAGAACTGGTTAAGGGTTTCATTGTTGAGACAATATTTACTGCCAAGTTTTCATATCTTTTATTTGTTGATATAGTTAGTATACAGAAAAAGCAGATAGTAGCCCTGGCATTAGCAACATTAGATCTTTGAGTTAAGTATTTTCTTTGTTATAACCCACTGCACCTTTGTTCTATAGGAATGTAACTTTATTTAGTATTTTGAGGGTGATGCAGATTAAAGAAAAAACACTTCAAGGAAAAAAGAGTTTTCTGGTTGATTAATGTTTATCAAGAAAAAGAGCCATAAAATGTTAACAGGCGTCTTGGCTAGAAGATAATATAAATCACCTGAGACCTTTTGCATATGGACAGGTGGTCTCAGTAAAGATCAGGACTGCTGCTGGTGCATGACTCTGTATTCCCCATTATTCTTTATGTATAACTTAGGGTATATAAGTCCCCTTTGAAAATAAAGTTGTGGGTCTTGCATAAGCTTGGCCTCCCCATCTCATAATTTCTTTCTCTCTTTATCTCCTTTTCAGGCTAATTCTCTGGAGTGCAGGGGCCCTCTGAGTTCACTTTCCTGCATGGGCTTCTAAGACTCACTCAAGAAGGAGCCCAAGGTGGGGGCACCTTCTGCTATTCGAGAAGGTGCCTGCAGCCTACATGAACAGTGCAAGTCCCTTGTCCAGGGCTTTATTAGCTTTCTGCATAAACCAAGGAATATCAGCCTCTTTTCTCTCCTCTATTCTCTTAACTACAAATTCTTTCCTTATCTCTTTCTATATCTATATATCTCTCTTGCCACACCTTCTACACTTTGGATACCCTGGATCCAACCAGGGCTGGCCCCCTGTAGGACAAATTCTTAGAAAAGCATAACTTTCCAAAACTGAACCAGGAGAAATAGAAGATCTTAACAGATGCATCACAAGCATGGAAAACAAAACTGTAATCAGAAATCTTCCAGAAAACAAAAACCCAGGACCAGACAGCTTCACAGATGAATTCTACCAAGATTTTAGAGAAGAGCTAACACCTGTCCTACTCAAACTCTTCCAGAAATTGCAGAGGAAGGTAGACTTCCAAACTCATTCTAAGAGGCCACCATCACCCTAATACCAAAACCTGACAAAGATGCCACAAAAAAAGAAAACTACAGGCCAATATCATTGATGAACATAGATGCAAAAATCCTTAACAAAATTCTAGCAAACAGACTCCAAGAACATATTAAAAAGACCATGCATCATAACCAAGTGGGCTTTATCCCAAGGATGCAAGGATTCTTCAATATTTGCAAATAAATCAATGTGATACACCACATTAACAAATTGAAAAATAAAAACCATGTGATTATTTCAGTAGATGCAAAGAAAGCCTTTGACATAATTCAACATCCATTCATGATAAAAACTCTCCAGAAAGCAGGCATAGAAGGAACACACCTCAACATAATAAAAGCCAGATATGATAAACCCACAGCAAACATTATCCTCAATGGTGAAAAATTGAAAGCATTTCCCCTAAAGTCAGGAACAAGACAAGGGTGCCCACTCTCACCACTATGACTCAACATAATTTTGGAAGTTTTAGCCACAGGAATCAGAGAAGAAAAAGAAATAAAAGGAACTCATATTGGAAAAGACAACTAAAACTCTCACTGTTTGCAGATGACATGATCCTCTACAAAGAAAATCCTGAAGACTCCACCAGAAAAATACTAGAGCTAATAAATGAATATAGTACAGTTGCAGGATATAAAATAAACACACAGAAATCCTTTGCATTCCTATATACTAACAATGAGAAAAACAGAAAGAGAAATTAAGGAAACAATTCCATTCACCATTGCAATGAAAATAATAAAATACTTAGGAATAAATCTACCTTAAAAAACCAAACACATATATATAGAAAATTACAAAGCACTGATGAAGGAAATAAAAAATGATACATATAGATGGGCAAATATACCATGTTCATGGATTGGAAGAAACAATATAGTGAAAATGAGTATACTATCCAAAGCAATCTATAGATTCAATGCAATCCCTATCAAGCTACTAATGGTATTATTTTTAGAGCACTAGAACAAGTAATTTCAGAATTTATTTTTTGGGGCTCCAAAATCACTGCAGATGGTGATTGCAGCCATGAAATTAAAAGACACTTACTCCTTGGAAGAAAAGTTATGACCAATCTAGATAGTATATTCAAAAGCAGAGACATTACTTTGCCAACAAAGGTCCGTCTGGTCAAGGCTATAGTTTTTTTATTAGTCATGTATGGATGTGAGAGTTGGACTGTGAAGAAAGCTGAACACTGAAGAACTGATGCTTTTGAACTGTGGTGTTGGAAAAGACTCTTGAGAGTTCCTTGGACTGCAAGGAGATCCAACCAGTCCATTCTAAAGGAGATCAGTCCTGGGTGTTCTTTGGAAGGAATGATGCTAAAGCTGAAACACCAGTACTTTGGCCACTTCATGTGAAGAGTTGACTCATTGGAAAAGACTCTGATGCTGGGAAGGATTGGGGGCAGGAGGAGAAGGGGACAACAGAGGATGAGATGGCTGAATGGCATCACTGACTCAGTGGGTGTGAGTCTGAGTGAACTCTGGGAGTTGGTGATGGACAGGGAGGCCTGGCATGCTGCAATTCATGGGGTTGCAGAGTCGGACACGACTGAGTGACTGAACTGAACTGAACTGAACTGATAACAAATAATTTCACAATTTGTATGAAAACCCTTGAAAGCCAAAGCAATCTTGAGAAAGAAAAATGGAACTGGAGGAATCAACCCGCCTGACTTCAGACTCTACTACAAAGCTACAGTCATCAAGCCAGTATAGTACTGGCACAAAGACAGAAATATAGATCAATGGAACAAAATAGAAAGCCCAGAGATAAATCCACACATCTATGGACACCTTATCTTTGACAAGGAGGCAAGAATATACAATGGAGAAAAAACAATCTCTTTAACAAGTGGTGCTGGGAAAACTGGTCAACCATTTATAAAAGAATGAAACTAGATCACTTTCTAACACCATATACAATAAACTCAAAATGGATTAAAGATCTAACGTAAGACCAGAAACTATAAAACACCTAGAGGAAAACATAGGCAAATCACTCTCTGACATAAATCACAGCAGGATCTTCTATGACTCACCTCCCAGAGTAATGGAAATAAAAGCAAAAATAAACAAATGGGACCCAATTAAAATTAAAAGCTTTTGGACAATGGAGGAAACTATAATCAAGGTGAAAAGACAGCCTTCAGAATGGGAGAAAATAACAGCAAATGAAGCAACTGACAAACAACTAATCTCAAAAATATACAAGCAGCTCCTGCAGCTCAATTCCAGAAAAATAAACAACCCAATAAAAAAAGGGGCCAATAAACTAAACACATTTCTCCAAAGAAGACATACAGATGGCTAACAAACACATGAAAAGATGCTTAACATCACTCATTATCAGAAAAATGCATATCAAAACCGCAATTAGGTATCATCTCAAGCCAGTCAGAATGGCTGCTATCCAAAAGTCTAGAAACAATAAATGCTGGAGAGGGTGTGAAGAAAAGGGAACCCTCTTACACTGTTGGTGGGAATGCAAACTAGTACAGTCACTATGGAGAACAGTGTGGAGATTCCTTAAAAAGCTAAAAATAGAACTGCCATATGACCCAGCAATTCCACTGCTGGGCATGTACACAAAGGAAACCAGAATTAAAACAGACATGTGTACCCCAATGTTCATCACAGTACTCTTTACAATAGCCAGAACATGGAAGCAACATAGATGTCCATCGGCAGATGAATGTATAAGAAAGCTGTGGTACATATACACATTGAAATATTACTCAGCCGTTAAAATGAATACATTTGAATCAGTTCTAATGAGGTGGATGAAACTGGAGCCTATTATACAGAGTGAAGTAATCCAGAAAGGAAAAGACCAATACAGTATACTAACGCATATATATGGAATTTAGAAAGATGGTAATGATGACCTATTTGCAAGACAGCAAAAGATACACAGATGTAAAAACAATCTTTTGGACTCTGTGGGATAAGGCAAGTATGGGATGATTTGAGAGAACAGCACTGAAACATGTATATTATCATATGTGAAACAGATCACCAGTCCAGGTTTAATGCATGAGACAGGGTGCTCAGGGCTGGTGCACTGGAATAACTCTGAAAGATGGGATTGGAAGGGAGGTGGGAAGGGGATTCAGGATGGTGAACATATGTACACCCATGGGTGATTCATGTCAATATATGGCAAAAACCACCACAGCATTGTAAAGTAATTAGCTTCCAATTAAAATAAAACTATTTAAAAAATATAAATTAATATAATTTTAAATTAATTGATTAATATCTTGATTAGTTTAATAAAGACATAGATTCTAATGTGGCTTACCACTGAATCATTCAAGGCCTAGCATGAAAATACTAAGCTTTGTGTGCATGATGCTAAGTTGCTTCAGTCATGTCCAACTCTGCAATCCTATGGACTGTGGTCCATGAGGCTCCTCTGTCAGTGGAATTCTCCAGGCAAGAATACCTGAGTGGGTTGCCATGCCCTCCTCTAGGGGCTCTTACAGACTTAGGGATCACACCCATGTCTCTTTATCTCCTCCATTGGTAGGCAGATTCTTTACCACTAGTGCCACTTGAGAAGATTCATACTAAGCCATAGTAAATGTTAATTTATTTTTTAAAGTGACATTCTAACATGTCTGTGAATGTGAAATTTACATAAAAATTAACATTTTATATTCAATAAAGTATGATTATAGATTATGTGATATACTGATAAAAATTATATGTATTTTACATGTTTTCTAAATATACATTATGTCACATTATACTGATAATAACAATTTTTAAAGTAAATGCATCTAATATCAATATCCGTATCAATTATTTAGCACAACACAGACAAGATGCACATTAAAATTCATTGTTTTGTATATCGGCTTCAGTTCAGTTCAATTCATTCACTCAGTCGTGTCCAATTCTTTGCGACCCCATGAATTGCAGCACTCCAGGCCTCCCTGTCCATCACCAACTCCCGGAGTTTACCCAAACTCATGTCCATCCAGTCGGTGATGCCATCCAGCCATCTCATCCTCTGTCATCCCCTTCTCCTCTCCTGTCCCCAATCCCTCCCAGTATCAGGGTCTTTTCCAATGAGTCAACTCTTTGCATGAGGTGGCCAAAGTATTGGAGTTTCAGCTTTAGCATTAGTCCTTCCAATGAACACCCAGGACTGATCTCCTTTAGAATGGACTGGTTGTATCTTCTTGCAGTCCAGGGGATTCTCAAGAATCTTCTCCAACACCACAGTTTAAAAGCATCAGTTTTTCAGTGCTCAGCTTTCTTCCCAGTCCAACTCTCACATCCATACATGACTACTGGAAAAACCATAGCCTTGACCTGACGGACCTTTGTTGGCAAAGTAATGTCTCTGCTTTTGAATATGCTATCTAGGTTGGTCATAACTTTCCTTCCACACAGTATATTAGCTTAGACTTGCATTACTTTTAAGATGCTATTCCATTCCTTGGCAAGGGGCCCATGTATGAATTGTTATTTTAGAATCAAGTTTTGAAATTTCTTCTCTTGAAAACAAATTGCAATCTGTCTCAGGTATTGATGACTTGATTATAGTTATTTTATACAAACCACATCAATCCAATCATATTGACTCCTTTAAGACCTATTATGTAATGATCCATCTGGGTGTTAGAGACATAAAGGTATTTATTGTTATTACTTAGTCGCTTAGATCTGTTCAACTTTTTTGTAACTCCATGGAGTATAGACCGTCAGGCTCCTCTGTTCATGGGATTTCCCAGACAAGAATACTGGAAGGAGTGGCCATTTCTTTCTTCAGGGGATCTTCCTGATCCAGGATCGAACCCCTGTCTCCTGCACTGACAGGCAGATTCATTACCACTGAGCCACCAGGGAAGCCCAGATATAAAGGTGAGGAAGATATTGTGTGTGTGTGTGTGTGTGTGTGTGCCGTAGATAAGTGCTTAGAATAGAAATCATGGATTTAAAAGTTACATGGGTGTACACGAGCTCCCAATCCTGAATCCCCCTCCCACCTCCCACCCCACAACGTCTCTCTGGATCATCCCCGTGCACCAGCCCCAAGCATCCTGCATCGTCGATGTATGGCAAAGCCAATAGAGTATTGTAAAGTAAAATAAAGTAAAAAATAAATAAATAAAATAAAATAAAAATGTAAAAAATAATAAAAAATAAAAAAAAAGTTACATGGGAATAACTGCTCATAGAACATAACATGTGATGTGATTTGAAACCTGAGGCAAAACTGTAAGCAATTCTAGTGAATACACAAGTGGGATGTGTCTAATCACCTTTCAGAAGAGTTTAAAATTGAAGAGAGTCTTGAAAGAAGAGGAAAGATTCATCATGAGTAAAGCGAGTAGAGTATAGCTTCCTGGCAAAGAGAACAGCACACACAGTAAAGTGGGAACATGAAACACCTGCTGTCTCTGAGGAATAATAACTAGAAAGGCATGGCCAGTCCATACGGCACCTCAGGGAAATGTTAGGAGACAGTCTTGGGGAAGAGAGTTGGGAGCCAGATAATGAAGCAAACCTTATGCCATGCTAAGAAACTGGCTGGCTTGGTACATAGGAAATTTTACTACAGGGGAAAGCAGGATGCAATCTGAATATTGAAATTGTGCATTTCTCTAGATTGTTGCCTCAAGAGCATAATGGAATCATAAAGCTGTAAGATGCATGGTCTTGCATTCTAGTCCCTTATTCACTCTGTGTAGGAGTCAGTGATTTCAATGTACAAGTAAAAAGACTTTGGTAGTACTGATAGTATGAACTGACATTTTCCACATCATTCCTTGTGGAATTTTAAAATTCCTCTTTCTATAATAATGTTCCAACTTCATGTTAATGCATGTTAAACTACTTTGCTTCTCGAAAAGCAAATTCTTGTGTTTAGCAAATAAAAATCTCCATTAAGAAACTTCACTTATGATAGGATAATATTTTACTATTTATTTTCAGTTTCAACTATGTATTATTAAAGATACTCTGGAATCAGACAAACAATGGTTTAAAATCACAATGGTTTAAATCATCCACCTGCTTATTGTCTGTGAAATGCTATTATAGTGAATCTCTCTCAGCTTCTATTTTGGTGAATAAAGTGGTAAAAATATCTGCCTTCCAATATTGCTGACCACTTCAAGAGGCATATATATGATGAGACATCACCTTCACCCTCTCAATCAGCCCTTACTCATGTCTTACCTAGAAAGGGCTGAAGTATTGTCTATGTCTTAGGAGGTGAGAAGCCTATGAGTTCATCAGGAATGTACCACCCCCTTGGTAGCACCGTACACTCCATCAATGTTACTCAGATTTCTGTATATTTGGGACATTTTTAAGGTAGAGAGAAAAAAATTATTGCCTTAAATCATTTTTATCTTCCTACTGCGTGTGTGCTCATGCTCATCATGTCTGACTCTTTGTGACCCCATGGATTATAGCCTGTCAGGCTTCTCTGTCCATGGTATTTTCCAGGCATGGATACTGGAGTGGATTGCCATTTCCTACTCCAGGGGATCTTCCCAATCCAGGAATCAAATCTGTGTCTCCTGTTTCTCCTTCAATGGCAGTAGATGCTTTATCACTGTGCCACTTGGGAAGCTATCTTCATATTACTGACTATATAAATATAAACTTAACATTATCATTTCTAGAACTGTTATACGACTAGAAAAGCCTGCAAATATAAATCCTTAAATTTAAATTGTAAAGAATAATTCACTATATTACACACTATTATTTTGCTGGGACGAAATTGCTGCCATTAGGGACTCTACAATATTTTGTGAACGTATGCATGGACGCCACAGAGTCCTGACTGATGATATTCAGGTTCTGCTATGTCAGACACTTTAGTACAATTGTTAGCCACCAGGTTATGGTTCAATGATCCCACCACTTTTTTTTTCTTTTCTGTTTGACCTATAGTTTCTTCATTCATAATGTTTCTAGATATTATTTGTGCTGCAATTAACTAAGGTGAATTTTTTTATAGTAAGTCTGCTTCTGTGTGTTTTCATTAGTCTATAATGAAGTAACAGCTTTATGCATCAACAAATTTGAAATATAAGTATAAATATTGATACTAAAATTTCAAGACAGTAATTGTCAATGTATTTGATAATCATACCATTGATAACCTAATGATTACACTGCTTTTGTTGATATTCTATTTTAAATAGTATAACATGGCAATATATAATTAAAATTATGAACATTTTATGGGTACCAGAGAACACTTCTGTTAGCCATAAAGATTCTGCTGAAATCTAACATAAAAATAGCATTCTTTAAATAACTAAAGTAATATGACTCTTAGTAATAAAAGGTTTTTTTTTAAGTTCTTGATCACTTCAAATAGTATTATGCTCTATTTGAAGTAGCTTCTTCATAAATTAAAAAAAAAATGTTGTGAGAAAATTCTGAGGTACCTTTTAAACAATATTCATAAAATGTTTGGAATTCTTTTTCTAAAAGACTAAACTTGAGAATAGATGCATGTATATGTATGGCTGAGACCATTTGCTGTTCCTCTGAAACTTTTATAGTATTGTTAATTGGCTATACCCCAATATAAAATAAAAAGTTTTAAAAAAGGACTCAGTTTCATTTAATGTACTATATTGAATCCTTATCATTATTTTGAGCCTCATTCCATGATCTCCAAAAAACAAACCATGAAAGAAATAGCTTTGAACCACAAGTTCAAAAAGATATGTTTTTGTCATAATGTTTAAGATTTATTGACTGCAGAGTGAAGGCATTTTATCAATTTCAATTCTTATAACAATCTGAAGTAAACATATCTGATTTTGAATCTCATAATAATATGAAGCAAACATCAATATTCTTACTTTGCACATGTAGAAACTGAGGTTGAAACAGTGAAGAATAAATACATCAAGAATTCAAAAACAAGCAAAATGACTCACAAGTCCCTGTTCCTCTCATTGTAGCAATGGGTGTCTAATTTTTCATGACTATTTTAGCATATATTTTAATTAAAAAGGTAAAAAATATGAAACTAAAATTTTAGCTGAATACCCATGCTCACAAACCTAAAAAGTCAATTTAAGCAATTAACCTGGATTCCCAGATCTCTTGGTATTATAAAAGCATGCCAGAGAATCACAAAACTTTATCATCATTTCTGAAGGGCAAAACCAAAATTTGTATCTTTTGGTTATTTTTACATTCACATTTCTAAACATAGAAACAGACACACAGGAACCCTTAGGAAGAATAAAGTCCACTGANCTAGATGTGTATAAGAGACAGACTTTATCATCATTTCTGAAGGGCAAAACCAAAATTTGTATCTTTTGGTTATTTTTACATTCACATTTCTAAACATAGAAACAGACACACAGGAACCCTTAGGAAGAATAAAGTCCACTGATAATTACTCTGCTTTGCTAAGCTATAATATACTTTTGACATCCTGGCAGACCCAAGTTTACAGATTGGAAATGTTCAAATTCAGGATGAATTGAAAGACTCCTCTTTTCATATATATAAATATTTATTTTTCCTAAACTGAACAGAAAAACATTAAATCATTTATCTGTCAATATAAAGTTGCTAAGGAAGTATATACTAGTCAGAATAAGAAGTCTCAGGTGTCATTACCTCACAGAGACAACCTAGAAAAGCGCAGGAACCAAAATGTCTTTATGAGAATTATAGAAATCATGTAAGAAGTTGCAGTACCCGTGAATGTACAAGGCCAAGAAGAGACACATTGAAACATGTCAGAATAATCATTTCACTATATGCTCCATCACCACCACCCATAAGCTGACATAGCTCAGTTCCATTGGGAGAGAAGCCTGCTCCTGGCCTTTCCCTTGGGAAGGAAGAGTGGAACCCGTGGGCAATGCCCTAGCTCTTTCTTTTATATGCCTGCCTGAGGGACCAAGTTTTGTCTGCCTGACTTGGAGCACTTTCATCAATGGATGAATTCACCATAGTTTGGATGCTTTAGGGCCATTGAAAACAAGGGAGAGAAGAGGAAGCTCAATATGGTACCAGAGGGCCTGCAGAGCCACAGAGGATAGGTTGGCTTAGCATGACTGGGGGAGGAATCCCAACTCCTTCCTTCTCCATCCAGAGGAAGGGAAAAGAGTAAAGCATGCATCTGGCATTCTGGCTTTTCAGAGGGCTATCCAAGGGATTTACTTTTGTCTCACCTGACTCGGGGTGCAAGGGAGCTGGCATATTTTGGGTGCTTAGGCCACTGAAAAACGAGGAGAGAAGAGAGACTTGAGGCTGTAGCACCACAGGAACTGCTGTATCACAAACAGACACTAGAGGGAGCAAGAGATTATGAACGACTGAAAAAGAAACCAGGAAACCTCTCCAATTGGGAAATGACACTTAAAAACCCAGAAAATTGTCAATTCCCAAAAGATGTTTCAGAAGCTCCCTGAATTTCTAGCTCGACTGAGCGGAATACTACCCTATGCAAAAACAGCTTACAAAGACTGAGAATGGTGGCTATTTTTTCAAATACATACTACTCAGAAAAAAAAAAAAAATCAAAAGACATATAAAGAAACAGGGACACATGGCCAAATCAAAGAGATAGAATAAATCTTTAGAACTCAGCTGCCAGAAAGAAAGAACTATGAATCACCTAGAAAAAATTCAAAATAAATATCTTAAAGAAGCTCAGTGTTCTACCAAAATTGCAGATAGACAAATAAACAAAATGAAAAATGACACATAAACAAAATTATAATTTAAGTAACGGAAACTAAAAAAAGAGAGAGACAGAAATTATGAAGCTGAAGAAAACAATAACTGAATTGAAAGCTTCACTAAACAAGTTCAACAGAACATAATAATCAAACAGAAGAAAAATATCAGAACTCAGAGACAGGTAATTTGAAATGATGGAAAAAAGTGAAAAAGCATAACACAGTACCTTGAAGAAGACCAATACATGCATTTTGAGAGTTCTATTAGGAGAAGACAAAGGATGCAGGAGATGAAGGAGATGCAAGCTTGATCCCTGAGCTGGGAAGATCCCCTGGAGAAGGAAATGGCAACCCACTCCAGTATTCTTGCCAGGGAAGTCCCTTGGACAGAGGAGCCTGGGGACAGAGAAACCTAGCAGGCTACAATCCATGGGGTCGCAAAAGAGTTGGATACAACTTAGCAACTAAAACAACAACAGCTGGTGCTTAGGTTTGAAGTGAATGGGAGGTGGGTAGAGCTGCTTGAGGTTCACCTCCCTAGAGAAAACCTAAGCAGCAGTCTGGCTATGTGCAAACACATTGTATTTCAAGTTGCTTTTCTTTGTCCTGATAATCTTCCTTTTGGTTGTTTTAGTTAGCCACTGATCAAAATTCTGCAATGTAACATGAATGCAAAAAGCGTTTGTTCAGGTGATTCTTATGGTATGTGCATTGCATACACAGCCAGTATAAGACTCTCTCCTAGGTCCCATTCAGGTGGCCAGGAATTGTGGAAGGCAGTTGATTCAGGGAACAGGCATTTCCAGGTCTTCTGTGGAGGACCATGAGGACCTTGGGGACATTGGTGAAGACTTAGACTCCAAGAAGGAAGCAGAGGTTGGAGTGGTGAGTCAGGGAATAACTCCAAAAGGCCAAAGTCCAGGTTGTCACCTAGTGAGGTGGGTGAGGGTCTCTCTAGACAAGTGTTCTGAGCTCAAGGGGAGGGCTCTGAGACTAGGCTCTGCAGGTCAAGCCCAACATACTTCCAGCCAAAAGGAGGAGCCCAGTCACTAAGATGGAGACAGCATCCATCCCAGTCCTCATGAAGTTGGAGCCCAGGTCCAGCCCTCCTCTTGGCCTCTTCTTGGTAGGCAACCTCTGGGACAGCCGTGCAGAAGAATCCAGGCCCCAGGGCCATGAACTTCTAGGGAGCACTCAGGAAAGCACCCCATGCCAGGCCTTGTCCCAACGGGCCTTCCACTGCCAAGCCCAGAAGGACTTTGGGACCAGCATGAGGGTGACTTCTCCAAGACACTTGCCTCACCGACCCCAGCAGCAGGTCGATGTCATCTGTGAGCACAGGCAGAGCATAGATGGTGGGCAGGACCACCACGTGGTCAGGGGCCAGGTCAGGTTGTCTAGGTCCAGGAACTGCCTCGCACTTGGATTCGGGGCTCGCGGGCTCCTCCCTTTGGCCACGCTTGGCAAGGCCGGATCCTCCGACTTGCAGTACCCACCAGGCCGCAGGGGAGGCGTTAGTCCGCGGGGCCGACTGCCCATCGTCTGTGTCACTGCAAGCCTGGCAGAAGGCGAGGAAGAACTCAGTCCTGCAGGAGTGACAGACCGGCTTGACAGGTGAGGCTGCCAGGAGGCGGTGGGATGCAGTTCCTCTGGAAGAGATCCGAGTCTTCAGAGCTCTGGGAGTGCTTCTCTGGAGTTCTTCAGTCCTGGCTTCTAGGAGAGCTGCTGGGCTCAGCCTTACGTGTTTCAGTCTTCACCACCTCATATGGACTGTTTGCTCAGGAGTGGATCAAGGATGTTGTGAATGATGCCAGCAGAACCTGAGCCTCAAAGCATCCTCTCACTAAGCTCCGCCCCTTCTCAGGCTCTGCCCCTAGACATGGAGGTGTGTGTCATACCCTAGCTGTGGTGAGCACTTCTATGTAGAGAAATACTTTTATAAGGTTCAAGGGGGCAGAGACTAGGCTTCCTGGGTCAAGTTATTGGTTTTTCCCATGTTGAGCTCATACGCAGAAAGCCTTAATGGAGAGCAGATTAAATTTCAACTCTACCAGGAGAACGCTGCATCAGGACAAGGAGACGCAGCTCCCTCTTCCCAAGATAAGCCAGTTCGGAAGTGACCTTTTATCTTCTTTTGGTCCAGTAGCAGGGTGAGTTTTTAGCTGACATCCTTAAGCGTCTGTTTTCCTGTATTGTCAATGACTGTCATATCTTTGCCATGGATCTGCAAGGACTTCCCTGAAAGGAAATGCGATGTTGGGACTTAACAGCTGCTGTGAAATCAATTTACATATCTATCAGTTTAGCACAATGACCATTGTTGTACTTTCATCAACTAAACCAAGGGTTTACTTTCTCTAATATGACCTACACTACACTTGGGATGTGTATCTGTTGTAGCCCGATTGACAGATAATAAGACCACCATGCCAAAGGACTAACCAATTTGCCCAGGAGCCCAGAAGTAGCAGAACTGGGTCTCACAGGTCTCTTCAGGCTCCTCTGCAGATGACGCAGCTGCAGTACCTTTGATGTGTCAGTTTAAAGACGCCTCTACAGGGTTGTCAAGATGTGTGGCTCTTGTTCATTGTTAACAGGAGAAAACATCCAATAATTACTTTCATATAGTTCCCAACCAAGATGAAACACTTCTTTCCCTGTCCTTTAAACATGTGATCGCTCACTTTGTTCTTTTTTATGAAATAGCTTATATGCCTTCATTTTTAGAGCCACATAGATTCTTTTATACAGAATAATTTTTTTATTTGTATTGAAGTATAGTTGCTTTACAATATTGTGTTAGTTTCTACTGTATAGAAAAGTGAATTATATGCATATATATACATATATGTCTCCTCTTTCTTAGATTTAGGTCCCCACAGAGCATTGGGTAGAATTCCCTGTGTTATACAGTAGCTTCTCATTAGTTATGATTTTATACATATTATCAGTTGGGCATATGTGTTAATCCCAATCTCCCAATTCATCCCACTCACCCCTTTCTCCCTTGGTATCCATACATTTGTTCTTGATGGCGAATTTTTTTTTTCAATTGGGAAAATTATATTTCCTTGTGCTTCTTCCATTTAGATTAAATGTCTTCTCTCAGTCAAAGCTAAAAATGCTATGAGTATCAAGAATATTAAACTTTTAAGAATTTTTAAATTTTAAAAATTTAGGCAGCATTACTTCTTTACCTTTTATGTTTCTTTGAAGATCAAGAAGGGAATAAAGATATGTGACCACTATTAATTCAAATTCTTAATCTTAACAAGAAAGAAAAGTCAGAAATCAAAATGCTTTTATGGCCTTGGCCTTTTGACGATTATGAAGTATTCCTAGCCTGTGAATAGAGAAAGCAATGTCAACCCACTTCAGTACTCTTTTCTGGTAAATCCCATGGACAGAGGAGCCTGGTAGGCTATAGTCCATGGGGTCTTGAAGAGTAGGATATGACTGAGCAACTTCACTTTCATTTTTCACTTTCATGCATTGGAGAAGGAAATGGCAGTCCACTCCAGTATTCTTGCCTAGAGAATTCCAGGGACAGAGGAGCCTGGTAGGCTGCCATCTATGGGGTCGTAGAGTCAGACATGACTGAAGCAATTTAGCAGCAGCAGCAGCAGCTAGTCTGTGAAACATATTGAATATTTACAATTTCAGCCTCAGACTTTGGTTATAATTCCTACAGGAGGGAAACCATCTGCTCTGAAAAATCTTTACACCTGAGTTCAAACCAGCTTTGCCTTTTTATCACAATGCTGCTAAACCGCGTCAGTCGTNCTGGAGAAGGAAATGGCAATCCACTCCAGTATTATTGCCTGGAAAATCCCATGGACAGAGGAGCTTGGTGGGGTGTAGTCCATGAGGTCGCAAAGAGTTGGACACAACTGAGCGACTTCACTCTCTCACTCATTCACTCACATCCACACATGACTACTAGAAAAACCATAACCTTGACTAGACAGAACTTTGTTGGCAAAGTAATGTCTCAGCTTTTTAATATCCTGTCTAGGTTGGTCATAACTTTCCTTTCAAGAGGTAAGTGTCTTTTAATTTCATGGCTGCAGTCACCATCTGCAGTGATTTTGGAGCCCCCTCAAAAAAGTCAGCATGAGTAGGTATGTAGTAAAGTGGATGTTCCAATGTATTTGTTACTGAAAGGAGACACATGTGAAGACATTTTACAGTCCTGAGAAAAACAACCTAGCTTTGCATTGCCTGATACATCTCCATTCCAAAATACTACTTTGATTTTACTTTTGGTCTTAATGACCCAGATAACCATGATGGTGTGATCACTCACCTAGAGCTAGTCATCATGGAGTGTGAAGTCAAGTGGGCCTTAGAAAGCATTACTATGAACAAAGCTAGTGTAGGTGATGGAATTCCTGAAAAGCTATTTAAAATCTTAGCAGATGATGCTATTAAAGTGCTATATTCAGTACTCCAGCAAACTTGGAAAACTCAGCAGTGGCCAAAGGACTGGAAAAGTTCGGTTTTTCATTCCAATCCCAAAGAAGGGCAATACCAAATAATCTTCCAACTATCACACAACTGCACTCATTTCACATCTAGCAAGATAATGCTCAAAATCCATCAAGCTAGGCTTCAACAGCATGTGAACTGTGGACTTCCAGTTGTACAAGCTGGATTTAGAAAAGGTAGAGGAACAAAGATCAAATTGCCAACATCCTGTTGGATCACAGAAAGAGCAAGGGAATTTGAGAAAAACATCTACTTCTGCTTCATTGACCAGGCTAAATCCATTGACTGTGTGGATCACAACAAACTGGACAATTCTTAAAGAGATGGAAATATCAGACCACTTTAGTTGCCTCCTCAGAAACTGTATGCAGGTCAAGAAATAACAGTTAGAACTGGACAAGGACCAACGTACTGGTNGGCTAAATCCATTGACTGTGTGGATCACAACAAACTGGACAATTCTTAAAGAGATGGAAATATCAGACCACTTTAGTTGCCTCCTCAGAAACTGTATGCAGGTCAAGAAATAACAGTTAGAACTGGACAAGGACCAACGTACTGGTTCAAAATTGGGAAAGGAGTATGTCAAGGCTGTATATTGTCATTCTGCTTATTTAACTTATATGCAGAGTACATCATGTGAAATCCTGGACTACATGAAGTACAAGTGGAAATCAAGATTGCTGGGAGAAATACCAGTAACCTCAAATATGCAGGTAACACCACCCTAATGGCAGAATATGAAGAAGAACTAAAGAGTCTCTTGATGAAGGTGAAAGAAGAGAGTGAAAAAGCTAGTTTCAAACTAAACATTCAAAAAGCGAAGATCATGGCATCCAGTCCCATCACTTCATGGCAAAAAGAGTGACAGACTTTATTTTCTTGGGCTCCAAAATCACTGCAGATGGTGACTACAGCCATAAAATTAAAAGACACTTGCTCCTTGGAAGAAAAGCTATGATAAACCTGGACAGTGTACTAAAAAGCAGAGACCTCACTTTGCCAACAAAGTTCCATATAGTCAAAGCTATGATTTTTCCAGTAGTCATGTACGGATGTGACAGTCAGACCATAAAGGAGGCTGAGCACTGAAGAACTGATGCTTTCAAACTGTGGTGCTAGAGAAGACTCTTGAGATTCCCTTGGACTGCAAGGAGATCAAACCAGTCGATCCTAAAGGAAATCAGTCCTGAATATTCATTGGAAGGACTGATGCTGAAGCTGAAACTCCAATACTTTGGCCACCTATGTGAACAGCAGACTCATTGGAAAAGACCCTGATGCTGGGAAAGATTGAAGACAAGAGGAGAAGGAGGTGACAGAGGATAAGATGGTTGGATGGTATCATTGATTCAATGAATGTGAGTTTGAGCAAACTCTGGGAGATAGTGAAGGACAGGAAGCCTGGCATGCTGCAGCCTATGGGGTCGCAGAACTGGAAGTGACTGGGTGATTGAACAACCACAATCAAAAGGCATATTGACGTGTTTTTTTTTTTTTTTCCCCCAAACCAAAGATATCCCAATAGCAATTCAAATTTCTCCTCTAGCATCTACTGACTGTGTCTCATTTCCTTTTTTCCCCCGTCTCCAGTCTTCACACATTTAGGGTGTCTTTCTCAGACTGACTCAGAGTTTGCCCCTAGAGAAAACTTTCACCATAATACATAAGACTTCCTTACTACACTGTGGAAGTAACAGAGAGAACTCTATTTGTTACAGTATCTATCTGGCTCATAATGTGTGTTCCATAAACATTCATTTGCTGAACAAAAACTTAGGGAATTGGGAGTTTCCATATTGGCAAACATGGAGATCAGGTAAGAGATGTGCACTCAGAGAATGTGGAGGCTCTGTACCCCTTTTCACATACCTTGCTTTTATGCATTTCTTCTATCTCTCTGGTGCTGAAGTATATCCTCTTAAAATGAACTGGTGATCTGGAAAACTAAAGAATACATCAGTTCAGTTCAATTGCTCAGTCATGTCCGACTCTTTGTGACCTCATGAACTGCAGCACGCCAGGCCTCCCTGTCCATCACCAACTCCTGAAGTTCACTCAAACTCATCTCCATCGAGTCAGTGATGCATCCAGCCATCTCATCCTCTTTCATCCCCTTTTCTTCCTGCCCCCAATCCCTCCCAGTATCAGAGTCTTTTCCAATGAGTCAACTCTTCTCATGAGGTGGCCAAAGTACTGGAGTTTCAGCTTCAGCATCAGTCCTTCCAAAGAAATCCCAGGGCTGATCTCCTTCAGAATGGACTGGTTGGACCTCCTTGCAGTCCAGGGGATTCTCAAGAGTCTTCTCCAACACCACAGTTCAAAAACATCAATTCTTCGGTGCTCAGCTTTCTTCACAGTCCAACTCTCACATCCATACATGACTAGTGGAAATACCATAGCCTTGACTAGACGGACCTTAGTCGGCAAAGTAATGTCTCTACTTTTCAATATGCTATCTAGATTGGTCATAACTTTCTTTCCAAGGAGCAAGCATCTTTTAATTTCATGGCTGCAATCACCATCTGCAGTGATTTTGGAGCCCCCANATATATAATGTTTTGACTTTGTGTCTTTTCAAATTCCAAATAACATCTTTTATATGTTTTTTATAGGTTTGTTTATCCATATTACACACATATGTATACTTTCCCATTTATTTTAATTAGATGTTTCTAATGAACATGCTACCCTAAATTATGGTACCTTGGTATACAAACTGAAGAAGTTTGAGAAAATATTAGAAACAAGCAGATCACTCTGATCTCACCCTGTTCACCCTTATTCCCTGAAACAGGTCATAAAACTCCCATGTGAAAGATGCCAAGAGGGAGGATCTTCTCATCACCAGAGATGGGAAATTTGTCGGTGTGAAAGCTGTACAGGAAATCCTTGTTAAACTAACCCTCATCTTCCTAGTTATGACCACTGTTTATGACTCCTAGCCCCAATTGTTTTGTTAATTTTTCACAAGTTTGTTGTTTCTTTGTCTGAAACATATAAAGGTGTCCTATTTTGGTCTCTTCTTTGGGTCCTCATGCTCTTATAAAGTGTTCCATGTACATGTAAATATTCAATAACACTTTTGTATCTTTCTCCTCTTCATCTGTCTTTGTCAGTTTAATTTTCAGACCCAGATAGAGACTCTAAGAGGATTGAGGAAAACGTTTTCTTCCCCTGTTTCCTTAAAATTTTGCACTTTAAAACAAATTTTATCTTTTATTTATTGTTACTTTCTAATTAGCTCTCCTGTTTTCCTTAATTTTTAAACAGTAAGTTGAATACCAAATTCTTTCCTATTGAATATGTTACAGTTTGATTTTTAATCGAAGTACAGTTTTAGGCACCACCCTATGGTTTGCTATGTAATGTTGAAATTTCTTCATGTGTTCTGAGACAGATTAATCAGATTTTTGGTTCATTTCACCTGGGATAAGTGTTTGTAGTTATCTTACTTTGATATTGATATTTGTTACAATTTGTATAGTTTTATTTGTATTGTATTATTTCTGTCTTTCCAAGTTTGTTAAGAATTTTTTTTTTTATCTTATTCGTGCCAACAAGCAGAGATCACTTAAACATTTTCATTTGCACACATTTCGATAATTTCATCTACATTTCTTTCCCAGATATTTTTTTCACAATGTTATGCAAATTAGTCTCACTCTTTTTTTACATTTATTTATTTACCTTTGGTTGTGTCAGGTCTTAGTTACAGTATGCAGTATCTCTTGTTCCAGTGAGCAGTCTTCCCCTGTAGTTGAGGTATGCGGATTCTAGAACATGAGGACTCGGTAGCTGTGGCTCGAGCTAAGTTGCCTAGTGGCTTGTGGGATCTTAGTTCCCTGACCAGGGGTTGAACCTAGGTCCCTTGCATTGGAAGGCAGATTCTTAACCAATGGACCACCAGGGAAGGCTCCTCCCAGACTTCTTATCAAGTGTAATTGCCCTCTGACATTGATTTATTTGTTTGTTGTCATTGTTGCTGTTGTGTTGGTCTCTGTCATATCTGACTCTTTGTGACTCCATGGACTGTAGACCCCCAGGCTTCTCTTCTCTGTCCATGGAATTGTCCAGGCAAGAATACTGGAGCGTATAGCCATTGTCTTCTCCAAGAGATTTTCCCAACCCAGGGTTTGAACCTGGGTCTCCTGCATTGCAGGCAGATTCTTTATCTTCTGAGCCATCAGGGAAGCTCATTTTTTTGTTAGTTTATCTTAATAAGTGAATTTGAGATGCAGATGATCCAGTAGTTGGGAAGAATTAGAGATATAAGAGCAAAGAATAATTAAGGAAACAAGATCACTGATGAGTTAGGAAGGAATGCAAATCAGAGCCCAGAAAGAAGACTTGGGCAGGGGCTTCTCATTGTGAAAAATAAAACAGAAAACAATGGCATTGGAAATAGTTATCTGTTGTTTATTGGTGGCAGAAAGTTATCAGTATTCCTGAATAATGGCTCCCGGTTTTACAGAGAATAGGAGTTGAACTCCACAATTAAAGTGTACATCAAAAAATGATACAAATAAACTTATATACAAAGCAGAAATAGAATCACAGATGTAGGAAATTAACTCATGGATACCAAAGGGGAGGGATAAACGAGGAGTTTGGGATTAACAGATATACACTACCACTGTTACTGAGTCCAATCTTGCTCTCTTCACCAAAGGGTAGGCCAATGAATCCGAGAGACTAGGTGTTAAGGCAACAAATATGACTTTATTCAGAAAGCCCACTGACCGAGAAGATGGCAGCATAACTCAACCATCTTGTGGCAGGGGGTGGTGGGGGCAGGTGCTTGGATGCCAGGAACTTTTATGGATCAGATATGGGTGGCGGTGAAGAAACAAAGTAAAAAGACCATTTAATTCTTGCAGTGCCTCTTAGAATGGCAAGCCTCAGGCAGTGGGATGTATTGGTTTCTTTTTCTTACAATCATTTCACAGTGGGGTGCAATGAAATATCTCCTACCATATCAATAAGCAAGGATGTCACAGCTGTCCATGATTCTGGCCCTCCAGACATAAATTTCTGAGCCATGCTGACAAGTGACTTCAATCCCCACACAAGGAACTCAAGGATGACACAGTCATTCACAGGTGGGCAGGGTCAGGTTATCTCCCTGTGAGCTAAACAAAGGCACTTTAGTTTAAAGGTCAGGCAGAAGAGGGCAGGGTTACCTGAGGCAGGCCATCATGTATACTTATAACAACAAAAGGGTCAAAGAAGAGGTTAAAGCCAGAGAAACAGATTTAGCATAGGGTCAAAATTAACCCTTCTTGGTTACACTATATATAAAGTAGATAATCAACAAGGACCAAATGTGTAGCACAGGAAACTATATTCTGTATTTTGTAAAACTTATAAGGGAAAAGAATTGAAAATATATATGTGTGTGTATATATATATATATATATATATATANNTTTGAAGTCTGCTCTGCTTGAAATTATTAGAGCTTTTTATGATTAATGTTAACATGTATTTTTCTCTATCCATTTACTTGTATGTGTGTGTGTGTGTGTGTGTGTGTGTGTGTGCACACTCAGTCATGATTGACTCTAAAGACTCATGAACTATAGCCCACTAGTCTCCTCTGTCCATGAAATTTTCCAGGTAAAATTACTGAGGTGGGCTATCATTTCATTCTCTAGGGTATCACACACACACACACACACACACACACATACACAAACACACACATGTATGTGTTTTTATATTTAAGATTTTATTTTTGCAGAATACAGTAATTAAATAGTACAATTTGATCAAATCTGAAATCTCTGTTGATTAATTGAAGAATTTAGACTATTGACTTTCAAATGGATTATTGATGCAACTGGATTGATATATACTATATCTGTTACTGTATTCTATTTGCTGACCTTGTTCTTTGTTCCTATTTTTGTTGTCTGCTGTTTTTCTGTCTTTTGTGGTTTAATTGAGCATTTTTAATGATTATATTTTTTCCTTTCATATCATGCCAGTTATAGCTCTTTTTTTCTTAAGGATTTCTCTTGACTTTGCAATATACATTTATCACTAATCCAAGTTCACTTTTAAATGCCACCGTAGCACCTCACAGATAGTGTGAGTACAATATAAGAACTAAATAGTTCTATTTTTTAATCTTTTTTCTGTATTTTTGATGTCATTCATTTCACTTATAGATAAGGATACATATAATCAGCATATGTGTATATATATATATACACACACATAAGATATATGTAATAAGCATAAATAATCAAATGCATTGTTGCTATTATTATTTTGCACAAACTGTCATTTATTAAATCAATTAAGAATAAGAAACTTTTAGTTTTCTCTGCTTATTCCTTCACTGATGCTCTTCTGTTCTTCCTATAGATTCAAGTTTCTGTACTAGTCAATATATTATTTTTCTCTTTCTAAAGAATTTCTTTTAACATTTGCTACAATAGCATGTATGTTCCAATTTCTCTGTACCATCACCAGAATTTGCCATCACTATGTTTTTATGTTAGCAGTTCTGATGGGTGATGTGGCAATGTGGTTTTAACTGTCATTGCCCTAATGGCTAATAATGTTGAACACATTTTCATGGACTTATTTTCTATCTGTATGTCTTCTCTGAAAAGTCTCTTCATGTGTTTTGTTCATATTCTAATTGGATTGTTTCATTACATTAGAGACTTAGCATTCGTTATAAATTCTAAGCACCAGCTTTTGTCAGATAGCTGAATTACAACTGTTTAATCTGTAGCTTGTCTTTTCATCATCTTAACAGTGTCCCAGGAAGAGAAATATATTTAATTTAATGAAGTCAGTTTAACAAGTTTTCTTTTAAGAATCTTGCTTTTGATGACCAATCTCTTTGCCTAATTTTAGTCTTGAAGACTTTTCCTCACTTTGTTTTTTTTCCTCATAACATTTAGTTGTTCTTTATTTTCTTCATTTGTGGAAAAGTAATCTTTCCTACCTTGAATTTTTTGCACTTTGCCAAAAATACCTTACGTATATTTCTGTGGATCTATTTCTATTTCAATTTTATTGATCTTTATTTGCACAAATAACCCTATTTTATTCATTCTATCTATTATTTCCCTTTTTTCAATTGTTTCTGCTCTTTAATTTTTTTTCTTTCTGATTGTTTTGAGAGTTTGTTGTTATTGTCTATTGTTTGCTTATTTATTGCACTTCTTTTTCTAGGCTCTTGAATTGGCTACTTAGACTAGTGACTTGAGTCTTTTCTTCTAACCTTACGCATGAATTTGCATAAATGTCCCTCTCAGTAGCATTATTTTAATTGCTTTCACAAATTTTGATATATTTTAATGTTCATTCAGTTTACTAAATATTTTAATTTATTTTGTATTTCCCTCTTTGACCCACGGACTATTTTGTAGAATGTTGTTTAATTTTCAAACTTTTGGAAATATTCCCGTCTTTCTGCTATCAACTTCTAGTTTGATTTATTTGTAGTCAGATATTGCACTATATAGAATTTACATTCATTTAAATTTGTTGAAGTGTGTTTTGCAGCTCAGGATATGTTACTATATGGTTGGGGAGATTTTAAAATAAAGTATATGTAGCACCAGACATGGTGAACATTCTATAGGTATTTATTAAATTCTTCCATTTGGTGGTGATGTTAACTTTTTTATATATTTTGATTGGTTTTCTGCCAATTAGGCATATCAGTTGTTGAGAGAGGGTGTGGAAGTCTCCAGTACCATGGTGGATTTTTTTTTTTCTTTCNTATGTAGCACCAGACATGGTGAACATTCTATAGGTATTTATTAAATTCTTCCATTTGGTGGTGATGTTAACTTTTTTATATATTTTGATTGGTTTTCTGCCAATTAGGCATATCAGTTGTTGAGAGAGGGTGTGGAAGTCTCCAGTACCATGGTGGATTTTTTTTTTTCTTTCAATTTCATCGTGTTCTGCTACACATATTTTGCAACTCTGGCTTTTGTTGCATACTTTTATGATTGCTGTGTGCTCTTGGTGTGCTGTGCTGTGCTTAGTCACTCAGTCCTGTCCAACTCTTTGCTACCTCAAGGACTGTAGCCCACTAGGCTCCTCTGTCCATGGGGATTCTACAGGCAAGAATACTGAAGGAGGTTGCCATGCCCTCCTCTAGGAGATTTTTCCAACCCAGGGATTGAACCCAGGTCTTCCACATTGCAGGTGATTCCTTACCATCTGAGTCACCAGGGAAGGCCATGAATACTGGAGTGGGTAGCCTATCCCTTCCTCAAGAGATCTCCCTTAACCAGGAATCAAACCAGTGTCTCTTGCATTGCAAACTAGCTGAGCTGCCAGGGAAGCCCTGTGCTCTTGGTAGACTGATTATTTTATCATTATGAAATGGCCCATCTTCTCTCTGATAATTTTTGTTGTTGTTGTTCTCTGTTCTTTATCTGGTATAAATATAGTCACTCCTGTTTTCCTTTGATTGATACTAACGTGACAAATCTTTTCTATTCTTTCATCTGTCTAGTTGTTATGTTTGAAGTGATATCCAGACAGCATAAATTTGGTTCATATATTTTAGGCTACTTTTCACATCTATGGCTTAAGTCTGACCTTTTATTTTGGAATTTCTATTTTCCTCTCTCTATTTCTCCCTCTTTGACTTCCTGTTGCTACCTGAAATTTTTTAATAATTTCATTTTGATGTATATGCTAGCTATTCACAAACTTTATACTTTACTCTCTTAATCTTAACCCTTAGTATTTGAAGGCAGGAAATGATAAAAAAAGAAAAACTAAAAACTACTGAGTTTGAGGAACTGAGCTCTTTAATATAAGGGACCTCCATTAATATCCTAGTAAGTGAAAGCTANCTAGCTATTCACAAACTTTATACTTTACTCTCTTAATCTTAACCCTTAGTATTTGAAGGCAGGAAATGATAAAAAAAGAAAAACTAAAAACTACTGAGTTTGAGGAACTGAGCTCTTTAATATAAGGGACCTCCATTAATATCCTAGTAAGTGAAAGCTACAAAATTTAAGATTAATTTCCTCAGGGAAATATGATAAACTTCTTTGATTCAGATAGAAAGAGAACAACTTGATTACAGTTGCTCAGTACATTATAATTTGTTATTTCCAACAGGACCTTTTCTTTTTCACTTTTCCTTTTTTCTTAGAAGAAAGCTACTCTGCAAAGAGTTTTGGGCTAACAGTAATGTTTAGGGCTAAATAAGCCATATAAGGAGCTATTGTCACGCTGTATGAAGATCCATACTTGAAAATATACTGCATGCAAAATCAGCAGTATTTTTTGGTTGATGATACAATCTGTAAGGAATCATTATTTGGATATCTTAATTAACTAATGCTACTTAGTTTTAATATAATAATAATAAAAGACACATGACTACATTTGAGTTGGTGAAGAGGATTATGGACATAATCAATGACATCTTTAATTTTGCAAAGATCCACTGTACAGCTTACAGCCATATAGCCATCAGTTAGCTGTACAATAGGGTTTCCTAGATGACCTTAGTAAAGAATTTGCCTGCTAATGCAGGAGACATAAGAAAGATCTTTTGGAGTAGGAATTGGCACCCCACTCCAGTATGCTTGCCTAGAAAGTTCCACGAACAGAGGAACTTGAAGGGCTGTAGTACATGAGGCTGCAAAGAGTCAGATACAACTGAGCATTGACCAAAATTATACAATAAAATTTTTATTACATTTGCTTTATCACATATTCTATCCATTTATCTATCTCTGTTCAACAACCAACGTCTGAGTTTTAAACCACTCCATTATGCTATGTTTTATTTATGTTTAAAAACATTCTATGTGCTCAGAACTGGTGCACTAGGATGACCCAGAGGGATAGGATGGGGAACACATGTACACCCATGGTGGATTCATGTCAATGTATGGAAAAACCAATACAATATTGTAATGTAAAAATAAATAAATAAATGAAACTGAAAAAAAATTTTTAATTAAAAATAATACATTTGAATCAGTTCTAATGAGGTGGATGAAACTGGAGCCAATTATACAGAGTGAAGTAAGACAGAAAGAGAAACACCAATACAGTATACTAACACATATATATGGGATTTAGAAAGATGGTAATGATAACCTTGTATGCAAGACAGCAAAAGAGACACAGATGTATAGAACAGTCTTTTGGACTCTGAGGGACAGTGAGAGGGTGGGATGATTTGGGAGAATGGCATTGAAACATGTATAATATCATATAAGAAACGAATCGCCAGTCTAGGTTTGATGCAGGATACAGGATGCTTGGGGCTGGTGCACTGGGATGACCCAGAGAGATGGTATGGGGAGGGAGGTGGGAGGGGGGTTCAAGATTGGGAACACATGTACACCCATGGTTGATTCATGTTGATGTATGGCAAAAACCACCACAATATTGTACAGTAATNTACAGGATGCTTGGGGCTGGTGCACTGGGATGACCCAGAGAGATGGTATGGGGAGGGAGGTGGGAGGGGGGTTCAAGATTGGGAACACATGTACACCCATGGTTGATTCATGTTGATGTATGGCAAAACCAATACAGTATTATAAAGTAAAATAAATAAATAAATAAATAAATAAGAAACATTCTATGAATTACACAACATCCTTAAAATCCTTCTCATCATAAATGTGGTGTTCAGAATTTGTCTCTAAATAGCTATGTAAGGATGAATGGTTGCATAAATGAGTTAAAGTGAAAGTTTGTTGCTCAGTTGTGTCCAGATCTCTGTACCCCATAAACTGTAGACCAATAGGCTCCTCTGTCCATGGAATTCTCCAGGCAGGAATATTGGCTGGAAAAGTGGCTAGCCTTACTTTTCTCCAGCTGGTCTTCAGAACCCAGGATGGAATCTGGGTCTCCTGCATTACAGGAGGATCCTTTACCACCTGAGCCTCCAGGGAAGGGGTATAAATGGGTAGGTACGTAAAAGAATAAAACTAAGGATGGTAGAATTAAAAACAAAGCTCTTCTATCTCTTCTTATCCATTTCCCTTCATTCTGTTAATTTCTTACTTGCTAATTTGTTGCAATTTTAAAATGGAAAGAAGAAATAAAGACTGTGTTGTCTAACACTATAAAATGCTCTGCCTCTGCACTGCACAGGCAAATTAAGATAATAAAACATCATCATCATCATGATGTATAAGATGGAGTGATTTTTTTTTAATCCTCACAAATATTTCCCAAATTTTAGAAGTTTAGAAAAGAAAATCAAGGCACAAAGACATTAAGCTAGTTGCATACCTCACATAATAAATATTCATATATCCTCTGTCTTCCTCTTTTGACAGTCTACCTTTAGTCTCTTTGTGAAAAACTGAGACATCCCTGCTGTTCAGGAATTTTAGCCCTCAAATAATTATGCTCATCATCCTCTTCACTGAACTGACCCAGATACAGCCATGTTCTCTTTCTCTTTTACACGAATACACACTGCTTTATTTTCCTTGGAAATTAAACATTAGTAGTGTTAGCCAATTAAGATGTCCAAATAATGATGCCTAGAAATTTCATTATCTAAAANCCTCTTCACTGAACTGACCCAGATACAGCCATGTTCTCTTTCTCTTTTACACGAATACACACTGCTTTATTTTCCTTGGAAATTAAACATTAGTAGTGTTAGCCAATTAAGATGTCCAAATAATGATGCCTAGAAATTTCATTATCTAAAATACTGCTGATTTCTGTATGCTCTTCACTTCCTCCTATAGATTACCTGAACATTTCTTTTATACTTCTATTTTGATATATCTATAGCATTTTGATTTTTTTAACTTGTGGTGGATACAATAAATTCTTTGTCAGATAATTCTAATATTTCTATCATCTCAATGTCAGCATGTTTTAATTATCTTTTCAGGTTCATTTTGAGGCCTTTCTGGTTCTTAACATGACAGATAATTTTTGTTTAAAACCCGAGCATTGTGTGTAGTATGTAATTCTTTATCTTCTGTTACAGAGAAGTAAATATTATGTTTTAGAAAGATCATTTTGACAGAATAAGGTAATAGGCCATCTCATTACTGCTGAAGGAGAGTCAAAGTCCATATTTCCCACTTGACACATATTGTTACCAACGTTGTGGCTCCTCTTTAATGGTGGATGAATGCAAGAATTTTGTCTCCCACCAGGTCTCTTCTGATTTTTCTTCTGGTAATCTGGAGAAGGGATTGGCAAAGGACTTCAGTATTCTTGCCTTGAGAACCCCAGGAACAGTATGAAAAGGCAAAATGATAGGATACTGAAAGAGGAACTCCCCAGGTCGGTAGGTGCCCAATATGCTACAGGAGATCAGTGGAGAAATAACTCCAGAAAGAATGAAGAGATGAAGCCAAAGCAAAAACAATACCCAGCTATGGATATGACTGGTGATAGAAGCAATGTCCGATGCTGTAAAGAACAATATTGTATAGGAACCTGGAAAGTTAGGTCCATGAATCAAGGCAAATTGGAAGTAGTCAAACAGGAGATGGCAAGAGTGAACATCGACAGGCTAGGAATCAGTGAACTAAAATGGACTGGAATGGATGAATTTAACTCAGATGACCATTTTATCTACTACTGGGGGCAGGAATCCCTCAGAAGAAATGGAGTAGCCATCATGGTCAACAAAAGAATCCGAAATGTAGTACTTGGATGCAATCTCAGAAATGACAGAATGATCTCTGTTTGTTTCCAAGGAAAACTATTCGATATCATGGTGATCCAAGTCTATGCCCTAACCAGTAATACTGAAGAAGCTGAAGTTGAACGATTCTATGAAGACCTACAAGACTTTAACACCAAAAAAGATGTCTTTTCACCATAAGGGACTGGAATGCAAAAGTAGGAAGTCAAGAAACACCTGGAGTAACAGGCAAATTTGGCCTTGGAATATGGAATGAAGCAGGGCAAAGGTTAATAGAGTTTTGCCAAGAGAACACACTGGTCATAGCAAACAATCTCTTTCAACAACACAAGAGAAGACTCTACACATGGACATCACCAGATATAATCAGATTGATTATATTCTTT
>SJYV01025528.1:218380-342998 GCA_006410875.1 Neotragus pygmaeus
AAGGAGAGATAAGAAAGCCTTCCTTAGTGATCAGTGTGAGCAAATAGAGGGAGACAACAGAATGGGAAAGACTAGAGATCTCTTCAAGAAAATTAGAGACACCAAGGGAACACTTCATGCAAAAATGGGCTCAATAAAGGACAGAAATGGTATGGACCTAACAGAAGCAGAAGATATTAAGAATAGATGGCAGGAATACACAAAAGAACTGTACAAAAAACATCTTCATGACCCAGATAATCACAATGGTGTGATCACTCACCTAGAGCCAGACATCCTGGAATGTGAAGTCAAGTGGGCCTTAGAAAGCATCACTATGAACAAAGCTAGTGGAAGTAATGGAATTCCAGTTAAGCTATTTTAACTCCTAAAAGATGATGCAGTGAAAGTGTTGCACTCAATATGCCAGCAAATTTGGAAAACTCAGCAGTGGCCACAAGACTGGAAAAGGTACATTTTCATTCCAATCCCAAGGAAAGGCAATGCCAAAGAATGTTCAAACTACTGCACAATTGCACTCATCTCACAAGCTAATCAGTAATGTTCAAAATTCTCCAAGCCAGGCTTCATCAATACTTGAACCGTGAACTTCTAAATGTTCAAGATGGTTTCAGGAAAGGCAGAGGAACCAGAGATCAAATTGTCAACATCTTTTGGACCATAAAAAAAGCAAGAGAGTTCCAGAAAAACATCTATTTCTGCTTTATTGACTATGCCAAAGCCTTTGACTGAGTGGGTCACAACAAACTGGAAAATTCTTAATGAGATGGGCATACCAGCCCACCTGACCTGCCTCTTGAGAAACTTATCTGCAGGTGAGAAAGCAACAGTTAGAACTGGACATGGAACAACAGACTGGCTCCAAATAGGAAAAGGAGTATGTCAAGGCTGTATATTGTCACCCTGCTTATTTAACTTATATGCAGAGTACATCATGATAAACACTGGACTGGAAGAAGCACAAGCTGGAATCAAGATTGCTGGGAGAAATATCAATAACCTCAGATATGCAGATGACGCCACCTTTATGAAAAAAGTGAAGAGGAACTAAAAAGAGCTTGATAAAAGTGAAAGAGGAGAGTGAAAAAGTTGGCTTAAAGCTCAACATTCAGAAAACTAAGATCATGGCATCTGGTACCATCACTTCATGGAAAACAAATGGAGAAATAGTGGAAACAGTGTCAGCCTTTATTTTGAGGGGCTCCAAAATCACTGCAGATGGTGATTGCAGCCATGAAATTAAAAGATGCTTACTCCTTGGAAGGAAAGTTATGACCATCCTATATATCATATTAGAAAACAGAGACATTACTTTGCCAACAAATGTCCATCTATTCAAGGCTATGGTTTTTCCAGTGGTCATGTATGGATGTGAGAGTTGGACTGTGAAGAAAGCTGAGAGCCAAAGAATTGATGTTTTTGAACTGTGGTGTTGGAGAAGAGTCTTGAGAGTCCCTTGGACTGCAAGGAGTTCCAACCAGTCCATCCTAAAGGAGTCTAGTCCTGGGTTTTCATTGGAAGGACTGATGTTGAGGCTGAAACTCCAACACTTTGGCCCCTTGATCTGAAGAGTTGACTCATTGGAAAAGATTCTGATGCTGGGAGGGATTGAGGGCAGGAGGAGAAGGGGACAACAGAGGATGAGATGGCTGGATGGCATCACCGACTCCATGGATGTGAGTTTGAGTAAACTCTGTGTTTGGTGATGGACAGGGAGGCCTGATGTGTTGGGATTCATGAGGTTGCAAAGAGTCAGACACGACTGAGTGACTGAACTGAACTGAACTGAATCTGCCTTTAATCTCTTTATGAAAACTAAGAAATCTCTGCTGAGAAAGAATTCTAGTCCCCAGGTAATTAAACTAATAATCCTCTTCATGAACTTTGGGGGTAGAAGAGAGCTTTGTTACTGTTCCCAGGTTGCTTTCACTAATACCATGGGAAAGTAGGAAATGATCTCATCACTAGGTGGAAGATAATGAATGTCCTGACTGTCTCATCACTGTAAAGAGAGTGATGAGAGTGTCTGGTGGGATGGAAATCCAATTTCCCCACGTGGTCTCTAATGACAAGATGTTGCCCTGCTCCAGCCTTATCAGGGTGGAAACTTATGCTCTCTAATTGGCTTTTTCTGGTAAGCTAGCAGTGGAAACACGATTTTTTTTATGGTGTTCCTTTGTTCAAAATTGTATTATGTGTGTGTGTATCATGTTTCGATAGATAGTGCAATTATTTTGTAAATACTTTCTGTCCTCGTAGGCTGCCCCTTTCCTGGTCCTTTGACCGGAGTGAAAAGGTTTTTGTTAATGCTTTTTTGATCTGTGTCTATTGGTGTTTCCAGGTTATTATCTTCTTTAGCACCTAATATGAATTATATAAGGTCAACAGAAAACAGAAAAAACTCACCATGTTGTTTTTTCCATTCCAGGACCCCTAACTAGCTAACTAGTCTGGTTTTGTTTGTTTGTTTGTTTTTTCCTCTTCAGCTCTTGTAAGTTTCAAGTAGTGCTTTTCTAGAGGTATGGAGAAAAATGTCTGTTCCATTCTTCTGGAAGCAGAGTCCATATCATTTATAATTAACTCTTTTAACATAGACAGTGTAATAGTCTGTACTTATTAGCAAGATTAAACAATATGCTCTAACAATAAGTTGTTCTAATCAGTAACTTATACTCCAAAGATGGTGTTTTAATAAAAAGACCTGTCTATGGACGGCTCATACAAGGGCTTGAGCCATCATTAACTGGCAAAGAAAATTTCCCAGACAATTTATTTATAATCATGTGTTAAATTTTTATTGCAATATTACATAGAAGGATCAAAAGCCCTTTGTAGGCTATCTAAAAGATTCATTCTTGTTAAGACATTTTTATAGAAGAAATAATCATTATTAGACAGAAAGAAAAGAAAGTCTGGTTAAAGTCAGTATACTCTTGATTGACAACATGCTAAGTGGGAATATAGTTTCTCCATAATTTTCAGAACAAATATATTCTCAATGAAGTTCTTCAAAACTTGATTATTTTATCAGAAGAAGTAATTTCTTTTTAGAAGAAAGTTGTGAGTCATGGTCCCAAGAATTTTCCAAACCATATTTGGGAGACCATTTCTTTTATAATCATATCAATACCAAAAACTTTCTAATTAATACAAAGAATACTAGAAAAAAGTTTTATTTGGAGAAAAATATGGCTCATTGAATAGTTTGAATTGTTAGAATTGGACTCTAATTTGGTGAAATCAGTAACAATCATGATGCGGTGAGTGCTTAAGAGTTTATAGACACTCTGAATGAATAGCCTCTGCAATATTGACTAGTTGTCTCGATCTACAAATGACCCTTCACTGAACCACTCATTTGCAGAATCTCTTCTATGCCTTAGTCTGACTAATAGACACCCTAGTACTTCTGCTAGAGCACTATCATTTTGTCAAGTCAAACTGACACGCAGAGTGTTATGGACCTCCAAAAAGATTGAGACCAGAGGTCACTGAGCTTACACAAGAAATTTCAAGATTGACTTTTTCCTACTTTGTCAAAAAATGTATGTGAAAAAAACAAAAGAGTTTATTTATGTTCAATAGAGTTTGAATGAAGCTTGCTTTCATTGTAACCTGTGAAAGAAGTTATGGAAGAGAAAGCGATGTTCATACACAGGCAAATATTGCTTAGCCTCTATATTTATAAAAAGTATACAATAATCATGCATTCCAAATTTTCTTTTTCAGTTTGAAACTGTATGTGTATCAGAGCATATTTCTCACTAGTTAAACACAATGATATAATTTTGCTTAGGGAGCTTATCTGGAATATCATATTTTTCTAAGAGTTTTGAGACCAGGGAAACTATAGCACCTGACAGCATTCTGCGATTCTAATTTCTTCCACACCACATCTGTTTCATGTTTCTAGTGTTTCATATTTTTTAAAACATTATGCTCTTTCTAAGAAATAAAATACATTTTCAACTTTTTTTTACCTACCCTGATGGTTTATACTTTGTAGGTACCTGCAAACTTCCTAATCAGTGATCTGAAATATTTGTAACAACACTACTTATAACAAATTTACTTTCTGATACCATTCAAGACTTGACACCTATCCTTTACATATGTATCTAAAGAAAGATAACAATATGAAAACCACTAAACTTTTTACTGCAAGGAGATCAAACCAGTCAATCATAAAGGAAATCACTCCTGAATATGCAGTGTAAGGACTGATACTAAAGCTTAAACTCTAATACTTTGGCCACCTGATGCAAAGAACTGACTCATTGGGAAGACCCTGATGCTAGGAAAGATTGAAGGCAGGAGAAGGGGATGACTGCTGGGAGCCAGCCTGAGGAATCCCACCCATGACAAGGTCATGTGGCAGAGGCCTGATGGGCAAGGTGAGTCAAGCCCCGGGGTTTCCCCCTGGTATTTCCTGAGCATGTACCCACAAAAATAAGAATCTGCCTGCCTTATTGTATTGTACTTTTCCACTCTTCTGACACTCTCTGGAAAAAGTTAACTCAGGGCTTTAGTCTTTTGCATTTGAAAGGGATGTTTCAGCTCAAACCCCCTCTGATAACTCTCTAGCTTGCCTAACAGGTTCCCCAGGAACTTTTACAGCTTGTGAATTGCTTGCAGCCCCCCAACCTCGAGAGGCGCAAAGCTTAAAAACATCTTAAAGATACAGAGCCTTGTCTAAAGAGCTAAAAATCATATTGGTGATGGATTTCACTGTTGACTCAATGATTGCTGCCAGGCCTCCATATTCTTTATCTTTTAGGCACCTGGGAGGATACAATGTAATTGGGATATGGAAAAAGGTATATAGTAGTTTTGATGTTAACAACACTAGAATTTTGAGTTAATTACTTTTTTTTTGTTATAAATCACTGTACTCCTTTTACTTGTTATAAATTGCTGTATTTTTGCTATGTAAGAATGTAACTTTATTTAGTGCTTTCTGAGAGTGGCACCAGACTTTGGGAAAATCAACACAAATAAGTCTTCTGGTGAACAAACCCTTATCAGAAAAAAGGCTATAAAATGTTAATTGGCCCTTTAGGCCGGAAGATGATGTAAATCACCTAAGACTTGTGTATACAACTAGGTATGCAGAGAGAAAAGCCTGGTTTTGATAAGAGCCTGGGCTGCTAATGCTGCATAATTTTGTATTACCCATTGATCTCTATGTACAATAAAAAAGGTAAAAAAGGCCTTTCTAGACAATAGAGGCCAGGTCAGTCATTGGAAGGACTGGTTTTCCCCGTGCCTCCTCTTCACTCTAATTTCAGGCTGAATTCCATCTGGGGCATGGAGGCTCACCATGTCTACTTACTTGCCCTGGCTTCTAAGATCAGTAAGAGAGGGAGCCCAAGGCGGGGCACTCTCCGATATTCAAATGGATGCTGGTAGCCTAACGTAGATGGTGCAAGTTCCTTGTCTGGAACTTTACTGGCTTTCCACATAAACCAAGTTATTCAGCATCTTTTCTCCACTTAATTTTCCTACTATACTCTTTCTTCCTAATCTAATCTTATATTTCTAATTAAATAAATAAACTTTTTCCTTGCCTATGCCGTTCACCCGTCAAATCACCCTGGATCCACCCAGGCTGGACCCCAGCAGATGACAGAGGATGAGATGGTTGGATGGCATCACTGACTTAATAGGCATAAGTTTGAACCAGCTCTGGGCGTTGGTGATGGACAGGGAAGCCTGGAGTGCTGCAATCCCTGGGGTCACAAAGAGTTGGACCTGACTGAGTGACTGAATTTAACTGATTTTTTTTTTTAACTTATCTTTCCAAACATGTTTTTGGAGATATCGAATTCTCAAGTCATTCCTCAGTGCCTGGAATGGATTATGTCTTTTGTAATATGTTACATTTGATTAATGTTAATTGCACATTTGGCTTTCCTGGTGGCTCAGTAGGTAAAGAATCTGCCTGCAATGCAAGAGGTTTGGGTTCTATCCATTCTATTTATATTATTTTTGTTATATTTATTTATTTACTTGTTTTCCATTGAGATATAATTGATATATAAAGCTACATTAGTTTCAGGTGAAAACATAATGGTTCAATATTTATACACATCTTTATTTTAATTTATGTACTTATAGAGTATTATAACTTTCAAAATGCAGCTTAACCCTAGAAATACTAGGCATTGTCAAACCACATTCAGCAGTAAGTTAGAATTTGTTTACTTACGGCTGTTTCCAACTCCATTAAGATCCTAAGAGAGTTATATATAGATAAAATCTAATATTATTTCACATAGCCAGCATTTATCAAATATAAGAGCTGAAACCTGTTCCTGGTTTCCTCTCTTTGGGTAACTAACTGCTTGATGCAACTGTAAAGGAAGACATTGCAATCCATAAAGTATACAAAGATTTGGACCAAACTGCAGACTAGTAGAAGAGGAACACATTCAAAATTAGTTTGAAAATATAAATGCTTTCCATATAACCTACTTTACTATTAATTTATAGCTTTTAATCTGTAATTTAGGATTAAATATAAAGAAGTATGGGTCTTATCTAATTTTGAAGGTGCTGAGAAACAGTCTAAGTGTTGTACCCATGCGTTCTGGGAAACAAACTCACTCAGAAGGACAATGCAGATAGTGGAGTGCATTTTATTACACCGGTGGGCCCAAGGCAGTCTCCTCTTAGGCAAGGACCTCGACCAGCATTTGTGAAAATCTTTTATACCCCATGTGTATGTGTCTGAACCCACCCCTTCAAATTCCTTGAGACTTACATAAACCAAGGAAAATACAATCCCAATAACCTCATCATTCACATGTTATGTGCTCATGTGCTCAGTCAAACAATTAGCCGATAATCAATAAACCCGAGGTTACACTCCGATAGATACAGGAAAATTTATGGCCTGTCTGGAGGAAGGGGTGATTAGTGTATGTTTTCTCTTAGGCGATGAGTAACCTAGATATGATCTTCAAGGTTTCCCTGTCTGGAGGGGGTCTTATCCTTCTGTTGTTTTCATAGGCACTAAACACAGAGTTCAGAGTCCATTGTAAAGGTGACCGAGCATGATCAGCATGAACAGGCCTAAGATGGAGTCCACACCCTATGAATTCTTTCTTCATAAGAATGCAAGTTGCAAAAAAGCCAGGTCATATCTAGTTTAAATATTTATCATTAGCAACTATATAGTATAAAGGATTTTAGTTACAATCTAACTAAAAATGGTGAAACTATACAAAAAATCATGTATTGATGTGAGTTGGACCATAAAGAAAGATGAGTGCTGAAGAATTGATGCTTTTTAACTGTGATGTTGGAGAAGAGTCTTTAGGATTCCTTGGACTGTGAGGAGAAAAAAATCAGTCAATCCTAAAGGTAATCAACCCTAACTAGTCATTAAAAGGACTGATTCTGAAGCTGAAGCTCCAATACTTTGGCCACCTGATGTGAAGAGCCAACTCATTAGAAAAGACCCTGATGCTGGGAAAGATTGAAGGCAGGAGGAGAAGGGGACAACAGAGGTTGAAACTGTTGGATGGTATCACTGACTCAATGGACTCAAGTTTAAGCAAGCTACAGGAAATGGTGAAGGGCAGGAAAGCCTGGTGTGCTGCAGTCTGTGGGGTTACAAAGAGTCGGATACTAAGTCATGTAACCTTTCTTAAAATGAGTTTTTCAAAGAATTTCCATGACTGCTTTATACCTCTCTGAGTAGTAAACATCTTAACACAATTAAATAGTTTAGATAACAAGAGGTTGGAGAATTTGCCATGAGTATCTGCTACAGAATTTAGTATTTGTTCTCTTACACAAATGTTGAGTCAATCCTCCAGGCCCCAGGAATCCACAGTAAACTAGGATCTATGTAAATGTTAATATGAGATTTTAAAATAAAAAGGAGAAGGAAAAAAGTACATATCCCAAGAATCACAGTTTAAGCCAGCTATTTTTGCATAGCTAATTTTTACAGCTATCATGGACCACGGTTAATGCCCCCATAATGCTCCTGTATTCTACATTCTCTATGTTCCCCTAGAGTGTCTTTGTTGCAAAAGTGTCTTACTGAGAGAATCAGTTTCTATTAAAGAAAAATGTGATTCTAAAAACTTGATGTAAAAGCTGGAAGGTGTGATTATACATGGTCCCTACAGTCCTGACAAATCAATTATATGAAATAATCATTGGATATTTTCAGCTTTTAAGTGATGTTTCCTTCACATGCCTAACCCAGAGAATATTAAACACTTCATGTATCTATTGACCTAAGTAGAGGGGCAGTGGAATTGGGTATGATTTCTAGGGCCAAGGAAATGCTGCTGTTTTCTACTGTGATTTTCTGTATTACCTTATCATTTTTTCATTTTAAATATAATTGTTAAGTTCTGTATTATGTGAGGAGTTAAATATTTTTACAGGTTTCAGTTGAACTTCTGTGAAAATCACATGTGGCTTGAACAGCATATATTGGTTGTGAATAATTACAAACTTAAAAATTAAGATAAAAACAAAACTCTATTTTCCTTCAGAAAGAGTTTGAGAAGTCTTACTGTAGAAAGCAACCAAAGAATATAAAGGCATCCTTTAGTATGACCGAGACCTACTCCTAAAGCTTTTGTTTCAATAGTTTATGAACCAGGTCCTATGGTGTGATTAAAAATGAACAAATAACAACAGTGTTTATACTGCTGGAAACCAAAGTCTGAGATTCAGTGCAATTAGTGATCCACAAAGTCAAATATAAAGTAGAGTAAAGTAACTGTCATGTTTTTGAAACCCTATGGACTGTAGTCTGCCAGGCTCCTCCATCTATGGAATTTTCCAGCAAGAATATTGGAATGGGTTGCCATTTCCTTCTCCAAGATTCTTCCTGTCTCAGGGATAGAATCCAGTTCTTCTGCATTGCAGGCAAACTCATTACTCTCTAAGGCACTTTCAATGTGAGCTACAAATGATACTTGGACCTTCACTGTCAGGGATGAAAATTACAGTGGCTACAATAAGACATATATATCAGTTCAGTTCAGTTCAGTCACACAGTTGTGTCCAACTCTTTGTGACCCCATGAACCACAGCATGCCAGGCCTCCCTGTCCATCACCAACTCCCACAGTTTACCCAAACTCATGTCCATTGAGTCAGTGATGCCATCCACCCATCTCATCCTCTGTCATTCCCTTCTCCTCCTGCCCTTAATATTTCCCAACATCAGGGTCTTTTCAAATGAGTTAATTATTCCCATCAGGTGGCCAAAGATTGGACTTTCAGCTTCAACATCAGTCCTTCCAATGAACACCTAGGACAGATCTCCTTTAAGATGGAGTGGTAGGATCTCGTTGCAGTCCAAGGGACTCTCAAGAGTCTTCTCCAACACCACAGTTCAAAAGCATCAATTCTTTGGTGCTCAGCTTTCTTTACAGTCCAACTCTCACATCCATACATGACTACTGGAAAAACCATAGCCTTGACTAGATGGACCTTTGCCAATAAAGTAATGTCTCTGTTTTCTAATATGCTGTCTAGCTTGATCATAACTTTTTTTCTAAGAAGTAAGCGTCTTTTAATTTCATTGCTGCAATCACCATCTTCAGTGATTTTGAAGCCCCAAAATATAAAGTCTGACACTGTTTCCACTGTTTCCCCATCTATTTCCCATGAAGTGATGGGACCGGATGCCATGATCTTCGTTTTTTGAATGTTGAGCTTTAAGCCAACTTTTTCACTCTCCTCTTTTACTTTCATTGAGAGGCTTTTTAGTTCCTCTTCACTTTCTGCCATAAGGGTGNAGGCAAATTTGAGAATTCAAAGAAAAAATTATTTGTGAAAACAAACAAAAATCTTATGCATATGTATTCATGTAAACACCACAGTATAAATTTGGATGGGCATGTAGTCAAGGGTGGAATGTTACAAAAAATAGAGGGAAACAGTAAAAGAAAATTTAATAATCTAATTTGTATATTTTAGAAGATGTCATTTCTTACAAAAGGTGTATCACTATTTCAATTTGAGTGGTTTTGTTAATTTTTGTTTATCTTGAAGTAACTTAAACTTTTAGTAAATATGCAAGAACAGCACAGATCACTCCTACTTACCATGAATCTTCAGTTGTTAATATTGTGACATATTGCTTGCTGTTTCTGTCAACACACAGGCACATACAAACATACACACAAACACACATTTTTCATTGGGAGATATTTTGATGTGTAAACATCCAGATCCTCATTAAATATTCATCTATGGCTTTAACATCCATTCATGATTCTTTGTTACCATAATTGTTACAAAATGTTGACTTTCCAACTCCATCATTTCTTCTACATTTACTTTATCCTATCACACAGGGACGGGGGAGCCTGGCGGGCTGCCATCTATGGGGTCGCACAGAGTCGGACACGACTGAAGTGATTTAGTAGCAGCAGCCATGTTTAATAGAGAAAAATAACTGTAACAAGTGATATAACATATGTTGGCAGCTGTTGATGGTTAACCATCCTTAAAACCAGTTGAGTTTATGTGGTCAAAAGACCCAACCTTTTGATCAAACCTTGGGTATAACAGGGTGACACCTAATACACATCTTCCTCTTTGTGTACCTTCCATTCCTGCCAAAGACAAGGCAAATTACTGATAAGATGCTATTCAGTAAAATGATTCTATGAGATCTATTCAATTCATTTCCAGGAATTATTTCACTGAAAAATGTAGATCAAATTTAAGAGCTTTGGATGAACAAAGAAGGCAGCACTTGCATCCTTACTATGCTTTAGTGGCCCTAACTTCTCACATGATCTCAGGCACAAAGGATAGTGCTTCTGGAAAACTAGGGTATACTATAATTTTTCTGACAACTAATCAAACTATACGTTTTATACCAGAGCCAAAACAGTAATTTGGAGAGACAGGGACAATCTGAATATTTAAACATTTGTCTTAAAATATTACTGTGATTTTTTTCCCTCTATTTCCTTCATGTTTTTAAAAGATTTAATTGAGTGTACTAAGAAGTATTATCTACTAAAAAAAATAAATAAACCTCCTTTCCATGTAAAGAATAATGTTGAAATTACATCTTACCTGAAAGGAACATAGCTTGTTATCAATAAAGTTTATCCTACAAAAGAAAAAGCTGATGTTCTACATAATTATATAGCTATAATGGATCTTAAATGTAGTGTAGCCCAACTTTTATTTCACAGAAGACGACCTGAGGTCAGTTGAGATGGATAATTGTTGAAGTTCATGGAGGCAAGAATGCAGAATCTGCATTCTAATATTCTGTACATGCTGATTCTAATGTTCTGTACTTCCTTTCACAATGAGTGTTTAAGAATTATAAGGTTTCAGAAACAGTATTTAGGATAAAAACAATACGCCCCTTCCTAAGTAGCATGATATAAAATGTAGTAACATCTAAATATCTGCTATGTTATCTGACACCCAGATGACACATTTTTTCCCTCCAATATCAACATTAGAACTTTATTTTTTTTAATTCATTCTTTTTATCTATACTGCTATCTTTTACATTTCTTACATATTCCTATTAAATTTTCACTTCATTGAAAATTGCTATTTACAGAATGCTGTGTATTTTCTAAAGATTTTTGAAAGTCTTCTTTATATCTCCTCTATCATTTTAATATTATTTATTCGTTTGTTGAATTTTTTCCTGATAAGCCTACACATGCTAATCCATTGTTTTGGTCTTTTCAAAGCAATAACTTTTCAGGGAGTTAATTAAATTTATAGTTCTTCTGTGTTTTAACTATTTTTAAAAATTTTATAACCAGATATTTCCTAACTTTCCTCAGGCTTAGAGTTCTTTTTCTAAATGGTGTTGAATATCTACTCCATTATTTTTAATACATTTTTGAATGACAATATTCTGCCTATTAAATTATGATGAAATTACAAATATAGCTTTAGCCAAATCACATATATTTAGAGAGATATTAATCAAATTGTCATATATTTTCCAATAGTCATCAAAATTATAAATTTTGGTGTCAGACAAACCCAGATTGAATCCCAGTTCATCCCTTACTTTCAGTTTGTTCTTTGGAGTGTTACTTTAGTTTTGAGTCTTGATTATGTCATTTGCAATGTTGTGATATTGATGATAGAAATGGAGAAACAGGCATGAGTTTTCTATTGCTTCTTGGCATCTTGACCAAGATCACGTGTAAAGGTGTGAGCTCTAGAACCACAGTTAGGGTTTGAATTTGAGACCTTTCAAATATCAATTCTGTGAAATTTACATAACTGCTCTGCTCTACAGTTTGCTTATCTATGAAATAAAGATGATAGTAGTGCACATCTCATAAGTATGCTTTAAGTTTTAAATGTGTCACTGCTGGTAAAACATTATAGCATGTTATAATGAGTACACAAGTAAATTTTTTTATAATTAAATTTGATAGTCCAGAAAAATTCAATTCAGATTGTCTGACATAGCATTTGTTTCAATAAATGTGTTGCTATGTTTACCACTGACAATCATTTTTAATACTTAGTAATTGGATTTTTTTTTCCTTTCCTTCTTTCCTCCTTCTTCTCTCCCACCCCACTCGTTTTGTCATTTCTTTCTTCTATCCAGTGTTTGTTCAAGGAAGAAAAACTGGAATAAGTGTGATGAGCAAAGCATTTATTACAGGATTTAGACACAACATAATTGTGGAAGCTGATGGAGACATTCATGGAAGGTTAGTGATGGTGAACTTGAAGTCAGCATAGTTTAATATAACAGACTGCCAGGAAGAAATGATGGAAATAAAGAAAGGCAATAAAGACAAAACAAATTGGAATATCAGTACTAACCAGAACTGGTATCCATTTCTCATCAACTACAACCTCAGAAAGATCTGGGAGGCTTCCCAGGGGATGCTTTGCATGCCAGAGTGACTGTCCTCTACTCCCACTGGGTACTGGCACTAGAATACCTGTTATTGTCCGGATGGTGACCCAAACCAGTGCAATATTCCAATTCTGAGATTTGGTTACAGAAGGCTTCCATCTTGCTAACAGACCCTTTTGCTGACTTTGATGAAGCTGTCACTTTGCAGAAGATGATATGTCAAGATACTAAGGGTAGCCTCTGGCCAACAACTAATAAGGACCTAAATGATGCATTAATTTGGTAGTTCATGAAATACTGACTTCTACAAACAACCACTGAATGAACCTGAAATGGATACTTCTTTAATTGAACCTTGAGATGTCATAGACCCTAGTCAACAGAGGACCCAGCTAAAGCATAACAGGACTTCTGACCAAGAGAGAAATCTAGATAATAAATGTACGTTGTTTTAAACTGGAGAGTTTTGGAGTAATTTATCACACAGCTGTATATAACAAATGTATTCCCCTTAGCACTAAACAAGCCATCAAGAATGCAGAGAGGGAAGTTTAAAGGGAAAGTAAATTTTTATCACATGCAACTGTTTTCAGTTTATAAGAAGCATCTTAAAATATACGTGGAAATGTAAGACACAAATGTCAAAGGACAACTGATGAAAACTACAGATAATGAAATGGCAGTTAAGACAATGGAAGAATGCACATTCTGCTACATTCAACTTTCCACTGCTTTCAAATAGCAAAGGCAAATAATATAATGCACACCTCTCTTTTCTTCTCTATATCCACTCCTCCAATTCAGTCATATGTCTTTAAAAAGGATGTAAAGGATTATGTGCTTATTGGGGAGGTTATTACTTAGGAGAAGTTTTTAAAATAATTCATAATCTTCACTGGGGAGTGGATCTGTAGACCTCTTTCTGCTGTCCTGCAGGACATGGAACTTCTCATTATGCTTGTAACTTGCATCTGGTGATTGACAGTGGTAAGCATCTACTTATATGCTTATTAAACATTTTATTTATGAAAAAGTTAATAAGTCATATTCTTTAAAACATGGCCATTAATGATTTTAATTGACTTGTTAAGACTTTTTTTCATTTTGGTGGAGAAAATATTTTGCAGATATTTGCATTGTCTTCTCATTTATGGCTCACTTCTTATTTTAATAAAATAATTTTAATGGAACATTTCAATGAATAGAGGTTTTTAATTTTAATAAAATAAGCATTTTCTGTAGGACTATTGGTTTATATCTTTTCTAAGAAATAGCTGCGTACCACAAGGTCATGAAGTTATTTTTCTAATTTTTGTGTTTTGCTTTACTTTTTTAGGTGTAATAAAACAATTTTGCAGTATGATGCTTTAGCACCATGTATTAAAGGATAGTTCATTCCCCACAGAATTTCAGAGAACATGTCATATCGATCTGGTTGCTTCGTGTGTGTAAATATTTTTCTGACCTCTCTAGTCTGCCATGGATCTATTAGCCTTTCTTTATACCAATAGGCTTTTTTATTACTATAAATTTATAATAAGTTCTGAAATATGGTGCTATTATAAATTATAAATTTTTATTCCTCTTTAGGATTGTTTTGGCTCTTCCAGCTTCTTTGCATTTTCATATAAAATTTTGAATTCAGCTTGTCAATTTTCTGCTTCAAATTAGAAAAGTTTGCAGAAAATTTCCATCCTAACAGTATTGTTTTCCAAATGTTATATTTATTCATTTATTTGTCTTTTTTAATATCCTTCAGCAACCTTCTCATTAAGTTTATGGCAAGGTATCTGACTTTTAAAAAATGTTATTATAAATGGTATAGTCTAAATTTCTTTTCCAATGGTTCCTTGTGAATTTATTGTAATATAACTTTTGAACTATTGATTCAGCTTGTCACAAACTTGCTGAATTTTATTTGTCTGAATATTCCTTTGTATATTATTTTGGATTTTATACTTACCCAATCATATTATCTTGGTTAACACATTTCCATTTCTTTATTTTGTGACAGTCTTCCTTATTGCAATTACTTTTAGTAAAATGTTACATGTAAGTAACAGACAGAAATGTCCTTATTCCTAACATTTTTTTTTCATTTCACAATATGTGAAGTATACCATTTTTTATAATCATTTTGTATAAGAATAACATCTTTTTCTATTTCTAGTTTGCTGAGATTTTTGTCATAAATAGGTCATGAATTTTGTCAAATGTTTCTCTCTGCATCTAATAAATAATCATATTTTTCCTCTTTATCCTGTTAATGTGATGATTCTATTGATTTATTTAATGTGAATGACCACCTTGTCATGCTGTATAATACTCTAAAAAGATTTTAATAAGTTTTATTTGATAATACCATTGTTACGTTTATTTGCATCTTAATTATTTGAGAAAGAATAATTTTCAGTTTGTTTCTTATAACATATTTCTTTTCTTATAGCATGTTTTAGGGTTGGTTATGCTGGCTTCATAAAACAATGCAAAATGAGTAGCATCTTTTACTATTCTTTGACAACATAACATTCTATTACTGTGATCCTAATACAGTGATCCCTCTAATACAGTGATCCCCAACCTTTTTGGCACCAGGGACCAGTTTTGTGGGAGAAATTTTTCCCTGGACTGAGGAGTGGAGGATGGTTTCAAGGTGATTCACGTGCAGTACATTTATTGTGCACTTTATTGCTATTATTATTATATCAGCCCCACCTCAGATCATCTGGCATTAGATCCCAGAGTTTGGAAACCCCTGGTATAATATGAGCCATTTTCCACCTCTTCCTCTTTCCTAAACTCCCCGCCCTCCATACCTCTGGAATACATGGTCCCATTACAGAAAAAGTAGTATTTTTACCATAATGGAAAATTCCTTAACTTCTTTGAAATTTCTCTCTTCTTTCTTGCTCTGTCTGAATTCTGTTTCAACCATGAGGTACTCTTTCATGGCAGTCCTCTCAACTAATGATTATTTTTATATTCACATCCTTCATATCAATGGTGCTGAAGTATTGTAATTGTTTCTAATTGATTGCTTCAGAGTGTTGTCCTTCCATATCCCACACCCAACCAAAAACCAAAAATAACAACTTAATTATGTTAAAAATATTATAGCTCAGGTTTTCATGCTGTAACACCAGCTGTCTCTCCTTGTTGCACTATTCATTATCAAAAGCATAAATATAACAACAATTTTTTGTGCCACAACTTTGCTCATATACTATTTACATGGCTCCCAATTGCTTGTTGAACCTCTCAATTATGCAAAACCTCTAATCTGACATTTTATATTCTCCAAAACTTGACCCCCGTGTAACTCTATTGTGATTGACTCTCAGTAATATTCCTGGATCAAGTGTCTATTATTTCTCTAAACACATATAATTATAATATACCCTCTTCATATCATTTTTCAAGAATATATTCTCTGCTCTGCCTATCCAGATTATGATCATCATTCTATGCATAGTTTTAACTTAATCTCTTCCATGAAGCTTTCTTTAAAATCAGAACAAATACCCTAGCTGTACATTTGACCTCCTGTGGCAGTGATATCACTCAGGTATTGATTGTTATTAACTTTTCTTACATATCAAAATTTTCCACCACATCATATATTTAGAATAGGAAGAAGTTCTGTTTTGGGCTTCCCGGGTGGCTCAGTGGCAAAGAATCTGCCTGCCAGTGCAGAAGATGCAAAAAAATGCAGGTTTGATCCCTAGGTCAGGAAGATCCCCTGAAGGAGGAAATGACAACCCATTCCAGTATTCTTGCCTGGACAATTCCACAGATAGAGGAGTGTGACAGACTATAGTCCATACAGTCACAAAGAGTCGTACATGACTGAGTAACTGAGCACACTATTATTTCTCTGGCCTAAAAGAATGTTCAGAATATATCAAATATTTAAAAGATATTTACTATAGAAATGAAAGTGAAAAGTGATTATGTTTGTTTTCAAGTTTTAAATCTTAATTAAAAAAAAAAAAGAAAGCTTGGTGTTCAGGTCTTTTGAGCATGAACTGCCATATTCCTCGTTTGGCACCTACAATAAATGCTCTACGTTTCTTCACCACCGAAATATATAAATAAGTAAATAAATAAGTGAGAACACTCATAGAATATTCCAAATCAGGATTTGTCCTTGGCTGTGCTACCAATTATCTGCATAATGTTGAATAAATATTTCCATATAAGTACCTCCTCTGTGAAATGAATCTGCATATTCTACAACCTAACTGAATATGTCCTTAGAAAATTTAAAAATTCAGGTTGAAAGAAGCAATCTGTTTTGTAAGAAAGTTATTATTATTTATCTTAAAATTTGATCACAGTGTAATCAATGAGAACATCCATATATAAATATAACTTAAAAATAGTGAGGAATCCTAAAGTAATTATGAGAGGGAACACAATGTACTTTGCTACCAAGTGTCAAAAAAGCAAAAAAGTCCTTTTTTCCCAATTGTGGAAAGTCTTAGTAATTTTATTCTATTCCTATAGTTTTCCCTTTGTCTACAAGTATTCTCTACTAAAAAATCTCAGAGGCAAATTAATAACATTGGGGAAAATATATATTTCTATACCTCAGTACCTAGGAAAGACAGTACATTTAGAATAAGTAAAAAGTAAATGAATATGTTCTGTAAAAATTTCTTAACAATATTTTTTAATGTTTCACTCCAGAAAAACGACGAATTACATAATATATCAAAGACAATTTGCTAAGTAATAAAAAGATATTCTTAAGGAAAATTTTATCCAAGTGCAAATTTTAAAAGTAAATACTTTCCAATTCTTAGTGGTTTAAAGGAAAATGGCCAGTGACATTTGAGTTCTAGATGCTATAGAGGCCTTGTTGGTTGGTTTTATATATGTGTACATATATACACATATAAAACATATATATATATATATACATATATACACACACACACACACACACACACATGTGGGAATTAGGTGGGTAAATGTTATTTGCACAGCTATACTCAATTGAGGTTTGGGTGGAAAGGAGACACACACAAATACTGAATATCAGAAAGTCAAGAAATCAAGAGAAATTAAGCTTTCTTTCTTAGTATTTTTATTATGGAGTCTTGGTTCCAAAGACTGAAAATAGCATAGAATCTGTTCGTGTAATTAAGTAAATGAAGGAAAAGAACGCTCAGAACCAATTTCCTACAACAACTAACCATTGTTTTTTTTGTGAAATTAATAAAAGGAAGTATGGATGTATTATGTTTGAACTTGACAAAAGTTTAGGATTATTTTTATTTTAGCCCCAACAAAGAGTGTTTGACTTAGATACATGGGTATATGACTAGTATCCAAAAATTTTACAGAAAGAACTTAAAATTGAAATGCTAAGTTGGTCAAACATATATTGCATTTCTGCAATCTTTGAGAAAATATGTTGATCTCTTATTGAAACTCAAATTGAGAAAGTACAATTTAGAAAAGGTTTCAAAGTTTAAACATTTAAATACTTGCAATTGCTTATGTATGATTTATTATAATTTCTATAATACCCCAAAAAGATTCTTTTCTAAAGGTTGATAGAAAATATTCAAAACCTCATGTGAAAAAGTAAACAAAGCTAAAGAAGTAAACAAAGTTTATACATGAAAAATAAAAGTAGATGGCTGACTCTACTACATAATAAAGTGTATTTTAAAGCAAAAATGACTAAATTCACATATATTCAGGCAGATAGTTGAACTGAAACTGTTTATGGATTTACTTCATGATAGCTGGTCATAGATTTGAATAATGCTTACTTTCTTGGCTTGATGCTATGAGATGGCACTGATCAATAATACACTGAGGTTGGAAGTTTCAAACAAAGGACTAATAGCTTATAGAGATCAACATTATTCATAGGAAACAGCTTCCCTGTTTTTGTTATTGTTGTTGTTTAGTGATAAGTCATGCCTGACTCTTTGCTATCCCTTGGACTATAGCCCACCAGGCTCCTTTGTCTATGGTATCTTCGAGGCAAAAATACTGGAGTGAGTTGCCATTTCCTTCTCCAGGGTATCTTCCCGACCCAGGAATTGAACCCATGTGTCCTGTAATAGCAGGAAAATTCTTTATCACTGAGCCAGCAGGAAAGCACACCCTGGTTATATAAAGCATTAAAAACATAGTTGCCAGTGAAGATATCATGACTTACCAAACAAATATGTTAATTGGGGGAAATAACCAGATGTCTCAATACAATGAATATGCGAAGGCACGGAGATACGGACTAATCATATCTGAAAACTTTGTTAATTTATGGAGTGAATCCATTAATTTATGGATTAATGGATTAATTGAACCCATTAATTTATGAATTGAAGACTTGGTGGTATTGGCAATTCTAATGAAAAATGAATAATTAGAACTGGTCCTTAATGAAGTCAGTTACTGGAAAGTCAATGTGAGGAAGGAAATATTTGGAAATCTTTGCTACTCAAACTTTCTTAAAACGCTTCCTTTAAGCATTCATGATTTTAGATATTAAACAGAAATTGATTCAATTATGAAAAAGGCAACCTATAAGTAGAACTCAACTACTCATTCAATAGATTCCAAAAGGGCTTGAATTGTATGCATTGCAACTTGTCTATGTTTGTTTATGCTTTTTCTAAATGAGAGTATTTCCAAATGTGTTAGTTCTTCAGTTCTTTTCCTTGTCTTACAATTGGTTTGATTGTTCATTTTTTTGGTTGCAATTCAGCAGACACCAAAATATTTAATTTTCTCTTTTTGTACTTCCCGTCATTGCTAGAATAATTTATCTTCTTGGCAAAGTTAGAAGAATCTGCTAGTGACCCATTTGTCTGCCTGCAATTGTTTAACAATTGGCTTTCAGTTTTCTGACATTCTTCAGGTTATACTGAATACCTATGTGTCAGAAAGAGCTCATGACAAGAAAATTGTATAAAATAGAACACAGAGTAAAATGTTCTCTTTCCAAGATTTTGGGCCAACCTCACTATTTTCTGCTCATTAGTGTCACTAACCTCCTCTGCTCCAGTTTCTACCTGTCTAGACTTTTAATACTTTTAATACTTGCCTACTCCTTGCTCAAAGCTAACTTTGTTTAACCCAGTCTTTTCCCCTTTAAACCAGGTGAAATAGAGGTTGATGTAATTCTAAGCCCTGGCCCCCAAAACCTGTGGTTTGACTTTTGAATCTGTCTTGATCTAATTCCATGGCAAACTGTTATTTAACTACAACTACTACTTTTATTAAAATCTCAGAAGCCTGATTTTGTACCTAGCACCATGCTTTATAAACAGTAGCTCATTTAGTCTACATGTTAGACTTTCCTAGTTTCTCACACTGTAGAGAATCTGCCTGCAATGCTGGAGACCTGGGTTCAATCCCTGGGTGAATAAGATCCCTTGGAGGAGGGCATGGGCAACCCACTCCAGTATTCCTGCCTGGAGAATCCCCATGTGCAGAGAAGCCTGGCCAGCTACAATGCATGGGGTCACAAGGAGTCAGACATGACTGAGCGACTAAACACACACACACAGTCTGTATGTTAACTTTGAAATGCAGGTTTTATATCTACGCTAAGAAGAGGAGAAAACTGTGTCACAAAGATTGAATAATAAACTTTAAGACACATGTAAATAATGAAACTAGTGTCCTATCCATGTATCCTTATTTTAATGCTATGCTCAGTTTACTACATTGGTGAACTAGAGCAGCAGCAAATCTCATCAATTAATTCCATGGGCCCAAAAGGGATTACACATCTCATTCTGGGGAGATCTCAAATTACCAGGGTTCCAGGCAAAGAAAGCCAACAAATTATAGGTGTGAACAAATTTGAAAGATAAATTAAGGCTTTATTTTATGCACTAAGTGTTTTAACTAAGTGAACAAGAAGTTTAGAATTAAATATGTATACATGTGCTTTTGCATTTTGTATGCATGTGTGTATACATGCTAAGTCACTTCAGTCATGTCTGACTCTTTGCAACCCCATGGACTGGAGTCAGTTGCCAAGCCCTCCCCTGTGCGATCTTCTAAGATCCAGGGATCAAACCTGCATCTCCTGCATTGCAAGTGGGTTTTTAACCACTGAACCACTGAGAAAGTCCTGCATTTAACTATATATATATAAATATGTGTATATATGTGTGTATAAGATTCTTCAACTTAGACCCAATATAGAAACACCTGATCATTCATAAGTTTATCATTTATTTGACTTACCTCAATAGATAAGTGAAGAATATCCACACTGTCTTAAGAAGCAAAGCCAGATAATTCACGAATAGCAAAAAAGGCCTGAAAGAAACCTCTTTAGTTTTCTAGTCATGGAATTACCATTAATCATTCCAATATGAAATTGATCTTTATAAAAACTTAGAATTAAGTATGCATCTAATAAAAGAGGTTCTTCAGAAACTGTAAATAATATCGTAAATATAAATGAAATTACTTTTACCTTATAAGTTTGTGTATATATATAAAATTTTGACGTATGCTATTTTTATTGAATAAACTAAAAATGTAATATATTCCAAAGGAGCAGTTATTTATTTTAATTGAGAATATCAGAATTTGATCCTATTCTATGATAAGCTTTTTATTTAACTCTGCTAACCATTTACTGTTTCCACTGTTTTCCCATCTATTGCACTGCAGATGGTGACTGCAGCCATGAAATTAAAAGACGCTTAGTCCTTAGAAGAAAAGTTATGACCAACCTAGATAGTATATCAAAAGCAGAGACATTACTTTGCTGACTAAGGTCCGCCTAGTCAAGGCTATGGTTTTTCCTGTGGTCATGTATGGATGTGAGAGTTGGACTGTGAAGAAGGCTGAGCACCGAAGAATTGATGCTTTTGAACTGTGGTGTTGGAGAAGACTCTTGAGAGTCCCTTGGACTGCAAGGAGATCCAACCAGTCCATTCTGAAGGAGATCAGCCCTGGAATTTCTTTGGAAGGAATGATGCTGAAGCTGAAACTCCAGTACTTTGGCCACCTCATGAGAAGAGTTGACTCACTGAAAAAGACTCTGATGCTGGGAAGGATTGGGCGCAGGAGGAGAAGGGGACGACAGAGGATGAGATGGCTGGATGGCATCACAGACTCGATGCTCGCGAGCCTGAGTGAACTCCAGGAGATGGTGATGAACAGGGAGGCCTGGCGTGCTGCAATTCATGGGGTCGCAAAGAGTTGGACACGACTGAGTGACTGAACTGAACTGAACTGAACTGAACCATTTACTTGCAAACACATTTTTAAGCATTAAAAGCCAGCTAATTTACCACACTATCTAAACTTCTCTCCTTTAAAAGTTGTTCATGTTTATATTTAGAAAAAGAACTAAGCATTATCTAAGAATTATATTGGTACCAAATCTCAAAGTTCTTAAATTATCTAGAAAAATGACAATTATATATTAAAATTTACCTATGCCAGTGACATAGTTTTCTTTTTTAAAAATTCTTCTGTGATGCTTTTCTATATTTTGAAATTATTACTTTGCAATTAATATTTTAATAATAGTATATACAACCTTTAAGAGGTTAGAAATTGAGTCTAAATTTGAAGTTGTGAAAGTGGAAGTCACTCAGTCATGTCTGACTCTTTGCAACACGATGGACCCCATTAAAGATAGCTACCACAATTACGTTCATCTTAACAATTAAGTATGTGTGTCCTTTAGACAGTACATATAGAGTAATGGGGAAAAAATCTTCAGTTTAATTTCTGTATTGGGCTTTCCCAAGCTATTCAGTTTGGAACATGATTTTTATACTCACTAGGCCTCTGTCTTTTCATCTGCAAAATGAAGGTAGCATACACAACAGTCAGGGCTACTATAAAAAGTAAATGAGATAATATACATGCACACTAAAATGTTGCTTGGTACAAGGAAGGCTGTAAATAATAGCCATTGTTATCTTTATCATTATTAATTTTATTATTTTATGCATAATTTATCATTATAATTGAATTATTCTATTTCATTTTTGCCAATCATTAAGCATTTTCTTGTTGCATCAAATCCAATGTGGAACAAGGTAAGACATAAAATAAATTAATTAACTGTTCTAAATGTATGACATGCATTTGAAATACATTTTTCTCTATCACTACAATACCCCATAAAATCAAAAAATTTCAAATAACATGCTAGTTTTTAACACAGTATCAATATGTTTTTGGTTAACTTATTCAAACACAGACAGACTAAATAAACAGCATTGAATAGCATTTCAAATTATGCTGACCATTTTCCCTTTTACATACCTTCACAATGAATCATAGGTAGCCAAATATGAAATAAACACTTTCAAAGTTGTTAAAAAATCGTTTATTTTAGTTACTTATTCCACTATTCCCTCCACTGAAAGAAAATAGAAGTTGATCATTTTGATGACCTTTATCTGAGTCTATTGTCACTTAGTAATTGTTGGCAGCAGCAATATCTGATAGGGTATACTTTTCTACTGATTTTGTATTTCTTTTAATTTTTCATATTTTCTATCTTGGCAAAGCTGAATTGTGTAATTGTTATTGCCTTCCAATAACTTGAAAATTATTATTAATGATCTTGACATTCACAATATTTTTACCTACTACATCATACCAGACAGAGATGGATATGTTAATATTGTCATCAATTCCTTAAGGAGGCTCAATCTGACTGTGGAAATTCAGATAATATTAGAAAACAGTTTGTACTTTTTGAAATTTTCATAGAATGCAAGCCCTTTCTTTCCCAATGCAAAGCTGCATGTGTGCCATTTGAGAAATTTTCACTTGCCACTATATTAAAATATATCTTGCTTCTTCAAACAATATTTGTTTGCTAAAAATCCATCCTCCTTGCTAAAATTATAGTTTTCATCCATGTGAATTTCCCTCTATTTCATATTTAGCTCTATATTTGAAATTTTGACCTCATGTATTTGAGTGTAAAAGGATGCATGATCATAAAATTTGCTCTGAAATTATAAATTCTGCCAATACTACATGTTTATTTTCTATTTCAGAATTATTTACTGATGGGAATGCTAGTTGGTGATTCTCTTTCCTTCACTCATGTTTTCAATGTAATGATCAGTCTCAATCCCTCTCCCATTTGAAAACTCTGCTTAAGTTCCTCTCTGTCTCATTCGCAAACATCCCTGCAAGAACTTTGAAACTTAGGTCAGAACGTGTCTTTCACAGCATGGACATATTCATCTGACATTTTCCTAACTCCTTTTCCAGCTATGTTAGAGCACTCTTCAATTTGATGCTCTGCAACTGGTATAAATGCAGTTTATTTGTCATATGTGCATGACTGCTAAGTTGCTCCAGTTGTGTCTGACACTGTGCAACCCTATGGACTATAGCCTGCCAGGCTCCTCTGTCCCTGGGACTCTCTAGGAAAGAATACTAGAGTGGATTACTGTGCTCAACTCCAGGGAATCTTCCCAACCCAGGGATCAAACCCACATCTCCTGCTGCTCCTACACTGCAGGCAAATTCTTTACCACTGAACCACTGGGGATGATCCTTATTTGCATTATAAACAATACTTAATAAATCCTTGTTAAGTGAATAAGTAAATAGATTATTATTGTATAATAATATTTATTTCTCAACTATAATAGTTTATATACTGTGTCAGAAAAAAATATGAAATTTATTTTTTGGATTCCATGCACCTGATACACTGCTTGGAGCTTACTAGGGTTCCAAAAATGTTATTAAATGAACGACATTTACCTTTTCAGATCACGAATGTGGCATAAAGTAAACCTCTTTCTCTTTACTATTCTACCTCTACAGACTATCAATATTTAGGTGCAGGCTTTTTCAGTGATAAAAAATGATATCCCCTTATAGCTAGGTAGGCTTCCCTTTTGTCTCAGCAAGCGAAGAATCCACCAGCAATGTGGGAGACCTGGATTCTATCCCTGGGTTGGGAAGATCTCCTGAAGAAGGGAAAAGACACCCACTCCAGTATTCTGGCTGGGACAATTCAATGGATTGTATAGTCCACAGGGTTTCAAAGAGTTGGACACGACTGTGGGACTTTCACTTAGAGCTAGATGAAGAGGAAACATAACCAAGAAGGATTTGGAGGATTTAAGTAAGGCCACCCAACAAGAGAGATAAGGACAGCCTCAGGAAAAGTCTTTGAAATCTTGTAGACATAATGAAACTTTCAGACACTAAATCTTACATACTTATTCTACACATGAACACAGGAATGTACACACAAAATCAACTGGAGGTTTTCCTTCTTTCATTAACAAATCACCTTTTGTGTTTTTGGCTGTAAAAATAGCAAACTGCAGATTATAACACAGTGGAATGAGAAAAATATCTCACATCACATCACTATTTTGTTGTTCTGTCACTCTGTCATGTCCAACTATTTGAGAACCCATAGACTGCAGCACCCCAGCCTCTTGTCCTACACCAGCTCCCAGAGCTTGCACAAATTCATGTCCATTGAGTCGGTGATGCCATCCAACCATCCCATCCTCTGACATCCTCTTCTCCTCAAGCCTTTAATCTTTCTCAGCAAGAGGGTCTTTTCCAGTGAGTCAGTTCTTTGCATCAGGTGGCCAAAATATTGGAGCTTCAGTTTCACCACCAGTCCTTCCAATGAAAAACCAGGACTGATTTTCTTTAGGATTGACTGGCTTGATCTCCTTGTGTCCAAGGGACTCTCAAGAGTCTTCTCCAACACCACAGTTAAAAGCATCAATTCTTCGGTATTTAGCTTTCTTTACAGTCCAATTCTCACACCCATACATGAATACTGGAAAAACCATAGCTTTGACTAGATGGACCTTTGTTGCCAAAGTAATAACTCTGCTTTCTAATATGCCGTCTAGGTTGATCATAGCTTTTCTTCCAGGGAGCAAGTGTCTTTTAATTTCTTGGCTGCAGTCACCATCTGTAGTGATTTTGGAGCCCAAGGAAATAAAGTCTGTCATTGTTTCCATTGTTTCCCCATCTATTTGCCATGAAGTGATGGGACCAGATGCCGTGATCTTTATTTTTTGAATGTTGAGATTTAAGTCAACTTTTTCACTCTCCTCTTTCACCTTCATCAAGAGGCTGTTTAGTTCCTCTTCACTTTTCTGCCACAAGGGTGGTGTAATCTGCACATCTGAAGTTACTGATTTCACAATAAACAGGTATAAATTCCAAATAGTATTTTATATGAATAGAAAAAAATATAATATTAAATTAAGACTTACTTGAGTTTCACCCAAGTACAAAAGTAAAGTAAAATGAAATTAGGTAAATTGCAGAATTCTTAAACATCACCTCATAAAATATACTAATTCCCTAAAGCTTTCTCAAATGTAAAATTGTGAAAGGCACAGAGATTAAAACACTTTTCACCAGCAAATTTAATTTTAAAGAACAATTATTGACTCTGCTATGAAAGGTGAGGATATTAGCATTCTGATTCTTTTTCCCACTTTAACTCCATTGTTGTTGTTGTTCAGTCACTCAGTCATGTCCAACTCTGTGCCACCCCATGGACTGCAGCATGCCAGGCTTCCCTGTCCATCACCAACTCCTGGAGCTTACTCAAACTCATGTCCATTGAGTTGGTGATGCCATCCAACCATCTTTTCCTCTGTCATCCCCTTATCCCCCTGCCTTCAATCTTTCCTAGCATCAGGGTCTTTTCTAAAGAGTCAGTTCTTCACATCAGGTGGCCAAAGTTTGGAGCTTCAGCATCAGACTTTTCAGTGAATATTCAGGATTGATTTCCTTTANTTTCCTCTGTCATCCCCTTATCCCCCTGCCTTCAATCTTTCCTAGCATCAGGGTCTTTTCTAAAGAGTCAGTTCTTCACATCAGGTGGCCAAAGTTTGGAGCTTCAGCATCAGACTTTTCAGTGAATATTCAGGATTGATTTCCTTTAGGATTGACTGGTTCGATCTCCTTTGCAGTCCAAGGGACTTGTTTGAAAGCATAAAATCTTTGGTGTTCAGCCTTATTTATGTTCCAACTCTCACATGCATACATGACTACTAGAAAACTCTTCAGTTTTGTGCACTGCCTCCTTAGTTCTTATCCATTTTATAAACCCTCTTTACAGCATTGTCACTAACTGTAGTAGATATTCAGTAGGGATGTGTTGAATGAATAAAGAGTTGAATTCTTAAATTAATAACAGGTATTATTTGAAAATGTGAATGTTTTAGAGAGCACATAAAGACTTTCTGAAAAGAAATGTATTGAACATGAGTTTGAGTATCTTTATTTTAAAAAGACTCCTGGGTTTGATTTCTGGGTGAGGAAGATCTTCTGAAGGAGGAAATGGCAACTCACTACAGTATTCTTGCCTGAAAAATCCCATGGACAGAGGAGTCTGATGGGCTTCAGTCCAAAGTGTCAGATTTGACTGAGCACACACACTGAGTATTTGCCACATTGATACTATATTAGAAAACTCACTTTTAAAAATTAATTTCTGATCTCCATTCTTGTTGTCATTATCATCTATATTCATGAGAGTTATCTATAGCTTTTCTTTGTATCAGTAATTTGACACACCAATTGATCTGATTTTTTTAGACACACCATTTCTTTTCATATATGCCATAATCTTTCATTCTTTTTGTTTTTTGTTGTCATTCTTATTGTGATTATTCTTACTGGTGTTTCTCAATTTGTTGTTTTGTGTCTAGTTTCTTTTCATTTTTATCTCATTTATTTTTAAAGTTAATTTATTTATTTTAATTGGAGGCTAGTTACTTTGCAGTATTGTAGTGGTTTTTGCCATACATTCATATGATTCTGCCATAGGTGTACATGTGTTCCCCATCCTAAATGCCCCTTCCACTTCCCTCTTCATCCCATTCCTCAGGGTCATCCCAGTGTACCAGCCCTGAGCACCCTGTCTCATGCATCAAACCTGGACTGGCCATCTATTTCACATATGGTAATATACATGTTGCCATTCTATGCTCTCAAATCATCCCACCCTTGCCTTCTCCCACAGAGTCCAAAAGTCTGTTCTTTACATCTGTGTCTCTTTTGCTGTCTCACATATAAGGTCATAATTACCATCTTTCTAAATTCCATATATATGCATTAATAAATGATATTGGTGTTTTTCTTTCTTACTTCACTCTCATCTTACCCTTGAAAACATTTTTTTTATTAAATTGAAATTATTAATTTATTATTCTACACTTTAAAACTATAAAAACTTGTTCCTCTGTTAACCTGAGTCTTGTTTATTTCTTAGCCAGCAAAAATCTAGCATAAAGGCTGTGCATTTAGATTTGAAACTAAATAGCCTTTTATCAAATTGTAACTTTATGTTTTACTTTCTAACTGACTTTAGCTAAGTTATTTGATTTCTCAATTATCCATTTGAAAGTGAAAGTCACTAAGTCATGCCCAACTGTTTGGGAACCGATGGACTACACAGTCATGGAATTCTCCAGGCCAGAATATGGGAGTGGTTAGTCGTTTCTTTCTTCAGTGGATCTTCTCAATACAAGCATCAAATCCAGGTCTCCCACATTGCAGGCAGATTATTTACCAGCTGAGCCACCAGGGAAGCCCAAGAATACTGGAATGGCTAATTATCCCTTCTCCAACAAATCTTCCAGACCCAGGAATCGAACTAAGGTCTCCTACATTTCGGGCAGATTCTTTACCAGCTGAGCTACAAGTAATTATCCATTTGCTCCTCTGTAAATTGGGAATGATAGCAATTGTGCATACTTTACAACAGCAATGGTGAAGATGAAATGGGTTCATCAAAAAATACGTAGCCTAGTACCTGGAAAAGTAAAATTGTCTTTCAAAATCTCATTCCTTCAATAACCATTGAAGCATATACATAATTTACTCCTTTGAAAAGTTACTGCTTGATGATAAGTGGGGGAAATGCAGAATTTAATACTATAAAATATCATAAATCAAAAAAAAAACATGATTAAATAACAAAATAGAAGTTTCTAGTTAGAAAGTTACAACATGGGAAGATTCTCACATCAATTTCTTCCCTTCAGAGGCTAATTATATTCTAAAATTCCAAATCCTGAGAACTTTCCTTAATTGATCTAAATCTTCCCAGCAGGAAATTTTCATTCTTTCCTATAAAAGTAAGGAAGTGAAATGGGTTAAAATGAAAAACAGGTGAAATCTATCCCTGTTAATAGCTTCTTAACATTTCCTAGCATCCCCTGCAGCTAGGCAATGTTATGTGCCTAAGTTCCACTCGAAGGAATATGAGTGTTATTGATCTGGACCATTTTAGTCTGGGCTTTTAGAAATCTCCACTATTCCTTCTTCAGGCTAGATAGAGAAGGAGAAAATTTCAGAGAAAATCTTGAGAGACAAAAAGTTGAAGCCAGCAGATTCTCTGCCAACACACATGCCAAAATATTACATAGAATAGGATCCTTTTCTATGATACATTTTTTTTAGGAGTAGTAGTTTTAATCAGTTATTGTAATTGAATCTATAGTACTGTGCTCCATATTTACTTTTTGTAAAAAAAATATTTATTTTAATTGGAGGCTAATTACTTTAAAATAATGTAGTGGTTTTGCCATACATTAACATGAATCAGCCATTGTTGTACATGTGTTTCCCATCTTGAATGTCCCTCCCTCTTCCCACCCCAATCTCATCCCCCTGGGTCATCCCAGTGCACCAGTCCTGAGCACCGTGTCTCATGCATTGAACCAGGACTGGCAATCCATTTCACATATGATAATATACATGTTTCAATGCTATTATCTCAATCATCCCACCCTCACCATCTCCCACAGAGTCCAAAAGAACATTCTATACATCTGTGTCTCTTTTGATGTCTTGCATATAGGGTTATCATTACCATACTTCTAAATTCCTTATATATGTGTTAGTATACTGTATTGGTGTTTGTTTGTTTGTTTTTTCTGGCTTACTTCACTCTGTAAAATAGGCTCCATTTTCATTGACCTCATTAGAACTGATTCAAATGTATTCTTTTTAATGACTGAGTAATATTCCATTGTTTATGTGTACCACAGCTTTCTTATCCATTCATCTGCTGATGGACATCTGGGTTGCTTCCATGTCCTGGTTATTATAAAGAGTGCTGCAGTTAACATTGGGGTACACATGTCTGTTTCAATTCTGGTTTCCTTGGTGTGTATGCCCAGCAGTGGGATTTCTGAGTCATATGACAGTTCTATTTCCAGCTTTTTAAGGAATCTCCAAACTGTTCTCCATAGTGGCTTTCTAGTTTGCATTCCCACCAACAGTGTGAGAGGGTTCCCATAGCAAAAATCAGCAAAGCTGGTTCTTTGAGATGATAAATAAAATTGACAAACCATTAGCCAGACTCATCAAGAAACAAAGGGAGAAGAATCAAATCACAAAATATAGAAATGAAAATGGAGAAATCACAACAGACAGTACAGAAATACAAAGGATCATAAGAGACTACTATCAGCAACTATATGTCAATAAAATGGACAAATTCTTAGAAAAATTACAACTCCCCAAAACTGAACCAGAAAGAAATAGAAAAAATTAACAGATCCATCATGAGCATGGAAATCAAAACTGTAATCAGAATTCTTCAGGAAACAAAAGCCCAGGACCAGATGACTTCACAGATGAATTTTACCAAAAATTTAGAGAAGAGCTAACACCTATCCTACTCAAACTCTTCCAGAAAGTTGCAGAAAAAGGTAAACTTCCAAACTCATTCTATGAGGCCACCATCACCCTAATACCAAAATCTGACAAAGATGCCACATAAAAGGAAACTACAGGCCAATATCACTGATGAATATAGATGCAAAAATTCTTAACAAAATTCTAGCAAACAGAATCCAACAACATATTAAAAATATCNCTGCAGACTATTAGAATTTTCAATACACAGAACATATAATCTGAAATATATACACAGTTTTATTTCTTTCTTTCCTATTTAGATATTTCTTATTTAATTTTTCACCTACATTCTCTGGCTAGAACTTCCAGTGCAATGCTGAATAGCAGTGTTGAAAGCAGTCATACTAGTCTTGATCTTAAAGGGAAAGATTTCAGTTTTTCACTATTGAGTACATTATGCTTCTTCTTCTTCTTTTTTAATAGATGTACTTTATCATGTTAGAAAGTTCCTTCCAGTCTTACTCTTCTGAGTGGTTTCATTGTGAAAGGTGTTAGATTTTGTCAAATGTTTTTTTCTATATCAATAATGTGAAGATGTGTGTTTTTTCTCCCCACTTTGTTCGATTAAGGTGATAAATGCTATGGATTTTTTTAAATGTTAAATGACCCTTGCATTCTTCACATAAATCCCAGTTGATCATAGTGTATATGATTTGTATGCTGTTGGATTTTGTTTGCTAGTGTCTAAGAATTTCTGCCTCCATGTCTGTAACAGACATTGGTCTGTAATTTTCTTTTCTAGTGGTGTCTTTGTTTGGCTTTGGTATCAGAGTAAGCTAGATTCATAGAATAGTTTCAGAAATGTCCCCTCTTGTTCTATTTTTAGAAGAGTTTAAGAAGGTTTGATCTCAATTCTTCCTTAAATATTTGGGAGATTCACCATTGAAACCATTTGGTCTTAGACTTTTCTTTGCTGGGAGATGTTTAAGTACTGATACAATTTACTTGTTATAACTCCGTTCCAGATTTTCTGTTTGTTCTTGAGTCAGTCTTGTTAATCTGTTTCTAAAACCTTGTCCATTTCATTTAGTTACCTAAATTGTTGACGTACAATTGTTGAAATTTTCTTTTATAATCCTTTTTAAAAATTTCTATAAGGTTGGATAATTTTAACTGACTTATCTTCAAGTTTACTAGTTCTTACTTATGCCTCCTTAAATCCGATGTTGAAACCCCCTAGCAACATTGGCTGTACCACTCCTTCAACATTTTGCCACGCTGCTTAGAACTTTGTCTTACTTTCATTTCCTGCTTACATAGGGTCTATAGATCAACCAAAGGTGGAAAGCTTAGTTAGTGTCTACCCAGGACCCTTATGAGCAAGTGTCCAGCACTGGGCAAGCATGTGACTTTGTAATTTCTTCAGTACACACAGGTACCTTTGAATGCCCTAATTCCCCACTGAAACCTCTGTCCTAGCTTTTTCTCCCAGGCTTTCAGTGTTGCATTGTGTGTGTCAACTGTAATCCTTGTCCTATGGGTGGCTGTCGGTTGTTCCTTTGCCTTCCAAAGTTTTGAGAAATATCTACTGCTTTATTATCCTGAGTGAGTTCTGAGTTATGCAAAGCAAAGATAAGCACCTTGCACCAGTCCTGCAGGGAGTCCCAGACACGTTTGGATAGACAAGTACGACTCTTTAGGACTAAGGTTTTATCTTCTTCCTGAAGAATCAAGAAGCAGGGTTCCTCACTGCAAACTGGGCTTCAAGAATTTTACCAGCCTAGTGGGTGGGGAGTGTGAGGCAAGGCTGAGTATCATGCATAAAAGCTCTTTTTACCATTTTTAAGTTGCCTTAATTTTTAAGTTTTCTTAATTCAGTATGGCAAACAGATAAGAAAAATCAAAAATAAACAAATGGGATCTAATTAAAATTAAAAGCTTCTGAACAACAAATGAAACTATAAGTAAGGTAAAAAGACAGCCTTCTGAATGGGAGAAAACAATAGCAAATGAAGCAACTGACAAACAACTAATCTCAAAAATATACAAGCAACTTACGCAGCTCAACTCCAGAAAAATAAAGAAATCAATCAAAAAATGGGCCAAAGAACTAAACAGACATTTCTCCAAAGAAGACATACGGATGGCTAACAAACACATGAAAAGATGCTCAACATCACTCGTTCTCAGAGAAATGCAAATCAAAACCACAATGAGGTACCATTTCACACCAGTCAGAATGGCCGCGATCCANTGGGGGCAGGAGGAGAAGGAGACAACAGAGGATGAGATGGCTGGATGGCATCACTGACTCGATGGATGTTTGAGTGAACTCCGGGAGTTGGTGATGGACAGGGAGGCCTGGTGTGTTACAGTTCATGGGGTTGCAAAGAGTCGGACATGACTGAGCGACTGAACCGAACTGAAGTGGATATAACAGAACTAACCAGACAGGTCAAAACACACAATGACAATACTTTTAAAGATAAGATCTTATCAGCACTCAGCACAAGTGAACTGCAAAGGAATGGAGGCTACAACAGCCATCCCTGCTGTGCTGGTTGAGGAGAGATGGGGGATGATAACTGCCACGTGCTCAATTGCTTTTGACTCTTATTGACTCCATGGACTGTAGCCTGTCAGGCTCCTTCTTTGTCCATGAATTTCCCAGGCAAGAATACTGGAGTGGGTTGCCATTTCCTCCTTAGGAGGTGTGTGTGTGGGGGGGGGTGGTGATAATTAGATGAATGAAAATGATCCTGGGGTCTCATTATTTTTCAGCTGCCCTTTTAATAAAGAAGTCCCTTGGTTGCTATAAATTTTAAATTATATTAGGTTCCAGAGGTCCACAAAAGTTGGTTCTGTCAGTTCTTACCATTTTATGGCTGTTTCAGTGGAGGGACCTAGTATTTAAACACTTTACTCTTCCATCACCTAAGGCATCACTCCCTGTCTGATTATTCTTGCTCTGCGGACTGAACCTTATCTCTCTTTCTCTGATGAACAAGGTTTAGCTTCTGAAAACAAGAGACTGTACTTAGCTTAGTTCAATTTATCATTACAACTAGATAAAGTCATTCGAGATAATGGCCAATTCATAGATCAGCCATAGAATTTCCATATACCAAGATAAATTAAGGTATCACCTAGGAATATTATTCACATTTCTGCCCAGGGCTATTTCTTTGTTTTATACTATTCAGTCTCATTTGTCAATTGTAGAGTGGCCTGAAAATGTATTTTGATAACTGATACAGTAATATCTTTATTATTATGCTTTATTTCCATTTAACAGAAATCTTTAACTCATTCAGTTCAGTTCAGTTGCTCAGGCATGTCCGACTCTTTGCAACTCCATGAAACTGCAGCACACCAGGCTTCTCTGTCCATCATCAACTGTTGGAGTCCACCCAAATCCATGTCTATCGAGTCCGTGATGCTATCCAACCATCTCATCCTCTGTTGTCCACTTCTCCTCCTGCCCTCAATCTTTCCCCCCATCAGGGTCTCTTACAATGAGTCAGTTCTTTACAGCAGGTGGCCAGAGTACTGGAGTTTCAGCTTCAGCATCAGTCCTTCCAATGAACACCCAGAACTGATTTCCTTTGGGATGGCCTGGTTGGATATCCTTGCAGTCCATGAGACTCTCAAGAGTCTTCTCCAACACCACAGTCCAAAAGCACCGATTCTTCAGAACTNGTTTCAGCTTCAGCATCAGTCCTTCCAATGAACACCCAGAACTGATTTCCTTTGGGATGGCCTGGTTGGATATCCTTGCAGTCCATGAGACTCTCAAGAGTCTTCTCCAACACCACAGTCCAAAAGCACCGATTCTTCAGAACTCAGCTTTCTTTATAGTCCAACTCTCACATCCATACATTACCACTGGAAAAACCATAGCCTTGACTAGACGGACCATGGTTGGCAAAGTAATATCTCTGCTTTTTAATATGCTTTCTATGTCGGTCATGATTTTCCTTCCAAGGAATAAGTGTCTTTTAATTTCATGGCTGCAGTCACCATCTGCAGTGACTTTGGAGTCCAGAAAAATTAAGTCAGCCACTGTTTTCACTGTTTCCCTATCTATTTCCCATGAAGTGATGGGATCAGACGCCATGATCTTAGTTTTCTGAATGTTGAGTTTTAAGCCAACTTTTTCACTCTCCTCTTTCACTTTCATCAACAGGCTCTTTAGTTCTTCTTCACTTTCTTCCATAAGGGTGGTGTCATCTGCATATGTGAGATTATTGATATTCTCCTGGCAATCTTGATTCCAGCTTGTGCTTCCTCTAGCCCAGCGTTTCTCATGATGTACTCTGCATATAAGTTAAATAAGCAGAGTGACAATATACAGCCTTGAGGTACTCCTTTTCCTATTGGCAATTTGCAATTTTCTTTGCATTGATCACTGAGGAAGGCTCTCTTGCTATTCTTTGGAACTCTGGATTTAAATGGGTATATCTTTCCTTTTCTCCTTTGCTTTTCGCTTTTAACTCATTATGCTTTGCTTATTGAGAGCCACAAAATGAATTTAAAAAGGAGCTTTATGTTTCCAAATAATGGACATGGAACCAGTCTGTTGTTCCATGTCCAGTTCTAACTGTTGCTTCCTGACCTGCATATAGGTTTCTTAAGAGGTAGATCAGGTGGTCTCGCATTCCTATCTCTTTCACAGTTTTCTACGGTTTATTGTGATCTACACAGTCAAATGCTTTGGCATGGTCTAGAAAGCAGAAATAAATGTTTTTCTGGAACTGTCTTGCTTTTTCCATGATCCAGCAGATGTTGGCAATTTGATCTCTGGTTCCTCTGCCTTTTCTAAAACCAGTTTGAACATCTGGAAGCTCACACTTCATGCATTGCTGAAGCCTGGCTTGGAGAATTTTAAGCATTACTTTACTAGCATGTGAGATGAGTGCAATTGTGCAGGAATTTAAGCATTCTTTGGCATTGCCTTTGTTTGGGATTGGAATGAAAACTGACCTTTTCCAGTCCTATGGCCACTGCTGAGTTTTCCAAATTTGTTGGCATATTGAGTGCAGCACTTTTACAGCATCATCTTTCAGGATTTGAAAGAGCTCAACTGGATTTCTATCACCTCCACTAGCTTTGTTTGTAGTGATGCTTTCTAAGACCCACTTGACTTCACATTCCAGGATGTCTGGCTCTAGGTGAGTGATCACACTATCATGATTATCTTGGTCATGAAGATCTTTTTTGTACAATTCTTCTGTGTCTTCCTGCCACCTCTCCTTAATATTTTCTGCTTCTGTTAGGTCCATACCATTTCTGTCCTTTATCGAGCCCATCTTTGCATGAAGTGTTCCCTTGGTATCTCTAATTTTCTTGAAGAGATCTCTAGTCTTTCCCATTCTATTGTTTTCCTCTATTTCTTTGCATCGATCACTGAGGAAGGCTCTCTTGTCTCTCCTTGCTATTCTTTGGAACTCTGGTTCAAATGGGTATATCTTTTCTTTTCTCCTTTGCTTTTCGCTTTTAACTCATTATGCTTTGCATATTGAGAGCCACAAAATGAATTTTAAAAGGAGCTTTATGTTTCCAAATACTGTACATTTACTGAGATAGAGCATATCTAGCTATATTTTGTTTTTCAAAAATCATTTCTCTTTCTCTCCACGTTTTATTCTAGTGTCACATATTGCTTTCCAAAGTAGAGTTAAGCAAACGATATTAAACTCAAAAAGCCTAAGTGGAAAAAGGTATAAATAGAGGAGTGAAGGGTCTCTTAAAAGACAAATTAAATGAATAAATGCAGACAGTTTTATCTTTTCTCTATACTTCTACATATGACTTACTTTAAATACCCATGTGAAGTCATGTATCTACTTCAACATGATTTTAGAAAAAACAGACTCCAGGAAAGGATGTTGCTACCCTAATTCATCCTGAAAATTATGAGTCAATTTATATCCAAGGTAAGGGAGTACTAGAAATTATGCCTCCATGGAAATGGCTGACATTTATCCAACTGAGAAAAGCTAATCAATCAATCCTGGATAATAAAATAACCCAAAATATTATTGCTGTGTTTTATTGGTACATATGGCATATTAAAAAATTCCTCATATAACAGGTATGTACATTTTAATAAAGAATAAAATTTTCTGCCACATATTTTGAAAAATACAGTGAAATATTTAAAGATATAAAGTACAGTTTAAAGATATAAGCAACTTTAGAGCAGGTATATTTAATGAATAGTGCCTATGAATAGATTTCTAAAGTCGTCACACTTGGATAGAGGGGAAATTACATCTTTATTTTTTACTACTTAATAATCAAATTTTGGCAATTCTTTCAATTATGTGTGTGGGTTCAGTTGCTTAGTCATGTCCGACTCTTTGTGACCCCGTGGACTGTAGCCTACCAGGCTCCTCTGTCCATGGAATTTTCCAGATAAGAATACTAGAGTGGGTTGCCATTTCCTGCTCCAGGGAATCCTCGTGACGCAGGGATCGAACCCACTTCTCTTGCATCTCCTGCATTGACAGGCAGGTTATTTACCAACTATGCCACCTGGGAAGCCCTGCTTCAATTATGAATCCAGACAAAAATAAAAATAAAGAAAATTACTATTAGCAGTACCTATAATGTAGTCACCAATAGAAACTAAGGACATTTTCATCATCTGTTGCAGTTGTTTCAAATGTCAGTTATATTCATGACTTCAAAAATACAGTAGTTATTAGACTCTGTCTAGAAGTTATGTGATCACAGTCATCCTGTTTGCAGATACTTTCATATTATAATCAGCCCCATATTGGACAAATTGACATCTGTGAGTCATTTAGTCAGTATATGGTAAAGTTGAATCTTCTCAACTCAGTGACCCAGACATCTAAGTTTAGTTCAATTTCCTTGTTTATAAACAAACAAGCAAAAAAATAATAATAATAATAATAAAACCTCACAGTACTATAGACCATTTTAAAAAGGCACATGTCTCACAAAAGTTTTTCAAATATTAGGGGATTGATAAAGAAGGAAAGACTGAAAAGTTATTCCCTCTCCAAATGATTTTCTATGTTCCAACTGATATATTTCCAGATACATTCTTCCTAACTCTCTATCTAGGATCTATCTATCATCTTTCTATCCAAAGTTCTGTATCTACTCTATATCTGTATCTCTGCTGTGCTTAGTTGCTCACTTTTGTCCAAATCTTTGCAACTCCATGGACTGTAGCCTTCAGGCTCCTCTTTCCATTGGATTCTCCAGGCAAGAATACTGGAATGGGTTGCCATTTCCTTCTCTAGGGTATCTTCCTGATCCAGAAATCAAAACACAGTGTCTTGCATTGCAGGTAGATTCTTCACCAGCTGAGCTACGAGGGAAGCCCAATATGTATATCAACATATTTCTAAATATATTCTTCATATAGTAGTGTACCTTTCAAATTCCTGAAATAGTTTATGAAGATATTGGCAGCTTTTCATTATGAGATTGGGTAAAACTTTCATGGTGGTAATTTCATTTTAAAAACATATGTTATTCTTTAGGTGCATTCTGATGCTATAAAAGAAAAAGTCATTTCTAATGTGTCCATTTTGGAAAGTACTAAGACTGTCAACATTCTGAAATAGTTAAAAACTTTTTTCTCTCCTAGGACATAACTTTTAGTGGAAATAAAATCTTCAGCATCTTGCCACAGATGGAGTTCCTGACATATTTGAAAAAGTTTCTGCTTTTTTTTCTACTTTAGCAGAAAAAAAGTTCTTCATACTGTTGCTATATGTAACACTTTTTCCAGAGACTTATATTTATATCTTTTAAAAACCTAAAAGTTTTGTGCATGTGCCTGCTCATTCCTCAGTGGTATCCAACACTTTTGCCACCCTATGGACTGTGGCCGGCCAGGCTCCTCTGTCCATGTTGGAGTGGATTGCCATTTCCTCCTCCAAGTGATCTTTCCTACTCAGGGATCAAACCCACATCTCCTACCTCTCCTGCATTTGCATCTCTGGCATTACAGGTAGATTCTTTACCACTGAGCCACCTGGGAAGTTTTGTCAACAACCATAAAAGTCATAGATTTTTCATTTAAAAGAGGTTATGTCAATAAGTATGAGCAGGATACAAAAGTGGTTCTCTGTTGCACAGAAGCTTTCTGGCTTTCAAGAAAAGCCTTATTTGAACCAAAGTTCAAGTTCAAATTTTACCTGAACTGCAGCCAAGTGACTCTTCTTTTTTTAAGAAAAACACCACTCCTGAAACTTTTTAAGGAAGAATTATATCTATAGGTTGGCTTATCCATCAGATGTTTCTTTAAAACCAAATAAAGAGTGCAATTCAATACAAAGTTCTAAAATCACCATTGTTAATGAACTAAAGTGTGCGTAGAGCTTCTTATATATCTGATCAATATGAAAGAAGATCTTTGCTCCTGAAGTTCTTGTAAACATTTAAATGTTGAAATAATAGCTTTACCAAGATGGAACTGAGGTACAAAATCATCTATCATTTTTTAAAGAAGAAATCTAGAAACACTTGTGTAACCTTTACCACTATTTTTTTAAAGTTATTTCTATCTTTATGGCATTGCAGTTGGAGAATGGTTTCACAATAATTTTCACACTGATAACAAACTATATCAAAGATGTTGACAAAGGACTAATGGATCTTATGGCAAAAGGTTACTATTAATTGAAGCTTAACACAAAACTTAGTACTAAAGTTAGCATTTATTATTAAACTGAAAGTTCATGAAGAATGTTACTGTTCCTTGACAACTTTTGCCTTATATAACACACCATGGAAGATTTGAATCACTTGCAATATATTTGTCATCTGGACTTCATTTTGTTTTATAAAGAAACTCTCATATTTTTTGTTCATTTGAAGAAGAGGTTGAAAATTTAGTTGGAGACTTTTGTTGCATGTGGTATGAATATTGTGGATTGATTATTAAATTATATTCTGGTTACTACTGTTTATGTATAGAAATACATTTGAATTTTATATCTTATATCCAGAAAACTTGACACATTTAAACAATTATGAAATTTTCTATGTAGAGTCATTTTTTTTTAATCTATCAAGAAAGTAATATTATGGGAGGATCATATTGGGTTGTCCAAAAATTTCATTTTAGTTTTTCCATAAGATTGTACAGAATAGCCTAAAAAAAACTTTTTGGACAGCCCAATATCCCTCCTTACATCCTTTGCAATCTTTATTACACTGTATATATACTCTATGCAATGGGCAATATCAAACATCCTAATTTTTAACTTTATTTTTTATTTCAACATTTGATTTGCTATTAATTTTAGACATATGCCCTTTATGGGGGTAAGATCATATCAATTTCTATGTCTACATAAAATGTATATTTGTACATGAATTTTGTCATAGATAAATACATGTCATGTGTTGTATGTTTAGTCACTTAGTCTTGTCTGACTCTTTAGTAGCCGTATGGACTGTAGCTCACCAAGCTTCTCGATCCATGGATTTCCCAGGCAAGAATACTGGAGTGGGTTGTCATTTTCTCCTCTAGGGGATCTTCTTGACCCAGGGATGGAACCCATGTCTCCTGCATTACAGACAAATTGTTTAATCATTGAGCCATCAAGGAAGACCTATAAATCAGTGTCATTTACTAATTGTCATTTCTGCTGCTACATTTGATAAGATGGGAGATTTCCTCTTGAATCTCATAATATGATATATGAATAGAGTTTTCTAATATTGAAACAAACTCTGGAATAAACTCAGTTTGTTCAAAATAGATTGCCATTTCTACCAACTGCTCAATTTTGTTTGTTAATATATATATATATATATTTGAATTTTCACATTTGTGCCACTACTGAGATTGCACATAATTTCTCAACATCATACTAGTAGAAGTTTGGAGTTAATATTGTTGGTTCAGTCGCTCAGTCATGTCCGACTCTTTGCGACCCCATGAATTGCAGCACGCCAGGCCTCCCTGTNGGGAGGAAGAAATTAACACATCCTCTCTGGAGGCTGATGGGAACCAGGAAGTATCTGACTTTACTCCTTCCTCTTTTATTATAAAAGGAGCTTGAATTCTAACTCAGACAAGAGGGTTCTTAAGGGCAGGACCCCATCATCTTCTCAGTTTTCCAAATTTCTGAATAAAATCTCTATTCCTTGCCCCAACAACTCATCTCTTGACTATTAACCTGTCGTGTGGTGAGCAGTGTGAGCTTGGTAACAAAAGCATCACATACCTAAATGTGCCAAACTGAACATTCAGTCCTTAATTTCCCTTCCAATACACAATAGCTCCTCTCCAATCTTTCAGTATTCTTATAGCCAGAATATCCAATATTTGAAGCCTGAAATCTAATATATGTGTGTGTGCAAAGTTGCTTCAGTCATGTCCAATTCTTTGCTACCCTATGGTCTGTAGCCTGCCAGGCTTCTCTGTCCTCGGGATTTTCCAGGCAAGAATATTGGAGTGGGTTGCCATTTCCTTCTCCAGGGGATCTTCCTGACCCAAGGATTTAATCTGCATTTCCTGCAGCTTCTGCATTGCAGGTAAATTCTTTACCACTGAGCCACTTGGGGAAGCCTAATATGCATATACTTAGGATACCAAGTACAGATAATTTGAATTCCAAAATATGAACTTCTTCTCTCTGTGGCCACTTCCATGACTCTAGTACTTGTCATCCATCAGGTCTTATCCAGGCCCATCTATAGCNAGGCCTCCTCAGACAGCCATTTTGCTTTTTTGCCTTTCTTTTCCATGGGGATAGTCTTGATCCCTGTCTCCTGCACAATGTCATGAACCTCCATCCATACTTCATCAAGCACTCTGTCTATCAGTTCTAGTCCCTTAAATTTATTTCTCACTGTCACAGTAGTTGTTTATCATAAAATAAATTTATATTGTAGACAAAACCTTCACACAAAACTCTTGTCAGATTACCTTACTAGAATATTCCACCTACTATTTAAGGAAGAAAAATTCCAATTCTATAACTTTTTCCATAAAAAAAATACCAGTAAACATTTCCCAATATGAGACCAACATTACCCTAATACACAAATCATACAAAGATATGACAAGAAGAGGACATTACAGAGCAACCTCCATCATCAACATAATTATAAAAGTCTATAACAAAGTTTTTAGCAAATCAAATTCAGTGATATTTAAAAAGGTAATTCATTATGGTCAAGAGAGATTTTTCTTAGGAATATAAAGCTGATTTAATATTTTTTAGAAAAGCTTTCTTTGCTTTGCAAAAGCTTTTAAGTTTAATTAGGTCCCATTTGCTTATTTTGTTTTTATTTCCATTATTTTAGGAGGTGGATTGAAAAAGATCTTGCTGTGATTTATGTCAAAGTTTGTTCTTCCTGGAGAGTTTGTTTGGAGGTTCTAGCAAGGGAGCACAGCTTCTCCTATACCCTTAAGAGAAGATCAGTCCTCCTCTATCTAATATGGTCATCCTCTTTGAAGGCATGTACAGCTTGCACATGGAGGTTGAGGGAGGAAGGGGACACCCACCAAGCCAGCCAGATCAGCTGAATTAACACTGATGATCAGTGGGGTGAGATGTTGTAACCAGATCGCCCTCACACAGGAACTTATTTTCAAAACAGAAACAGAGTCACAGACTTTGAGAAGGAATTTATGGTTGTCGGGAGAAGCATGAGGGCAAGGGATAATTAGGGAGTTTGGGATAGGCATGTGCATACATGCATGCTCAATCATTTCAGTCATGTCAGACTCTTGGCAACCCTGTGGACTGTAACCCACCAGGTCCTCTGTCTATTGGATGAGACTGTACACACTCCTATATTTAAAATGGATAACCAACACTTACCTACTTATAGCACAGGGAACTCTCCTCAATGTTATATGGCAGCCTGAATGAAAGGAGACTTTGGGAGAGAATGGATGCATATATATGTATGGCTGAGTCCTTTCCACTGTTCTCCTGAAACTATCACAACATTGTTTGTTAATAAGCTAAACCCCAATACAACATAAACAGTTTTTTTTTTTTTTTTTTTTTTTTTTTTTTTTTTTTTTTTTTAAGGTGCTCTTCCTATGTTTTCCTCTAGGAGTTTTATGGTGTTAAGTCTTACATTTAGGTCTTGAATCCATTTTTGAGTATGGTATTCTAATTTCATTTTTTTACATGTAGGCATCTAGTTTTCTCGGCACTACTTACTGAAGAGATGGTCTTCTCCTTTTTATGTTCTTGAGTTCTTTGTTATAGATTTGGTAACATTTTGCAAAGCAAAGAAAACCATAAAGACAAAAAAACAACCCTCAGAATAGGAGAAAATATCTGCAAATGAAGCAACTGACAAGGGATTAACCTCCAAAATATGCAAACAGTAGATGCAGCTCAACATCAAAATACAAACAACCCAGTAAAAAAATAGGTGCTTTTCCAAAGAAGAAGTATAGATGGCCAATGGGCACATGGAAAGATGCTCTACATCACAAATTGTTAGACAAATGCAGATCTAAACTACAATGAAGTATCAATTCACGCTGATCAAAATGGCCATTATCAAAAAATCTACAAAGCATAAATTACGTTTTCCAGATGGTGCTATTGTTAAAAAAAAAAAAGTGTCTGCCAATGGAAGAGACATAAGAGACACAGATTCAATCCCGGGATCAGGAAAATCCCCTGGAGGAAGAAATGGCTACCCACTCCAGTATACTTGCCTGGAGAATCCCATGGACAGAGGAACTTGGTGGGTTGTAGTTCATTGGGTCACAAAGAGTTGGATACCACTGAAGTGACTTAGCAGGCAAGCACAAAAAATAAATCCTGGAGGGAGCATGGAGAAAGGGGAACTCTCTTGGACTGTTGATGGCAATGTAAACTGATACAGGCATTTGGGAAACAGGATGGAGATTCCTTAAAAAAAAAAAAAAAAAAAGAACCACTATATGACCCAGCAATCCCACTACTGGGCGTATACCTTGAGAAAAACATAATTCAAAAAAAATACATAAACCCTAATGCTCATTGAAGCAGCATTTGCAATAGTTGGGACATGGAAGCAACCTAGATGCTCATCAACAGATGAATGGATAAAGAAGATGTGGAGAATATATGCAACAGAATATTATTCAGCCATAAAGAGGAACAAAGTTCAGTCATTTCTAGAGATGTTTGGATCCAGATTCTGTCATACAGAATGAAGCAAATCAGAAAGACAAAATCAAATATCATGTATTAACAAACATATGTGACATCTAGAAAAATGGTACAGATGAATCTATTTGCAAGGCATGAATAGAGACACAGATGGAGAGAACAAACATGTTGACATTGGGAGTGGGATGAATTGGGAGATTGTGTCTGATATATATACACTTCCATGTGTAAAATACATGGCTATGGCAGCCTGCTATAAAGCATGAAGAGCTCAGCCGTGTACTTTATGATGACCTAGGGGATGGGATGGGAAGCTGTGGGAGGAAGATTCTAGAGGGAGAGGATATATGTGTACATATAGCTGATTCACTGCATTGTACAGCATAAACTAACATTGTAAAGTAACTATTCCCCAAATAAATAAAAACCACATTAAAAAAAACAAATTATCCTTTCACCAGATTAACAACAACAACAAAAAAAAGTATGACCATCTCAAGGTTTTGAAAATACTAAAATAAAAGCAAATTTTCTAAACTAATGAAGGGCATATATAAGGAAAACCCAAATAATAACATACATAGCATTTTTAGTTAAAAATTATTTTTTTCTATGAGATCAAAAAATGAGGAAAAATATAATGATTTTTACCTCTTCTATTAAAACTTTTATTGGAGGTTTATCTGATGAAGTAAAGTTGTAAAAACAAATAAGATCATAGATTTGAAAGGAAGAATTAAATTTGTTTTTATTCACAGGTAATAAGATTGACTGTATAGGAAATTCTAAGAATTATGGAAAATCTATTATAATTAGTAATGTGTCTAGTAAGGTGGGAAGATATAAAGTTAAATTACAAATACAAGCTGCATTTCTATTTACTAGTAACAAATAACTGGAAATTCAAACATCATAAAAAGGAACCTTTAGGAATAAATTGAACAAAGTCCGTATTAGGCCTCTAAATTAATAAAGATGAGATTTAGTGATATCTAAATGGCTAATATGTCTGCCATTTGCAAACTGGAGAACCAATAAAGGTCATTTTGTAATTTAGTTTGATCCTAAAAACTGAGAGCCAGAGGAACAACTGATGTCCCAGTCCAAGTTCAAAGGCTAAAGAGTCAGGAGCAGAGATGTCCAAGGGAGAAAAAAGATAAATGTCCCAATTCAAGGAAAAAGAGCAAATTCATCCTTCCTCCACCCTTTTTTTTTTTTTTTTTCCTATTCAGACCTCAACAGATTGGATGATGCACAACTGAATTGGTGAGGATGGTCTTCTTTATTCAGACTACCAATTCAAATGGTAATCTTTTCCAGAAACACTTTTACAGACATAACCAGAAATAATGTTTTACCAGGTATCCAGGCATCCTTTAGCCTAATAATGTTGACAGATAAATTTAATAATAATTATTATTAAGATATCAATTTTCTCCAAATGTATCTATAGATTCAATGCATTTTCGATTGAAATTGTAACAGGTTCTCATATAGAAATTGTCAAGCTGATTCTAAACTGTATTTGGAATTTCAAAAGCCTAAGAAAGAAAAACTACTTTGGAAAAAATTATGCTTTTAATATATGCTTAATTAATTTAATTACTCTATTGATACATATAACAACTTGGATGAATCTCAAACTCTACCACATAATGGAAGCCAGACCCTAAAGTTAGATACTGGTTTTATAGCATCCTAGAAAATGCAAATTAAACTATCTAAGATAAAGAAGATCAGGGCTACCTAAGGAAGGGTTAAAAAAAAAAGAGAGAGAGAGAGAGATGGACTAACTACAAATGTCATAAACACACTTTGAGGGATGGCGAGATGTTCTTTATTTTGATTGTGGAGATTGTTTTCATGAATATAGGCAGCCCTCACATCCTCAGGGTAAGGAGTTAAAGCCATGCCTTGGACTCTGTGGATCCATGGTAACTTGTGTCATAAAACTGTGCTAAGCAAGTACGTCATTCTAAGTAAGTTCACATGTACAAAATTTATTTTCTCCATTAATATCAAATTGCTAACACTATCATAAAAGTGATAAAAAACACAGAATGTTGATTGCATTTGCAATATGTTATAAGAAGAAAAACTGGCATCACATAGGAAATGGTTATACGGGACCAAGATAATTCAGAAATCATATGAATCCACAAGAATTTCCACTTGTACCTTTTCAGTGAATATTTTAACATTTCTCAATCATTGTATTTCAAAATTTTAATTTGATCTTATTTGATAGTAGCTTCCCTGGTGGCTGAGATGGTAAAGAATCCACCTGCAATGTGGGAGACCTGAGTTCGATCCCTGGGTTGGGAAGATCTCCTGGAAAAGTGAATGGCTACCCACTCCAGTATTCTGGCCTGAAGTATTCCATGAACAGAGGATCCTGGCAGGATACAGTCCATGGGGCTGCAGAGAGTCTGACATTGTATTTAATAACGTTCTTAATTGGACTGAATGATTTTTTAATCCATGGATTATAAGGCAATATATGTTTATATTTAGTCAATAGCTTCTGAGAAACTCGATATTTATATCAAGTGTGTGTGTGTGTGTATGTGTGTATGCACGTGTACATGCATGTGTGTGAGTGTGTTAGTCACTCAGTTGTGTCTAAGTTTGCAACCACATGGATTGTAGCTGCACCAGGCTCATCTGTCCATAGAATTATCCAAGCAAGAATATTGCAGTGGGTTGCCATTCCCTTCTTCAGGGATCTTCCCAATGCAGGGATCAAACCCAGGTCTCCAACATTACAGGCGGGTTTTTTTACAATCTCAGCCACTTGAGAAGCCCTTTTACAGCATGCTTGCCCATAATTTATATGAAAATACTGACAATATGGATAGAAAGACTGAATTTGAAACAGGATGGATAAAAAAGTTCAGACAAAGTTTAAAACAGTTACAATAATATGTCCTTCACTTTTCATTTGTGATTCAAAGATATTGAATATCAGTTTGATTCCCTGAAGAAAACTAAAGGTTTTTCTGGTACTGGTCAAGATAATGTTAATTGGAATATTATTTTGATTTAACATATTACCACTTTTTATAACAGATAGCAGAGTATATTAAATCGGTAAGGGAATGTTCTGTATATGAAATGAAAAAGTATATTTAGCTTATAAAAGAGGATGTTGTTTAGTCACTAAGTTCTGTCCAACACTTTGCAACTGCAGGGACTATAGCTTCCCAGTCTCCTCTGTCCTTGGGATTTCCCAGGCAAGAATACTGGAGTGGGTTGCCATTTTCTTCTTCAGGGGGTCTTTTTGACCTAGGAATTGAACCTAGGTCTTCTGCATTGGCAGGTGGATTCTTTACCCCTGAGCCACCAGAGAAGCCTATAAAGAGGATGATATACATCATAAAGGTTAAGATAAGATTTGTTAGAGGTAAATTTAAGTGATGATAAAAATATTTGATTTTTAATATTACTAAAATTTGAGATGTTTGGATGCATCATCGACTCAATAGACATGATTTCAGTAAGCTCTGGGAGTTGGTGATGGACAGGGAAGCCTGGCCTGCTGCAATCCATGGGGTCACAAAGAGTCCAATACAACTGAGCTACTGAACTGACTGAACTGATTGAAAAATTAAATAATAAGAGGTAGAATCAGTTAACCCATTCAGATATCACACACATACTACACAAATGTGTCTTTTTGAAAGCTTTCACTCTCATCATCACAGACTCTTGTAGGGATTAGAATTCCTGAGAGTTAGGAAGGACTGATGTTGAAGCTGAAGCTGAAGCTCCAATACTTTGGCCACCTGATGTGAAGAACTGACTCATTAGAAAAGATCCTGATTTTGGGAAAGATGAAGGCAGGAGAAAAGGGGACGACAGAGGATGAGATGGTTGGATGGCATCACTGACTCCATGGACATGAATTTGAGCAAGCTCCAGGAGTTGGTGATTGACAGGGAAGCCTGGCAGCCTGAAGTCCATGGAATCACAGGCAGATACGACTGAACGACTGAACTGAACTGAACTGAGAGTTATAAAAACTGGAATTTTTGCTAGACAACTGTAACCTGTATAAAAAGATAAAAACTTTTATGAGAATTTAAGTCACTGTGACCTTCATAATTTTTCTATATGGCATTTGAGCATCACCTATTACCTTACAGAGTGGACTTTTTGAAATATGGTTGAACTCTGCTAGGTTCAAAAATTCAAGCACAAAATGTTTGGTTTGTGTGTGCAGACTTTCTAGGCTACAAAAGGCTAAGTAAGAAAGAGAAGAATAGATCTTGGATCACGAAAATTTATTTCCTGGTAGGGTTGGAATTTGAGGGCGATTTTGATGGATGTATAGGTTTTGACTGAGTTTAAAAGACCAAAGGACACTTAAGAACATAAGAATAGGATGAGTAAAAACTCAACTTGTACAAACATAGTAAATCTGTGAGATGTGAAAGAGATCAGCTAAGAGGTTATATGGCATATGGAAATAAAGTTCACGAAAATTAGAACAAATAATGGCTAGTAATTCAGAACTTTCTATAGTAAGGGAGTCAGCCTTCATCACTCATGTTTGGCAGAAATTCAAATGCTATAAGGGAAATGGGAAATAAATTTTATAGTCCAAAAATGTGGGGAGACTTCAGGTATGTTCCAATTAGAGAATGCTTTCTTTGCTTTTTCTTGAGATATAGTTGATTTACAGTATTATATAAATTTCAGATGTGTAACATAGTGCTTCACAAATTTTAGAGGTTATAATCCATCAGAGTTATTGTAAGATATTCTCTGTGCTGTACAATATATATCTTCGTGATTGGTGATTGTTGATATATGGATGTTGGAACTAAGCTAATGATAAATGGAATATCTTACCTAATTAACGGTGAGAGATCATATTCTGCTTCCTCACGTTGGTCCTGACTTGGAACAGAGGTAAAAATTGGAAAATTTGCAGTCACTTACCAAACTCTAATGATTTTGATTGCTATAGATGCTGCAATTTGGCTTTCTAGATTCTTATGTGGTTCTGAATTCAAATGTCCCATAAGATCTGGCCACTATGCACTTGAGTACCCCGTCATTTTATTGTGAATTATTGAAAAGTAAGTTTGGATAGAAATAAAGACCTATGAAGATCAAGGAAAGTTTAGTTAAAATTAATTTCTTACCCTCATTTTTACTACTCAACTAATCACAATATTATTACATAAGCAAAGAAACTTTGGTTTCTAAATGGGAAAAGAATTAGATAACTTGGATTGTGATAAGAAGATGAATAAAAACTAATATGACTCTTTGTTGTTGTTGTTGTTTTTACTATTAAATGATGTACTTCTTTGTTTGATACATTGCCCCAAGGGATAATACAGAAAATAAAGTTTGGGAAACGGTCTAAACTAACAGATATTTAAGCCAAAAAGGATTTTTATTTTAGTTTTTGTTTTATATTAGAGTACAGTTGATTAATCACAGTGTATATCTTTAAGATATACAGAAAAGTGAATTAATTATACATGTACCTATATCCATCCACTTATTTCTTCTAGATTCTTTTTTTCCATATAGGTTTTTACAGAGTATTGAGTAGAGTTCCTTGTTATATATTGTAGGTCCTGTTGATTATCTAAGTTACATATGCATGATTACTCAATCACTCAGTCATGTTCTGAATCTTTGTGACCCCATGTACTGTAGCCCATCAGGCTCCTCTATCCATAGGCTTTCTCATGCAAGAGTACTGGAGTGGGTTGACATATCCTTCTCCAGGGAATCTTCCTAACCCAGGGATTAGAGTTTCATCTCCTGCATTGGCAGGTGGATCTTTATCAGTGAACCCCCTGGGAAGCCTATTTTATATATAATTGTGTGTATATATTAATGCCAATAATTTAAGTAATTCAAAAAAAAATCTCTCATGACATTTGTTTAATCTAAAATATAGAGATTTTTAAATCTGTTTCTATCTGTTCTTACTATACTGACAAATATAGAATTTAAAATGAATATCTACTGTCTGTTTAAGTTTCTCCTCTCTATTGATTTTATTGTTATCTACACACTACCAGATCATCTATTCTTCCAATTGTCTCTTCTAAAATGCTTGAATATTACTGAATAAAGTACAGATGATCAGAGTTACACCAGAATGATGATTCAAAGCTGTACTTTTGCTCCTTCTTTTTGCCTGAGGTTGTCAGGCTTTTAAAAATTTATATTTCTATGTCTCCACAAGAGATAAGCAAAATCCAAAAGCTTAAATGAAATATTTGATAGAGGCCAAAATTTAAAGTACTGGAGAAAATTCAATTTGGGGATGATCTGAAAATTTCATTTTTCTAAGAAAGCTATGTTCCTCACCAATACACACAGTCATTTCCTTCCTATACTCAAAAAATAAGATTTCAAGACAGCAAATGTGAAGTAAGTAATATATAATATCAATATATATTCTTTCTGGCACATTAGAAATTATAATGATAAAAATCCTTAAAATTTTTCATTATCTTGATTTGTTCCTTCAAAAAAAAAAAGAAAAATGCCTTTAGATAATTTACAATGTATAGTTTCCAAATACAGATTGGAAATTACTTAGTTATTTTTCTTCATAATATTATATTTGGCAAGAAAAGAATGTTTATTATTATATTTCTTTTTTGATTAGAAATTATTTTATCCAATATTGAGAAGATTTAGATGTGACGTTGACTAGAAGAAGATTCTGGAGAAACTGATTTAACTACAGAAAGTTGAAACTCAAGGGGAAAACCATGTGTGCAGGTTTCATGCCTAAAACTAAGTGCATTTTGTATGGCTCAGTTCAGCAGAATATTCTGGTAGTAGAAGAACACTAGTCTTGTAGACATAGCACTGCTGTTCATGAGGCTCAAGAGTTGAGCATATGCGTGCACATGCTCAGTTACTTCGGTCCTCTCTGACTCTTTGTGACCCCATGTACTGTATACTGCCAAGCTCCTCTGTTCTTGGATTTCTCCAGGCAAGAATACTGGAGTGGCTTACCATGCTCTCCTCGAGGTTATCTTCACAACCCAGTGATCGATCCCATGTCTCCTGCATTGCAGGTAGTTTCTTTACCCACTGAACTGCCTGGGAAAAGCTGAGCATATTCTAATTTAAATCAGAAAATCATTAAGATGCCAAGAAATCTAGTCAACAAAAGCAAAATTCTAGGTATTGTTTTGAATGTGGATAAATGCAGAGGTCAAAAGCAGAAAGGTTGATATAACCTATTAGGGTGCTTCAGTTTTGGTTTTGCTTTGCTTTTAAAAACCTTTTGTTAAATACCTACTGGAAATCAAATTAGAATGCAAAATGGCATAAAATATTCAGGTACTTCAGCCCCAGGCCAGAAAACCAGGGTTAAGGGTGAATTTCAAGTGTAATAGCAAATTTGAGTACTGAGTAGAGAGCATGAATTTTAATCTAATCCTTCAAATGAAGGTTTAATTGTTAGAAATAAAAAACATTTGTTTTAGAAGGTCTCCAGTAGCATTTAAAGAACAGAATCAGGGAAACGTCTGTTTTGAGTACAGGTCAAAAAAAGGTTTATTGTCTGTAGAGAATCAAATGATTAACAAAACTAACTAAAAATCAGTCTGATTTCATTATTACCATGCAGTGGCAGTATCATTGATACAGTACTCCTTCTTGTTGGGGCTGACAACTCCTATTGCCAATTCTCCCCACCCACCACCTTTGTACACTTCTTGGCCTATGAATGCCTAAAATTAATCTCTCAGTTCAGTTCAGTCACTCAGTCATATCCAACTCTTTGTGACCACATGGACTGCAGCACACCAAGCATCCCTGTCCATCACCAACACTGAACTTGCTCAAACGCAAGTCCATTGAGTCCATGATGCCATCCAACCATCTCATCCTCTATGACCCCTTCCTTTCCTGCCTTCAATCTTTCCCAGCATTAGGGTCTTTTCCAATGAGTCAGTTGTTTGCATCAGGTGGCCAAAGTATTGGAGTTTCATCTTCAGCATTGGTCCATCCAATGAATATTCAGGGCTGACTTCCTTTAGGAGGGACTGGTTGGATCTCCTTGCAGCCCAAGGGATTCTCAAGAGTCTTCAACATCACAGTTCAAAAACATCAATGCTATGGCACTCAGCTTTCTTTATAGTCCAACTGTCACATCCATACATGACTACTGGAAAAACCATAGATTTGACTAGCAAAGTTAACCTTTGTTGACAAAGTAATGTCTGTTTTTTAATATGCTGTCTAGGTTGGTCATAGCTTTTCTTCCAAGCAGCAAGTGTCTTTTAATTTCATGGCTACAGTCACCATCTGCAGTGATTTTGGAGCTCCCCAAAATAAATTCTGTCACTGTTTCAATTATTTACCCATCTATTTGCCATGAAGTGATGGGACCAGTTGTCATGATATTAGTTTTCTGAATGCTGAGTTTAAAGCCAACTTTTTCACTCTCCTCTTTCACTTTCATTGAGAGGCTCTTTTATTCTTCTTCACTTTCTGCCATAAGGGTGGTGTCACCTGCATATCTGAGGTTATTAATATTTGTCCCGGTAATCTTGATTCCAGCTTGTAGTTCATCCAATTCAGCATTTTGCATGATGTATTCTGCATATAAGTTAAATAAGGTGGGTGACAATATATAGCATTTATGTACTTCTTTCCCAATTTTGAACCAGTCTGTGTTCCATGTCCAGTTCTAACTGTTGCTTCTTGACCTGCATACAGATTTCTCAGGAGGCAGGTCAGGTGGTTTGGTATTCCCATCTCTTTCAGAACTTTCCACAGTTTATTGTGATCCACACAATCAAAGGCTTTGGCACAGTCAATAAAGCAGAAGTAGATGTTTTCCTGGAACTCTCTTGCTTTCTTGATGATCAATTTGAGCTCTGGTTCCTCTGTTATCTAATGTTGACCAGAATTAATCTCTGATCAGCATTAAATCTTAGATCTATATCTAAAAATTTTTATTCTAAACTTCTTTGGGAGAACTAAAATGCCTTATATACTTGACATGCTTAGCTTTGGATATAGAAGGAATACAGCTATTCAGTGCTTTGAGCAGTGTAAGATTAAAGGTAAAATAACATCATATTATTTTAAAGGCTGAATGAAAATCAAGAAAAATATTCAATTTGTTTGAAGTAAGGAAGCAATGAACATATATTTTGCCAAGCAGCTATAGGTTTGGGGATTGTTAATTATAGCAGCTAATGATTCATTCTAGATTAAAATATTCTTGAGTATTGTGAATAGAAGTTCTTTTGCCAAAAATGAGTAACTGTTTCTTTAAAATTTTATCTAAGTATAGTTGATTTACAGTGTTGTGTTAATTGCTATACACACATATATGCATTTTTTTTCATTATGATTATTAAAAATAGTTTCCTGTGCTATATAGTAGGACTTTGTTACTTATCCATTCTATACATAATAATCTGCATTTGCTAATCTCAAACTCCCAATCCATTCCTCCCCCAAACCACCTTCCTTAGCAACCACACGTCTGTTCTCTATGTCTGTGAATCTGTTTCTGCTTTATAGATAAGTTCATTTGTGTCCTATTTTAGATTTCATGTATAAGTGATATCATCTGATATTTTTCCTTCTCTGTGTGACACAGTTCACTTAGTATGATTATCTCTAGGTCCCCTTTACTGTTTCACGCATAACCTTTTTTTTTACTTTGTGTGTGTGTTTGCATGTGTGTGTGTATGTGTGTGTGTAAATAAGTAGCTAATAAATGTTACCGTGTACCCTCTGACATTTTTAACTAAACAGAGAAAACTAGACATACTACCAAATTCCATTTGCAATTCAGAATGCATCCAGAACCTCCTCCCTTACTTAAACTCAATACCCGTCCTCATTTCTTCTCCTTTCAAATATGAAATTCTAGTAAGTAGAATTGCAGGAGTCTTAAATATTAAGTAAATACATGTTTTTCAGCAGAGGGACAATGAGATAAACAATAGTGAATATCAATGTCTTCTGAAGGAAATAAACATTGTTATATAGCTCAGGTTCAGTGAGTATTACAAATCAAATCAGTTAAAATATGATGATGTATAGCTGTAGGACTTTTATAGACACTTTAGACTTCACAATTTACTGTTAAAATTCATCTAAGTTCCATCTCAAAGCTTTTGCAAATGCTCGCTAACTGAATCAGTCAGATGCTAAGTCTCACGGTGGAATTCAGTAATACATTTGCAATTATATCAATGTAAATTTCCTGAAAATGATTTTTTTTTTTCATAAGAAAAGTAGAGTCTATTCTTGTGGCTTCTTAATATTTACATAAACATGCTCTTGTATATATATAGGCCTGATATCTCCACTGGAAATTTCAATCAAGCTTTTCTTTACATTTTTAAAATATATCATTTTATAGGGTTAACACATGCACACTACTATATCTAAAATAGATAACTAATAAAGACCTACTGTATAGCCCAGGGAACTTTACTCAATATTCAGTAATGGCCCATATGAACAAAAGTGTTTGAATAAGAATGAATATATATATATTTGTATAATTGGTTCACTTGACTGTATAACAGAAACTAACATAACATTGTAAATCACTTACATCCCAATAAAAATTAGTTAAAAATTTTAAAATTGACATTTTATTTTATAGTAATCAAAAAATGATGAATTGACAATCATTTTATTGTTCAGTTGTAAACTACCTGACAGGAAGCATCTGAAGTAGAGGGAAATCAATACATTTTATATTTTTCTGATACATTTTATATTTTTCTGTGTTATCCAAAGTTTGCCAATGCAGCAAATAAATTAGGAAAGAACTAACAGGCTATTAAGTTTCATAGTCTGTGCCAAAGAGCTTAGCTTCTTTAATTCCTTCCATCAGAATTTCAACAATACATTGTTATTATTCTTATCATCATCATTATGCCAAATTGATTAGTAGACTTCTTTGCTTTTATTACAGATTTTGATTATAAAGAATAAATCGGAGCTTTTTTTAATAAAATTTAACTGTTTTACCCCTTCACAAAGGAAGTTTTTATTGGTTTTTCAACCAAAATCTTAACTGAGAGGTATGTTTTGCTGTGTCACTTGCCTATCATTTAAATTCTGAACACAGAATTACTGTTAGTTTCTTTCTGCCCTCACTAACTTAATGACCTAACAAATTTTTATAGATTATCACTTAAAAGGAGTAGTCGCCAATAAACCTAAGATGAATTGTCTCTACTTGTTATTCAAAAGTTTATGTTCAATCAACAATCTGAGCAGGAGGGTGAGGAATGAAGAAAACAAAATTCAAAACAAGAATTGTTAGTTTGACTCACTGGCTTATCCATTAGGGACTGAAGGCACAGAGTCCATGACATTTTTAGGGACCCACAGAAATGACTCAATTTTAATTTCTTTTAAACCAGAAGAAAAGTTAAATAGTATACTAATTAAAATGGAGATATAATAGCAATTTAAGCCTACGTTATATTTATTGTTATACCAATGCAATTGCAAAATATAATTATTAATATTTTTTATACAGAAAGGGGCCAATAAAGGCAAAAATGCCTAGCTTTGTGATAGTCATAACTTAGCCCTTCTACTCGTTATAAATGTTAAGCAAATATTTGAATGACAGAATAATTAAGTTAAATAAATTTGAGCTGTCTTTATAAAATATTGAATTGCCAAAACTGGGCTATAAAAATTTAACAATCTCAATATTAAGTTTATACTAGTCAGCTTTATGTAAATTAGTCTTTATAATTATACTAAAGAAACCTGAGTTCACTTAAATCAGTACTAAAATGTTAGAACTTTTTTTTTTTGATAGTCCTGAAATCAAATTCTTAGACAGCATGTTGTATTACTGGAAAAGGCAAAAGTAAATAAACAAAAATAGTGCTAAACAAAACAACATTTTCTAATTTATGCCTCATAAACACTGATGTTTGTGTAAAAGCATTTATTAGAACATAATGTTGAAATGTTGCAGTCTATCTTAAGGAAACTTTTTAGTGTATTATCAACAAATAAATATTAAATTGTAGGCATGAATTAATGACAAGGAATGATCATAAATAAAAGTGTGGTGGTAGTAAGCAGGAAATAACTCAGGCAGATTTAAACAGCCATCTTGAAAATGACTTCTTCTATGCAGCCTACGGAAAATAAATTGAACATAAACATTCATACAACTCTCATTTATTAAATAGTATATATTGGTTAGCTAGAATTTCAACCAGAGAGTAAAAATGCATCTCTAACCAGAGATATATGATTCATTATATATTGGCTAGCCCACCTTTTTCAGTTAACTTATAAAAAGTATAATCAAATTGCCAATTTTGGTGTATTGACTCTAAAATCACAATAACAGTTTTAATTAATAAATATTAAAAATAATAACAAATTCAAATATGCTAAATATAATCTCCCTTTGCATGTTATAAACTTATCAGTTTTACATTTTCAAAATGACATCATATCTGTTAGTACAAATTTGTGTTTAATAAATGAAATTATCTGGTTTTTGATTCTGGGATTACCTGCCATTATAAGTTAACTCAAGTTCAAAAAGATCATAATTTTGAAGAGAGATGGTGGTTTCCTGACAATTCAATTACCTTGCATGTGTGTCTATTTCATTTTCACCAACAAACTGAAGATTTAAAAGGGAAACAGGAAAAGTTAGTGTAAGTAAATGTAATTCAAGGAAATAGCTCACTACTTACTAGTACCTCAAGCAGAGACCTGACACAAATGTATGCTGCTGTCATGACTGTATTCCAAAGCAATCATTGTGGAGTTAGTGTGGAGAATTATTTGGAGTGTGGAGAATGGTTTGGACCAAATAAAACCTGGGTCTTAAAATGTATATTGGTAGCAGTAACAGAGAATAAAACAAATTTAATAAAGATTTTGGAAGTATAATTTTAAAAATCATTAAGTGGATTTATTCAGTTTGGAGGTAAGGGCAAAAGGCAGATTCAATATGGACTGGCAAAATTTTTATTTCTCTAATTAATAGTTGTATGCTACTAACTACCATAGTGATTACAGAAAGTAAATACATTTTGGGTAGGCCAGTAAGACAGGATGATTTCTAGACTCATATTCTGAGTTTGCTATATATGCAGTAAGTAGTTGTTTCTATCAGTCTAAAACTAATTTTGGGAAATAAACAGTGATTAAAAATGAAACACAGTTCTCATAGCTCCAGATGTGAATGAAATCACACCTCTGGAGATGAGAATTGGGAAGAACATCAACATTTCGAGCAAAGAAATAAGAGGAAGCAAAAAATGATTTCATAAATGTACTACTGGAGAGTTGGACTTAATACCAGCTACCCCAAAAAAGAGTTTCCAGAAGAATGAATTACACAATTTTAAAAATGAAAGGTATTCATAGGAATCTGTAAGAAACTGAATAAGAATACCCTTTGTTTGCCGTGGCAGTTTTGTGAAGTGTTAGAGCAAAAACTAGATTGTTGTGGGTTGAGAAACATATGGTGAAAGAAAAGGTAGAAATGCACAAAGTTAAAAAAGCTTTAATAAAGCTCCTTTTCTATAACTTTTTTTCTTTCTTTTTGTAGCCCTTGAAAGGAAAGAAAAGATACCATAGGATCAAAGCCTTATGTTTGGACATAGAATTCTCCAGGCCAGAATACCAGAGAGGGTAGCCTTTCCCTCCTCCAGGGGATCTTCCCAACCCACTGATCTTTCCAATCTAGTGAACCCAGGTCTCTGACATTGCAGGTGGATTCCTTACTAGCTGAGCCACGAGGGAAGCCCAAGAATACTGGAATGGGTAGCCTATCCCTTCTCCCACAGATCTTCCTGACCAAGGAATCAAACCGGGGTATCCTGCATTGCAGGTGGATTCTTTACCAACTGAGCTATCAGGAAAGCTATAGAGGGGGTCCAAATATGTTGAAATGATGGAAAAGGCCGTTAAAGAAGGAAAATTGAGGATAGAGTGAAAAATTGATCACTGGAAATCTACATGGGTCGATAATACAAGAAAAGATTATCTTGGACAGGAAGTTGTGGTCTATTTTCCTTTTTGACAGTGGGGAGAGACAAAGATTGTGCAGGTGGAATTAGAAGGACTTTCACCTGCTGATGAGTACAGTGATAATAAAAACATTAAATATTTATATGGCATTGATTGTGTACCTTCCATGGATCTGAGTGTTATATAATATATATATATATATATATGCACACATACACATACATATGTATATGTAAATATTTTCTGTAGGAGTAAATGAAATTCTTCAGAATTATGTTGTTTATGTATAGAAATGTAATGAGTTAGAAGAAGAACATGGAATAAGGACTAGAAAAGAGCTGATATGAAATCATCACTATAGAAAATTACTGGGAAGTACTGAGTGCCCAGTGGGACTCAGCAGCAGAATTATATAAAGGCACAAAACTGAGTGGTCAGAAGATTTTCCTCAGTCTTGCTTAGGAGCCCCTGTAAGAATAAAGGAGAAAAAGTAGAACATGAGAATTATCTTTATTTTGGAGTGTCCCAGGTGAATGTGACCGAAGTGCCATGGGACAAAAGGAAGAAGAGTCAAAATTGGCAGAGTGGAAGATAGAAAAGGTCTCACGAAAGTCAGAGAAGTGAGTTGGTAAAGGCAGAAGAAGATTGGGAGAACGGGGTTACAGTCAAAAGATATTTTCATTTAAGATTTCAGTTTTAGAAGAGTCCATAATGACAAAGCAAAGATGTTGGAATGGATGATCAAATAGAGTTGAGATGTCAGTCATTGGAGCTAAGGAGGTCAGGAACATAAGATAAGTTATACTCCAATACGAAGTCACCCAGATTATGAAATATTTTGCAGTCGAGAGAAGGACAACCATCCAGATGCTCTGAATTGATTTATAGAGTATGGGAGTAGGTAGGGTAGAAGTCAGAGTGTGAAAGAAAATTAAAAAAAAAAAAAATTAAGTATCGACTCAGTTTGGTAATGTATCCACGAATTTTTGAGTTCAGGAAAATTTTACAAAGCTTCTTTTACACAGAAAAAAATAATTTACTTATTATTTCTTATCTATTTTCATTGTGAAGTGAAGTGAAATGAAGTCGCTCAGTTGTGTCCAACTCTTTGCGACCCCATCGACTGTAGCCAACCAGGCTTCTCTGTCCATGGGATTTTCCAGGCAAGAGTACTGGAGTGGGTTGCCATTTCCTTTGTCCAAGTTGCCATTTTCATTAGCCAAGTTGTTAAATGAAAAGTCCTTGCCTTACTATCTTCTTCTTCTAGCAAAAATCAGTTCTATATAGAATAATAATGCAATAAAATAGCAACTACAACTGATTTACTATCTTCCAGACATCATTTTAAAGGTTTTACATATAAAACCCAATTTACTTTTACAATAAACCTATGATATAAATACTCCTATTATTCTCACTTTGTATAAAAAAAAGAAGAAATGGAGGTACATAGAAGTTAAACTTGTCCATAATTACACAACTAAAATAGTAATCTCTCATTTGAATAAGTACACAAAGATCATCCATGGGTCCCAGTTAAGTGAGCCTAATAAGAAAAAGTTTCCTAGACTTCTGCCTCACTAATTAGTAGATTTATCCATGCTATCTGGGGTAATACCCCAAACTCTTTACCACTGTGAGATTCCAGTTTCCCAACATATTGTGTCTACTTTTTTGTCAAGATAAAGTCTGTGTCCTAAATGGCAATTAATATTGTTTCCCTAGTCCACACCAGTTTTCCAATTTTCCATCCCCAGAGTATGTGTATTATTCCAAATCCAGCTGAAATTCTGACTGTGGTTATGCCTTGGTCACATTCATTTATTTCTAGGAACCCTAACAACTTTCATTGCATGAAATCTTAACAGCCTTGATCTGATCAAAGGATTAGAAACCCTTGATAATAACACTCTGCCTAACAAGCTACTTGTCATACCCTTCATATTGTATTGCAGACAAAGTAAAATTCTCAAATAACATTACTCTTGTTTCAAATATATTAATCAAGTGGTACATTGTCAGCAAGTATTCCCTTTTTTTTTTCAATATTAAAAAAAAAAAAAAAAACTCTTGGCATCTGTGCATTGAAGTCAACATTCAGACTAATTAAATACCTGGAATTCACCCTGTTTGTTCACCACAAATTGCAAAGCAAGCCAGAAGCCAAGTTGCATGAAGAGTGGCAGTCCTATTGTTTAGATAAGTAATAGAATATATTTTACATAAGAAAGAACAATATCAAAGGCAGATAAAATAAATAAATAAATAAATAGCAGATTTTAAAATGGATTAAAGTCAGAAGTCTTTTCTTCCCTTCTGTGAGGCACTAGTCTTCTCATATTAAATGCCAAAGGCTATGTAAACAATGAAATGGAAAGCAAGAGCAAGATGTTATTAGTTAGGTGCTTCTGAATAGAAGTCAATGAACTGAGTTTACTTAACACTTTTTTTTTTTCAATAAAAGCATACCTCATCCGTGGGAAATTTGCAGCAATACAAAAAGGTAAGCCAAAAATTTAGAATGAAAAAGATAATACGGATAAACTAGATCATATAGATAAACTGTCTAGGTCAAATAAGGCTCACTTAATGGATCTCTCTATTTAGTAATTTTCTCAAAGATAAGCAAGAGAGTGTTCATTAGACTATAATTTTTACCAGATTAGTATATTCAACTCTGAGTCAACAGCCTCTAGAAATGAAGACTTGATATTTCCCTTGTTACCTTATCTCCCTGAGTTTATAGAGTACTATAAACTCTCTCAGACATTCAGACAATTCACAAAATGATAAAGGGCCACAAATCAAATATAGCTTGCCATAGGAAACCAACTAGGTCACAAAGGGCATCTGTCTTTTGCTGAAAAAGATTCTGCATTTGTGACAATAAATTTGTACTAACATTTATCAAAATAAATATTCCAAGACACACTATTATTTGGAGGATAAGTATAGCCTTGTACTATCTATATTGGAGAAAAGTTGTAGCATTTATGAGGAGGAAATTCATATCACCTGGCTATTGTTACAGCAATAGAAGATTTTTTTCTGCAGTACAAAGTTTTAGGGGAAATGTTTAGAATGAGTTAATATCCTAAACATTAACAATAATGTTTTTCAAGTATCTAGTCATTAGGATTGAGCTTGCAATTTGACATATTTTAATTCTTATACAAATAAGGAGACAAAAAAAAATGAAAAGATTTAATAATGAATTCCTTTACTGTGCTCACCCTAAAGTCAAAGTGCTATATTCAAGAAATAAAAATTCAAATATGTGGTATTTTTAAGGAATTAATGGCAAATAGGGGGAAGTTGATGGCCTAAGGCAGAGTTGAGGACAGTTTACTTCAGATGGTCATTAATCCCCAGGAAATGTTTTGTGCCTCTTTTTGCCTCTAAATATAAAAATGGCAAACAATGCCATGACATGAGTTATTTTATTACAAAATTGATAGTTATAAAACAATTGCAAAATTCCTGTGGAGATTTGTCCATGTTAACTCACTTAAGAGGGTGAATTACCTAACCCTTTATATAAAACATCAACAACCACTAAAGTTTTGCCTGACTGTTTATGGAATACAAATAATAACAGGAATAAAGTAAGTGGAAGTACTGAACATTTTGAAAAGGCAGAGGAACCAGAGATCAAATTGCCAACATCCACTGGATCACAGGAAAAGCAAGAGAGTTCCAGAAAAACATCTATTTCTGCCTTATTGATTATGCCAAAGCCTTTGACTGTGTGGATCACAATAAACTGTGGAAAATTCTGAAAGAAATGTGAATACCAGACCACCAGACCTGCCTCTTGAGAAATCTGTATGCAGCTCAGGAAGCAACAGTTAGAACTGGACACGGAACAGCAGACTGGTTCCAAATAGGAAAAGGAGTACATCAAGGCTGTATATTGTCACCCTGCTTGTTTAACTTCTATGCAGAGTACACCATGAGAAACACTGGGCTGGAAGAAGCACAAGCTGGAATCAAGATTGCCGGGAGAAATATCAATAACCTCAGATATGCAGATGACACCACCCTTATGGCAGAAAGTGAAGAGGGCCTGAAAAGCCTCTTGATGAAAGTGAAAGTGGAGAGTGAAAAAGTTGGCTTAAAACTCAACATTCAGAAAACTAAAATCATGGCCTCTGGTCCCATCACTTTATGGGAAATAAATGGAGACACAGTGGAAACAGTGTCAGACTTTATTTTGGGGNTAGATATAATGGTCATCTGAGTTAAATTCACCCATTCCAGTCCATTTTAGTTCGTTGATTCCTAGAATGTTGACGTTTACCCTTGCCATCTCGTGTTTTACCACTTCCAGTTTGCCTTGATTCATGGACCTGCCATTCCAGGTGCCTATGCAATATGGCTCTTTACAGCATCGGATCCTGCTTCACCAGTCACATGCACAACTGGGTATTATTTTTGCTTTGGCTGCATCCCTTCATTCTTTCTGGAGTTATTTCTCCACTGATCTCCAGTAGCATATTGTGTACCTAATGACCTGGGGAGTTCCTTTTTTGGTATCCTATCATTTTGTCTTTTCATACTGTTCATGGGGTTCTCAAGGCAAGAATACTGAAGTGGCTTGCCATTCCCTTCTCCAATGGACCACGTTCTGTCAGCCCTCTCCACCATGACCCGCCCATCTTGGGTTGCCCTACAGGCATGGCTTGGTTTCACTGATTTAGACAAGGCTGTGGACCTAGTGTGATTAGATTGACTAGTTTTCTGTGAGAATGGTTTCAGTGTGTCTGCCCTCTGATGCCCTCTTGCAACACCTACCATCTTACTTGGGTTTCTCTTACCTTGGGCATAGGGTATCTCTTCACGGCTGCTCCAGCAAAGCACAGTTGCTACTCCTTACCTTGGATGAGGGGTATCTCCTTAACCCTGCTGTTCCTGACCTTCAATGTGGATAGCTCCTCTAGGCCCTCCTGCGCCTGCACAGCCACTGCTCCTCAGGTTGCTCCTCCTGGCCTCCAGCCCTGGCCTTGGGCATGGGTGGCTCCTCAGGGTCACCGCCCCTGGCCTCGAGCACAAGGTGGCTTCTTCTGGCCACCCCTGACCTTGGACGCTGGTGTCTCCTCACTGCCGCCACTGGCCTCAGACAGCAGGGTAGCTCCATCCAGCCACCGCCCTGTAACTTTTTAAACTGAGAAAGTTGCACATGTATGTAATCTCATTTCCCTCAGGGAACTCCCTGAGTGAAAATGTTGGTTGCTATGTCTGACTGTTTGTGACACTGTAGACTAGCCCACCAGGCTCCTCTGTCCATGGAATTCTCCAGGCAAGAATACTGAAGTGGGTTGCCATTTCCTTCTCCAGGGGATATTCCCTACCCACAGATCAAACCCAGGTCTCCTGCAATGCAGGCATACTCTTTACCATCTGAGTCACCAGGGAAGCTTTAGTTCCCTGATTACTTGAAACTTAATTGGAAACCTAGGTGTAATGAGTGAAATGATAGCACATGTGTTCACTGTTGGCAAAGAGACTCCAACATATATCAAAATGTGCCCCAGAGAGGAAAAAAAAAAAAAAGTCACTCCAAATTTTCCAGAAAAAAAAGAAATTTTGTAGCCATGAAATTTATGAATTGGACTATTAGATATTATTTATCAATCTGTTGACTATCAGTCTATTTCCCATCTGGTATACTGCTGCTGCTGCTAAGTCGCTTCAGTCATGTCTGACTCTGTATGACCCCAGAGATGGCAGCCCACCAGGCTTGCCCATCCCTGGGATTCTCCAGGCAAGAACACTGGAGTGGGGTGCCATTGCTTTCTCCACATCTGGTATAGTCATATGCATAGTAGCATATTAAAGACTGAGATAACCTGTAATATTTTTTAAAGTCCATTAAATTTTTAATGTTGCTCCCTATGAAACACTTATGAACATCCTATGAGGAAAATTTCAAGGAATGGACCTTGAGAAGTACAGGATTACAGTTTGCTGATGAATTAGCTGATTGTATATATTGTATTAATAAAAATCATCTTGAATTCTATAGTACCTGAAGCCTGTTTGTGTATACTCTCACATTTAATCAAAATTAACACATGAAAGGATCATTTGGGATTGAATTGTAACAGCAACTGAAAGTCTGAGCAGCTGAAGACCCCATGAAGGAGACCACAGGGGATCTCAGAGTCCACACAGAATTTGAAGAAGTTGTCAAGCATCATTGCTTCAGATGATAGAAAGGTGAAGGTGCAAGTCATGGTAATGTGGCCAAATCTCTAAAAGAGTTACATGAGAACTAGGATCTTATAAATCTCACTTAATTCTGGTTTCCATGGTAGAGTTGCAACTTACTAAGTTGATATATACTGTCTAGCACATACCAGAATGATTTGATCCCCAGCCCTTTTGGACAGAATAAAATTTGTTTTAACATATAGATATATACTGTACCTTCTCTTGTCCAAACTTTATTCAAGAGAAATGCATAGTTTGGAGGGAATTACTACACCCTTTTGACTGAGAACATTATCTTTTATTGAGAACACTGCTAACTTATTAAAATTCATCCTTGAAACCACATGCTGACATTTCACAGGAGAAATTTACAGCTTTGAACATGAAAAACTTGTACAGTTGCTCTTTCCTTCTTACATTGCTCATCACTTCTTGATCCCTTTCCCTGCACCCCCCACCTCCCACACACACACACACACACACACACACACACACACACATACATTAATCCTTGGGTGACTGCCCTAAGTTAAGAGTAAGTTGATAGGTTATTGTAGAGTCCAATTTCAGATGTATTTCAAGAAAGACAAAAGAAATTTGTCAAAATTCACAAGGTGATCCTTTTTACTATTTATCCTATGAGAAATAGATGGTGGGATCATTGTCTTGACAAAAGAAAGGAATCATTGGAAGGTCTTCATAAGGAGTCCCTGTAGAAATTTCCATAAGCTATTTGAAAGAAGAGTTGTCCAAGCAACAGAGACATCTGCCTCACATGGGCTATGATTCAGTTTATAATTATGAGATCATCTTTTTCCCTTTGGCATCTAGGATCTAGGTTCATGCATGACAACCCTCAGAGGTAGTCCAACCAGAATAGGTAACCCAGTATTAAATATGGAGAAATGGTAGACAATCCATTTCTTTTACTCAACCAGGCTAAATCACTTAAAAAGATGTTTTAATACCAGTCCTGTGTTGTTTCAGCACAACATTATTCACTATACTTTAGATAATTTAGTGCTTTTCTAGAAATGTTTAAATCAAATTCTTAAATTTCAGGACCAGAAATAATAAAAAAAGGAAAATAATAAATTGGTTTCACTGCAATGGAAATATTGACTAACTTGACCAAGATGTCATTTTTTAAAATTCCACTATAATATCAAAAATGAATCTTTGAGTAACAATTGAAAAAATAGTTGTCCAGGCTTTTTAATGAATTTTGGTATTCTGATATCTTCAGAAACTATAAATATCATCCCTGATCCAAAGATAAGAAGCAAATTTACTCTAATGCAAATTCAGTGACTCTAGGTACAAGGCATGGATAGTATTTCATAGTGCATCCATCTCCTTTGTCCTCTGTACTTTTATAATCATTACTCTAATCTCATGGGCATCCTCCACAGCACCAGATATATATTTCCAGGAGTGTATAAATTAGTAGTAGTAAACTAAATTTCTCTCTTTCCAGTGGCTGAATTTCATAAAACATCCAGCCAGATAAGAACAATGATTTCTACTATGGATGAGAACCTTAACTGCATTTGGAGAAAGTGAAACTTCAGGTCTAATATCTTACATGTATGGTCCTCTGTTCCCACACCCAGAAGTATTTTTAGCTCAGATATTCAGTATAGACTATTCACATAAGCATATTTGTTTTTAATGCCCAGGTTTGAAATAAAGCTCTATGAGATAGATCCTAGGGTCCCTCCAAAACACTTTTCCTTGGCCCTGGAAGGAAAATTGCAAGAATTCTTGGCACTTAAAGATTGTATCCAAATCCCTGTATTAAGAGAAAGAGACCTGACCAAACTATAGCATAACTTCCAGTACCATAAAACCATATCCCTGAGATGACCAACATCAACTTTGAGTTTCTGTCTGGAAAATCCTAGGACAATCAAAAGTATTTACTGTTTGTTTCAAAAAACATGTGACAGTAGTCCTCCTAAATTATTTTCTTAGACGCTTTACTAGAATGTGCTCACAATCACGGATCCTTCCTCTGTCATTTTGAGATGTACATGAATCGCCTGCATATCAGGAATCTCTCTCTCAAGGACCTGAAAGTTATCACTTTAAAATGCAATCATCATCACTTTAAAATATAATCATCATACATTTTAAAGTATAGGGCTTCTGTCTCAGTGTCCATGAAGCATAGGGTTTCTGTCTCATCTCAGTCTCTGTGAACTGATAGAACCCTAAATTCAATATTGCCACCTAAGTTTCCCTGGGGGCTCAAATGGTAAAGAATCTGCCTGCAATATGGGAGACCTGGATTTGATCCCTGGGTTGGAAAGATCCCCCAGAGAAGGAACAGCTACCCACTCCAATATTCTGGCTTGGAGAATTCCATGGACAGAGGAGACTGGCAGACTGCAGTCCATGGGGTTGCAAAGGGTCGAACATGACTGAGCAACTTTCACTTGCGCTTTTTAAGTTTCCCTGGTGGCTCAGATGGTAAAGAATATGCCTGCAATGCAGGAGATCCAGGTTCAATTTTTGGGTTGGAAAGATCCTCTAAAGAAGGAACTGGCAACTCACTCCAGTATTCTTGCCTGAAGAATTCTGTGGACAGAGGAACCTGGTGGGCTACAGTCCATAGGGTCATAAGGACAAGACTGAGCAACAAATATTTCACTTCACTTCAAGTAGACCCAATTAGCTTTATTTTACATTGAACAACCCTTTTATTTTTTCACTTTTCTGACTTGACTCGAGCCCCTACTGATTCCCCTTCCCTATTCCCTTGTTATTCCTTTGAAGTGTCCAGTCATCACTGTGAAATAAGAATAGAGGTCTGTTCTCTTCCTACTTCAGTAGCATTGAGTAAAATCTGTTCAGTGCTTTAAATAATATCTAATAGATGTGGAAACAGTAGAAAAGTGTCAGACATTACTTTGAGGGGCTCCAAAATCACCACAGATGGTGATTGCAGCCATGAAATTAAAAGACACTTACTCCTTGGAAGAAAAGTTATGACCAACCTAGATAGCATATTGAAAAGCAGAGACATTACTTTGCCAACGAAGGTCCGTCTAGTCAAGGCTATGGTATTTCCAGTGGTCATGTATGGATGTGTGAGTTGGACTATGAAGAAAGCTGAGCGCTAAAGAACTGATGCTTTTGAACTGTGGTATTGGAGAAGACTCTTGAAGGTCCCATGGACTACAAGGAGATCCAACCAGTCCATTCTAAAGGAGATCAGTCCTGGGATTTCTTTGTAAGGAATGATGCTAAAGCTGAAAGGCCAGTACTTTGGCCACTTCATGAGGAGAGTTGACTCATTGGAAAAGACTCTGATGCTGAGAGGGATTGGGGGCAGGAGAAGGGGACGACAGAAGATGAGATGGCTGGATGGCATCACTGACTCGATGGACGTGAGTCTGAGTGAACTTCGGGAGTTGGTGATGGAAGGGAGGCCTGGCATGCTACGATTCATGGGGTGGCAAAAAGTCAGACATGACTGAGCAACTGAAATGAACTGAACTGAACTGATCTTAAAAAAAAAATCTTGGACAGCCCTACCACAGTATGGTGTGTGTGTGTGTGTGTGTTAGTCTTTCAGTAGTGTCTGACTCCTGATGACCCCATGGACTGTAACCCACCAGACTTCCCTGTCCATGGGATTCTCTGGGCAAAATTATTGCAGTGGATTGCCATTCCCTTCTCCAGAGGATCTTCCCAATCCAGGGATCAAACCTTGGTCTCCTGTATTGCAGATAGATTCTTTACCATTTGAGCTACAGGGAAGTCTTTACCATAGTATGGAACAGTTTATTAACTAGACATAAGAAGCCTACTCTGGTGCCAAGAACATCTGTGGAAATCAGAAGCTCACAGAAAACACTGACAGCCCTAGTATTTGCTTGAGTACTCAGTCATACGGACCATAGCCTGCCAGGCGCATCTGTCGATGGGATTCTCCAGGCAAGAATACTAGAGTGGATTGCCGTTTCTTCCTCCAGGGGATCTTCCTGACCAGGGATCAAACCAGCACCTCGTGTACCTCTGGCATTGGCAGGCAGATTCTTTACCACTGAATCAAATGAGAAGCCCACCCAAGTATTTACTTCTGAGATATTTCCTTAATTTTCAAAGAAGACTTCTCTAGGCCTAAGATGATATATTATCTTGATAGCACCAAATACCCTCATTAAAGCTAGGCTTTTTCTTTTTTTAAAGCAAAATAGATTTCCCCATGATACTAAAAGAGAACAAAATCATTGCCTAGCTATTCAGACTTACCAAAATTCCCTAGGCTTTCTACTAGATTTCACATTGACACTGGTTTATATTTCACAAGCAATCCACTTTTTTTTCTGGGTACATAATCTATTCAATGAGAGAAAATGAACCACCAATTTCTAGAGCATAATGTGTGATTCAATAGAAAAATTGGAAAACCCCTTCACCTGCCATTTAATTGAACGTAACTCCACCTGCACATTCACCCAAAGCATGCCTTTTTCACCTATGGTTTTTACCTCCCATGTCAATACCGACCTTTTTTCTTATCATTTATAATTAACTTTACAAATTATGTGCAACCAGGCTGGACTTAGAGCACTCACCAACTGGACAAGCTTAAGAATCAATAATTGGTAATATTCCAGAAGAGTGCTCCAGACTTTCTTTAACTTTATCTGCCATTTCAATCAGTCACTTCAAGAAATTATATAGCATTTACATTGGCTCTATTCACAGTTATCTATAAAGGTGACCTTGTAAGTGGGAGGAACACTCATTTATGAAATGGACCTAGAAAAAGAAATATTGACTGCCTAAAAACTCTGTCCTTGATAATCTTTCATTTTGTATATAACTTGAAATTATTATCTAATATAATAGAAGAGCAGGAAAAATTAAGAGAAGAATTAATCAAAAGAACATTGCTTTACAAACCAACTATCCAGTTCACTCACCTGATGCTAAAAGGAATTAATCAAAGGAAGGATTTAATGAGTAAATTGTCATCTGCAAAAATTAGATCCTAGATCCAATTTCAGAAAATTTCCACAATACTATTTCCACTTTACTCCTTGACTACTATGCTTATTTAACTACTTTTTTTACACTCCTGTTCACAGATGCTGTAACCCAAGTATATTCTAATCACCAGATTTTATATTTGGCCCTAAGCTTTGTCTCTCTGTTTTGCGTACTTTCAGCATAATGTTTGTCAACTTTCCAAATCCTTTATAGACTTGGATTCCACAACTTTATTTTTGCTCTTATTTTTTTCTTATTATTTGTTCCAAATACTTAGTTCTACCTCTGTTTTCTCATTTTGACAAAAGCATTCCTAGTGGAAAACAACATGACTTAGCAATAATTTGAGGGCATTTACACTATGAGAAAAAAATAACATCAGCTAAATTATTTCTGATTATTTATATTTAGTAGATATATGTGATTGAAGCAGTTGCTTCCAAATTAAAGATTGTTTCACTTATTTTCATTGTATAGCTTATAGAGGTAGCCTCATAACTGAGAAATTTTTAAAATATCCAGAGAGGTCCTTTTGAAACAACTGAATCCATTCTTAAGGTATAAGATCTCATAGCTTTGATTCCACCATTTTACAGGCTTCTTTGTGTTGCTAGGGCTGAGACTCTGAAAATTATGTTTATCCTTTGCCATCTGATCCCCTTTTAGAGTCTTCAAAGGGGCTATACAAGAGGTTGACTGGAAATGTCTTTTCCATTTTCTTCCTCTTTCATGTTGTTGCCTTCTTGTTCTTTTCGAGTGTCACCCAAACACCAAGCACTTTGCTCAAGTAGCCACAACTGATTCCAGTGAGCAGTCTTTCCAACACTTGCAGATCCAATGTCATGATACCCTCTTGAGACACCAGTACCATCTTCTGGTGCTCTTTCTCTGAGTCTGGGGTAACCCCATGGGATGTCTCCTTCCCGCTCAGCAATAGGAGATCCAGCTGAACAATATGTTATTGTTTTTGCCTTTTCACTTCCTAAATGTCCAGCAAACAATTAAAAATTCTGTCTTATAAAGTAACTGGTGTGTTTTCTGTTTCTTGACTGGGTACAGATAGATAAAATGATCCATAAGAAGAAATATACTATATATTGGTGTTCAGTATATGCACACACATACACACACTACACACACACTTAAATGTTTTAAAGCAATATTCTGGATCTATTCACCCTTATTATGTAAGAAACACTTTGTTTTCTATTACTTTTGTCCTATACTGTTTTTGAAACTTCTACTCTAAATCTACTAAATTTATTTAACCCACTATTATTAATTCTTAGTTTCTCAGGTGACACTAGTGGTATAAAGCTTGCCTGTCAATGCAGGAGACATAATTTTAGGTGAGGTAGGTCCACCAGGACTTCCCTGGTGGCTCAGATGGTAAAGCATCTGCCTACAATGCGGGAGATCTGGGTTCGATCTCCAGATTGGAAAGATCATCTGGAGAAGGCAATGGAAACCCCTTCACTATTCTTGCCTGAAAAATCCCATGGATAGAGGAGCCTGGTAGGCTATAGTCCATGGGGTCGCAAAGTGTTATACATTACTGAGCAACTTTGCTTTACTTCAGGTTCAATATAGGGCTTTCCAGGTGGCTCAGTAGTGAAGAATCTGCCTCAGTGCACGAGACACAGGAGACGTGGGTTTCATCCCTAGGGTGGGAAGATCTGGAGGAGAGCATAGCAAATCATTTCAATATACTTGCCTGGATAATACTATGGGCAGAGGAGCCTGGTGGGCTACAGTCCATAGCTTCTCAAAGAGTCAGACACAACTGAAGCAACTTAGCACACATACATTAATTCATAATGTGAAAATACTGATATAAATGAAACATAAATGTGCAGCCTAACACTAATATCTTTGCATATGTGATGGCTTAAGCCAGATATTTAATTTGCACACATAAAATTTTATGGAATTTTCTAATATTAAATACCTTCAGAAATTGGAAATAAAGCTCAACAAAAAGTATAGGGAAAAAAAGAAGAAAAGCTTTAAAATAAAATTAAAAGTAAAAATTCAGATTATATAAATAAATTCTATAGAGGTAATCTGGATTAACTGCTTTAACTTTACAATGGCCATGCTAAAAGGTGACAAGAACCAAAACATGATTCATACATATATTCACACACAAGAATGGACGAGGGGCAAATTTGATTTCTCTGCTCCAACTGATACACCCATTTTCTCCTTTCCTCAAATATGAGCACTCCTGGTTCTGGGGATTTCAGATTCAGGTCTTTCAGATTCTTAGGCCATTACCAGCTTTCTCTGATTCTCTAGCTTGCAGATAGCAAATGATATGATTTCTAGGCCTCCACAATGGTGTTCTTATAATAAATTAAAATAGTAAATCAATTTTAATAGTAAATATACTCATATGTCTTTGTTTTGTTCAGTCCCTCAGTCATGTCTTATTCTTTGCAATCCAATGGACTGTAGCATGCCAGCCTTCCCTGTCCTTCACTATGCCCAAAACTTGCTCAACTTCATGTCCATTGAGTCAATGATGCCATCCAGCCATCTCATCCTGTGTAGCCCTCCTTCTCCTGCTGCCTTCAATCTTTCCCAGCCTCAGGCTCTTTTCCAATGAGTAGGCTCTTCCCATCAGGTGGGCAAAGTATTGCAGCATCAGCTTTAGCATCAGTCCTTCCAAAGAATAATCAGGGTTGATTCTTATATGTCTATATATAACCTATTGATTGTTTTTTTTCCAGAAAATTCTGACTAAAGCATTTCTAATCATGTTTGCCCTTCATATCCCAGTTCAGGTACTATCTCTTCTAGATAACATCCTCCAAAGTTTCTGGTCACAATGATACTATTCTATGAGTGTTGTCATTTAGTAGCTCAGTCATGTCCAGCTCTTTGCAACCCACAAGGCTCCTCTGTCCATGGGATTCCCCAGGCAAGAATGCTCGAGTGGGTTTTCATTTCCTTCTCCAGGTGATCTTCTTGACCCAGGGGTTGAACCAGTGTCTCCTGCATTGAAAGCAGATTCTTTACCACTGAGCCCCCAGAGAAGTGAATATATTTGATAAATTCCCTTGGAATTGCCTGTTTGGGTTACCTGGCTCCCTCACGATGCTATGAGCACCTCAAGGATACAGAGCATATCATATTCATCTGAGTATCACCATTGCCTAAGCCACTGCCATGCTAATTATTTATATTCAATATTTTTGCTGTTAAACTGAGGTCCCCAAGGACAAGTAATCAGCAGTTTCTACCTATCCATGTTGTTAGTATTGTGAGTTCAGAAGAGACTTCAGAAAGTAAGATAAACATAAACTAATTTATCCATCACTCAATTTCTTTCCCCTCTGTTTATTTATTTATTTATTTTCCCTAAAATATCCCTAAAATTTGCCCTTAAGAAAGTTTGCTCAATCTCTAGTCCTGGCCTTTGCCTTCTGGCCTAGTTTCCCAGGGTCAGTGTTCTCTCTAACTCTGGTGAGCTGTAAACAGCTGGAATCATTATGACACAATACTAACTGCCTCCACCTGCCTCCTGACAGCAATCTTCAAAACAAAATTTAAGTTGAAGATATTCCAGAAACATACCCATGACCTCACAAATATCGTCAGTTCTCCTGGTGTATGTAGTAAATGAAAAATTATTATTCTCTTCCCACGCAAATTCTGACAGATGGTATTTTGCTATTTTAGGAAAGCAGTAGTCCACTGAGTCTTTAAGGGTTTTTTTTTAATAGTCTCACTATGACATTTGCTTGAATCTTTTGCTTCTCTCTAAGAGAACACATACAATAAATTTTTCCCTAGTGTAACTACAGAGAAACTGGCATCTCTTAGGGTTATGAAGATGAGATTTAAAAATTGATGTGAAAGATATCTGTAAGCCATCAATTCTTTACAAGTATGTGTGCAAACAAGGAAATGAAATCAATTTCCTGCGGGATATTTCTTCATAGTATCTCCATGGAACTAGCAATTTAAAATTGTTTGTATTATTCATGCATCTCTGTTTTCTCAAAGTGATGTGTTGCTTGTAATTTTCAAATGCTAGGTGATACAATTGAGTTTTGTAGTTATCAAAACCCTTAATTTCACATGAAAGCCAATTGAGATCATCAGAGATTTTCTCACCTAGGAAACCAAAAGTCTGTCTGAAAATTTGCCCCAAGGAGATGATATTGCTTTATAAATAAATCCCAGAAAGAGCAATCATTATTGTTATTGATACATTAAGCAGTTCAGTTCAGTTCAGTCGCTCAGTCGTGTCCGACTCTTTGCGACCCCATGGATTGCAGCATGCCAGGCCTCCCTGTTCATCATCATCTCTCGGAGTTCACTCAGACTCACATCCATCGAGTCCGTGATGCCTCCAGCCATCTCATCCTCGGTCGTCCCCTTCTCCTCCTGCCTCCAATCCCTCCCAGCATCAGAGTCTTTTCCAATGAGTCAACTCTTCGCATGAGGTGGCCAAAGTACTGGAGTTTCAGCTTCAGCATCATCCCTTCCAAAGAAATCCCAGGTTTGATCTCTTTCAGAATGGACTGGTTGGATCTCCTTGCAGTCCGAGGGACTCTCAAGAGTCTTCTCGAACACCGGTCAACACAGTCCAACACAGTTCAAAAGCATCAANCTGGAGTGGGTTGCCATTTCCTTCTCCAATGCATGAAAGTGAAAAGTGAAAGTGAAGTTGCTCAGTCATGTCCGACTTAGCGACGCCAAAGACTGCAGCCTACCAGGCTCCTCTGTCCATGGGATTTTCCAGGCAAGAGTACTCTAGATATGGCAAATTTTGGCTCTTGCTTGTAGTTGTGGAGGAATTCAGCTCAGTGACATAGCTGTGAGTTGTTTCTGCTAACACTAGTTTCATTAGAATGCAACTCAATAGATGGGGCTTCAAAACTCTGCTAAAACTGCATTGGCTAACAGAATAGCTATGGTTATGTTAAGATGTATATCTTTTATAATAGTTTCTAATATTAAGTTTTAAAGATCTTAAATTGATTTAGATTTCTTGATAGGCTCTTAGATGGTGTCTTTTCCTTGTCATCCTTTCTCTCGTGGTGCCATGTTATTATTGGTATCAAAACCATCTTAGGGACTTCTTCAAAAATCAAAATACAAGAACATACAAGTCTGAAATGTGTATGTCACCTTGCAGGTGCATCCCCCAAGGACGTTTTCTTCTGGTATATATATTTAATTAAATAAAAGGCAGAGTGCTCAGCCATTGCCATTTTGACATATTCTATTTAAGGATTGATTGCATTTTCTAACATTCGTGAATGATATTACTGTTTGAAAAAAGAATCTCAAGGGACCATCTGGTGTTGGACAGAAAGCAAGTATTCAATGAATGACTCTCAGAAAAACTGCCCAACGGTTTTATATGTTGCTGGTGATAGTGTAATTGGTAGAATCTTTCTGGAAAGCAATTTTGCATTCCATGATTTGATTTATTAATTCCATCTGGGAATTCATCATAAGGAAATAATAAGAGATATCGAGATGTTTGTGCAAAGATGCTTACCATGGCAATTGGTATAATGGTGAAAATTAGAAAAAACTAAATACTCCTTTATAGGAAATTAGTCAAATAAAATATTACACCATATAATGCTGTGGCAGAGATAGCTTAGCTGCCCAATTTCCATCCTCCTCTTTGTTGTATACAACATCTTCTATTATTACAATCAGCAATGTACTTAGCTAAAAATACTACATTTCATAGACTTCTTTACAGACAAGGCAGCCAACAAGATATAAGTAGAAGTCCTTGGGTGAGACTTCCAAGCACCTGGATTGCTGCCTGGACCTAGCTGTCTTGATCACTGAGATGATGGCTCAAGCCCCACCAGCCATTTGGGGTCCTTGAGAGAAAAGCCAGGAGAATTGTAATGACCGCAGTTCTGACATCTTTGAACCCCTGTAACAAAGCTGGTGACTGGCTCCTTCCAGATGTCTCACTATATGAGAAAAAAATAAACTGTTATATGTTTATGCCAGTCAAACTCTGTTCGTGGCAGCCAAACATAATTCCCAGCTGAAAAGGATGAAACATTTTGCAACCACTTAAAATTATCTTTCTGAAAAGTGGAATGTAATATTAAAGGAGAAAGCCAGAATATGAAACTCTATATGTGGTATATCCTATTTTATTTTAAAATTATACATATATATTATATATGAGTGAGAAAAATTATAAAATATATTAGAGTATTAATGGNAAGCGACTGAACTGAACTGAACCTGCACTTCTCCTGAAGCACTGTAATAGTTTCTTGTCTAGTCTCTCTGCTTTTGCTTTTGGATCTCACAATTCACTTACCTCACAGCAGTCTTAAACCATATCACCTCTCTGACTGAAATTTTCCAATAATATCCCATCACTACATAGAATAAAGTCCAACTCTTTGTCATGACTTACAAAGCCCAATTCCTTCCACCCCAAACTACCTCTCATAGCTTATGTCCTATCACAGGCTACCTAATTCACACTGTGGATGCCTTTTCAGCCACACTGATCTTTTTGCCTCTTCTAGGACATATTCCCCTATAGGCTTGTGCCCTAGACTCTCAAGAAGCCTCACCTATTTTGTCAATCAATCAACTAATATTTATTTAAGTTCATAAAAAAATAACAGACACTATTTTCAGCACTTGGATTCTCATCTGAAATGTCTCTTCTTCGGAAAGGACTTCCTGAAACCAGCCATCTGTCCTATTACTTTTTATCCCCTAGCCAGCATTATTATTACTATTACTGTACTTAAGACTACATAAAATCACATACATTTTAATTTATTTTTTCTTACTAGGATATAAGTCCCTCAATTATAAAAAATGCTCTAAAAACATGAAATAATCTAGCTTTGAACAACTCTTCATTGGGGAAGAAGAAATCCATATTTTAATTATGCTTAAATATGCCATTATAACCAGATGAAAGTGTATGTTTGAAATGTCAGAAAATGACATATTATGGATTATTAGGAAATAGAGGGCAGTAATTAATTTACTAAGCTAGGGAATTTATTACTTAATACATTCCACTTGCACAGGAACACAAAATGAATAAACTAAATAAAATTTAAGGAAATATAAAAACACTGAAGTAATTCCTCAACATCTTTGGACCAGCAGCTGAAGAAGAGTGGTTTTCTTCTTTGGTCCTCAGACCTACCTGCAAACCAGAATCTTTTGATAATGATGTTTACACATGCAAATTCATCAGCCCCGTCTCTAGACATTTGGATACTCCAAGGCTGGGATGGAGCCTAGGAAACTGAATGTGCTATAAACCTTCCCAAGACATTCTCATGATAAGCCTCACTTGGAAACCTGTGGGCAAGTACCACATACTCTATTTTTACCAGATTAACCAGGTATTTGAATAAACTGGCCAAATGGACTGCTTTGGGTTTGAGCTTGGGCATTGTTGATCTAGAACTTCATTTATTTATTTATTTATTAAACTTTATTTTACTTTACAATATTCTATTGGCTTTGCCATACATCGACATGAATCCACCACAGGTGTACACGAGAGACAACAAAAGCGACACAGACATGTAGAACAGACTTTTGGCCTCTGAGGGAGAGGGAGAGGGTGGGATGATTTGGGAGAATGGCATTGAAGCATGTATACTATCATGTAAGAAATGAGGCGCCGGTCTATGTTAGATGCAGGATGCAGGATACTTGGGGCTGGTGCATGGGGATGATCCAGAGATTCAGTGTTTATATTTTTTTACAAGGCAATATAATGAACCTTGAACTCAGGGCTATAGAGAATCCCTAGGTTATTTTATATCCATGAAGGCAAGATCAAGCCTTGGTTACCTCTTTGTTGGGAATGTTTGTCATTTCCCAGAATATTTTTTATAAGAAAGAAAACCAAAGCATCATCTCCCCTCAATCAAGCCTATGGTACTAGTGACAGAGTGAAATGTGGAGAGCTGGACACTGACATCCACCTTTCTCTCTTCCATTACAGAATCCTAACACCATAAGGTACAGTGCGTCCTCAGTCAGTACCTAACTCTGGAAAGCTGGTTTATTTGATTATGTCCTGAGATGTATCAGCAACAACTGCCATGATTAAATGTACATAATGGATTTAAACATCCCATGAATAAATGAAATAGGACGCAATTCTCATGCTAGTCTACCTTTTCTAATTGGGAGTTTATTCTCCACTGGGAGGGAGTAAACATGTGAAATACATTTCTCTAGCTTACAGCATGCTGGTTTTTGTTGTCCTGGACTCTTTCATGCCCCAGTGGCATTTGCTGATTATATTTACAGGGCACAAGTGATTTTAAACTCATAGTACGTTTGGGAAGTAAACCTAAGGGGCATGTGAGCAACCAACTGCAATGTCAGGGAAACTAACTTATTATATTTCCAATCTTTATTTTATTTTATTTTATTTTACTTTATTTACTTTACAATACTCTATTGGCTTTTCCATACCTCGACATGAATCCACCACAGGTGTACACGAGCTCCCAATCCTGAATCCCCCTCCCACCTCCCACCCCACAACGTCTCTCTGGATCATCCCCGTGCACCAGCCCCAAGTATCCTGCATCCTGCATCTAACATAGACCGGCGCCTCGTTTCTTACATGATAGTTACATGCTTCAATGCCATTCTCCCAAATCATCCCATCCTCTCCCTCTCCCTCAGAGGTCAAAAGTCCATTCTATATGTCTGTGTCTCTTTTGTTGTCTCANTGATGGGACCGGATGCCATGATCTTCATTTTCTGAATGTTGAGCCCTAAGCCAACTTTTTCACTCTCCTCTTTCACTTTCATCAAGAGGCTTTTTAGCTCCTCTTCGCTTTCTGCCATAAGGGTGGTGTCATCTGCATATCTGAGGTTATTGATATTTCTCCCGGCAATCTTGATTCCAGCTTGTGTTTCTTCCAGTCCAGCGTTTCTCATGTACTCTGCATATATGTTAAATAAGCAGCCTTGATGTACTCCTTTTCCTATTTGGAACCAGTTTGTTGTGCCATGTCCAGTTCTAACTGTTGCTTCCTGACCTGCATACAGATTTCTCAAGAGGCAGGTTAGGCAATATAATCTGAAGGTAAATGATTTCCAATAAGGAATACAATTCAGATCATTAGAGAATGATAGTGCTCAAAGGAAAAGACTTGAGTTTAGCAAACTAAGGAATATGTAGGCAATAGAAATTTATACTTCCAAAAAAGGAGATATTGAGCATAGCTTTTATTTGTTGAACATAAGATACCCAATTTTTAATTTAAGTAGATTAAAATAAAAGCATATAATGCTGAATTAAAACATAAATTCAAGTAAGTAGCTGTGTGTTCAATATACATCCATGTTTTAAATAATAAGTAAAATGAATGTCAATAAGCTAGACTGGATTGATCTTTTTCTAAACATTTAGGTCTAAGTTAACATCAGGAGTAGGAAAAAAAAAGAAAAAGAAGAAGAAGAAAACTGGGGGTAGAAGAAGTCAGTGCAACACTTTTGGTGGGAAGTTTTTAAATATCTAACAGTAGGGATTTTTAAGTGCCTCACTTTTTTTTTTTTGATCCTATATTTCTACTGCTAAAAGTTGACATCAATATGGAGCTACAAAATAATAATATAACATGATTATTTGAAGTATGGCTTAAGCATGACAAAAATAATTCAGTAATAACAGACTAAAGACACAGTTGCTCTGTATTCACAGTAGTCATCAAAATGCTTAGTCACTTAACGGTCTTTTTTTTTTTTTTTCCCTCCAAAGAAATTCTAAATGTACTAATCTCCCTGACAATTTCTACTGAAATGATTACATCTTTGAGCTCTGTTGATGCCACATAAATGTCAGTTCCCATAGTTAGATGCATTATGCTTTTACAGTGTATTTTGGAAAATATTTTTCATGATATTCATGTATAGCTCTGAGGTACTTTTCTTCCTTGCTTGCTTTCTTTTTTCCTCTTTTTTTTTTTTTTTTTAATTTTAGCTAGTTAGTTTGCAGCATAGGCTGTTACTAAATCAGGTGTAAGCCATATTTATTTTTTAAAATAAACTTTTGTTTTGAAATAATTTTCGGTTTACAGAACAATTACAAAAATAGAAGAGCAAGCTCCCATCTATTCCACACAAAATCCTAGTTTCTTCTGTTATCATCTTACATTGCTATTGTGTGTCAAAACTAGAAATTGATTTATTACTATTTATCAAAATGTAGGTTTAATTTACATTTCACCAGTTTTTTCAGGTTTTTTTTTTTTTTTTTTCCTGTTCCAGGGTCCAATCCAGGGATTCATGTTCCATTAGTCATCATAGAGCCTTTATTATCCTCCAATTTGTGTCAGTTTTTCTATGGTCTTCAAGACCTTGACAGCTCTGAGGAGTGCTGTTATCATTTTGTAGTCTCTTAACTGGAATTTGTCTGATTTTTTTTTTTTTTTAATCAGGCTAGGGTTGTAGGATTTTGGAAAGAAGATCATAGAGGATTTGTGTCCTTCTTATCACATCCTATCATTGATCTCACTCCTCCCTGGTGATCAGAAAGAATAAGGAAACTTCATATAATAAAATACTTCATATATTGTGAGACTGATGGTGGGTGTTTTGAAAATATGCAAGATCAATTTTAATTGTCATCAAACTAGGGGTATCTAATGGGCAAAGGTCAGACAGTCTAGATTATCTGCAATATGCAGGATTTCTTTGTATAAAGACCCAATGCTGTAGTCCATACATACATGTGACTGTCCTCCCAGACATTCCTGTAGAAGAAAATCTATTTATACATATTACAGCCCAAATCCTGACTCTATTGTAAAATAAACAGAAAATATTTTTCATGGATATAATATTCATGAAAAATTTCATGATTACAACATCATGAACATTAAGGTAAGGTTTTTCCTTATGTTTAGGAATATTATCAAAGTTTTGTTCATTAATCTGGAAAATCATGTCATTAATTATAGCACTACTAATGATATTGCTTCCCTGGTGGCTCAGATAGTAAAGCGTCTGTCTGCAATGCAGGAGACCCTGGTTCAATCCCTGGGTTGGGAAGATTTCCCTGGAGAAGGAAATAGCCCACTCCAGTACTCTTGCCTGGAAAATCCCATGGAAGCAAGAGCCTGGTAGGAGTCACAAAGAGTGTGTTAGGAGTCACAAAGAGTCTGACATGATGGAGCAACTTCACTTTCACTTTCACTAATGATATTTGATTTGCCAAGCAATGAATCCCATTATATAATTCCATGTATAGAAAAAAAATGTATTTATTTGGCCATAATTTTAAAATGTCAGTCAAAAATGTAATGGTATCCAGTTGAATATTTTCTTACATTTCTTAAATTTAAATTTTTTTCTTCAAATATCTAACTCCTTCACTTTACTTTGGCAAACATTTACTTATGGCATACTTCTTATTTTATTATGAATTACTTTCTTTTATTCTTCTCTCATAATTCAGTAAGAACATTACATTTATTTTCAAAACAACTTGCATAGACTGGTTATAGTTTTCAATATATATGAAGATTATAAAGTAGTATTAAAATATTTATTGTAAAGTACATTTTATATCTGATGAGATCAAAAATTATGAAATTATAGTAGCATGCTCTCATATTTCATCCATCCAAGTTAAATTCATTATGACTGACAAGGAAGTAAACCTGAGGCCTTCAAGCTCAAGTCTCATAATCATCCACTGCAGTGGTGCCCAGGAAAGTACGGTAGCTCTACAGAATATGCCTCAAACAGTCCAGGTTTGGGAGCGTTATCATGGTGTAATTACTAACAGCATTCCCTCTGTTCTCACAAGTTTCCCATGTTAGATGACAAAAGGTTTATTCTTACTAGTAAACACAAGTGAAGCATAACTGGCTTGCCTTCAGGTCACTGGAAAGAACAAGGATTTACTTTACAACTTGTCTTTTGTCAAACACAAATAGCTGAACTCACAACATCACACAAAATAAAAAGTGTGTCTTTTCTTTCATCACCTTTTAACACTGCTCAGGTTACTCTCCAGCACCTCCGTGGAAGCTGACATCCTGCCTACATTCATTTCAAATTAAGCTCATGTTAGATTGAATTATATGGAATTTGTAGGTCAATTGTGTAGGTCACAAATTTAAACAATTGCAAATTCATATTCTTTTCTGGGGAGTTTGTAATTTCCTCGGTTCTGTCTCATTGCAACAAAAATTTGAAATGATTGATAGAAAAGTGTTACAACCCTCAGACAGACCAGTGTTACAGCCCTTGAATGGACCAGTGTTACAGATCCATGTTACAGCTTAGTTTTATTTAGAAAGTAAAGGAAAATGCATCCTTGAGACATGAGGGCATGCCAACCCAAACTATGCGAAGAGAAGAGAGAGCCCCAGCCCAATTTTGGCTCCTCTTTTTAAATGCTTTTTCTCCTCCCCCTGAACCTTCCCTATATAAACTGGGCTAGCCAGGAGTGCTGTTTGTTTTACCTGAGGTCCTCACTATGGTCCTCAGACCTTCCTTTGTTCTATTTTCACAGACTTTTCCCTTCCTTGTCTTTTAGTCACTACCAATTCTGGACTCCTTTTTCCTATTCTAACTACCTAACATTCTTAAGTACATGTTTCCACTTCTCAATATTTCCCTGCCATCATCTATATCAGAAGTGGTTTTCTTTTTTTTTTTTTTTCCTTGGTTTATATACAAAACACATCATGCTCCTGAATTACAAATTATCAAAAATGAAAGCAAAGCAAATAAAAATAAAAGACAGAGCTAAGTTAATAGTTAAATGGGCAACATACTTATACTTTAAGATATTTTTTCCTCTTCTTTTAAGCTTTTTTAAAATATAAAATAGATCTTCTTTTCAGAAACAGTAATTAAGCTTAACTGTCTCTTTTATTTTCTAATTGCACATCTCAATTCTATGTTTAATTCAGTGGACATGAGTTTGAGCAAGCTCCAGGAGATGGTGAAGGACAGGGAAGCCTGGCCTGCTGCAGTTCGTGGGGTCACAAAGAGTCAGTCACGACTGAGCACTGAACAAACAAAGCATAATTCTAGTCCTATTAAGAGGGGCTAATTCACAAAAGACCTTTATAGTCCTCATAAGATATTGGTAATAGGGAGCCACTGAGAACATCATGTATGCTTGAAATAAATACTTTTCTCAGCTACTGTTAACAAACCAAACTTGGATCCACTTGCTCCCTTGCTATGAAGCCAATCTACTGACACCAGATAGTGGTGAAGGAAAGTATAGCAATTATTATAAGGCATCAGACAAGGAGGCCAGGTCACTCATGTTCTAAAAATCTATACTCCTTGATAAGTTTCAGGAAAGATATTTTCTGCAGGCAAAATCTGAGGTGGAGGTGGATGGGTTGGAAGGCTGCAGGGGGTATAATACTCCTCTGATTGGTTGGTGGTAAGATAATGTGGTGGTGTTCCAGGAATCCCAATCGTCAACTTTCTAGTTCTAATCAGTCTGGGGTCCTAGCACTGTGCTCAGCTTGAAGTCACAATCCTCCACTTGGGTAGGAGCCTTTATTCCTGTAGAAGAGCTCAGATATATGCATCAAATTGTTATTTGCATTCTCCTAGAAGAATCTGGCCTATGTCCCAGGCTACACTATTGTTTTTATTTGTTTGTTTGTTTTTTCCACATTCCCTCACTCCTCTAATTACTAACTGTTTGAATCTACCCTTTGGAACTCAGGGAAGGTCTAAAAGGCTGAAATCCTTTTCTTACAAATAAGAAATGGGGGACACAGAAAGGCCTTCATACATGGGAGATATGGGAGGTCCTCATAGAGTCCTGCTTGACTTCAAGTCCCCCTTTCATTTGATTTTTCTCTATCTTGAGGAGGACATGTATTAGATAGAGAGGTCAGTTATAAATGTTGTCGAAAACTTCATTTTAGGGAAATTCAGTTTCACTAGGTATTCCCAAGAATTCCTCTCTAAAGGACATAGACACTCTCTTCCCTAAATTATAGGAAATCAAGTGCTTGCTCTACTTATATTTTCAGGGTTTTTCAATATTGTTAGGTAGTTAGAATAGGAAAAAGGAGTCCAAAATGGTGATGGCTCAAAGATAAAGAAGGGAAAAGTCTGAGAAAATAGAACAAAGGAAGGTTTGAGGACCAGAGTGAGGACCTCAGGTAAAACAAACAGCCCTCTTGGCTAGCCCAATTTACATAGGGCAGGCTCGGGGGAAGATAAAAAAACATATAAAAAGAGGAGCCAAAATTGAGCCCAGGGTTTCTCTTTGTATCTTTTGGGTTGGCCTGCCCTCATGCTTCAACGATGTATTTTCCTTTCCTTTCTAAATAAAACTGAGCTGTAACACTGGTCCATCTGAGGAAATTACACAGGGTTATAGCACCAGTCTGTCCATGGTTTCAATTTTTTTTTTTTTTGCAACAAGACAGAATCAAGGAAATTGCAAACTCCCTCAACTATTATTGTGAAGAAGGGATAGCACCTGAGTGAGGAAGCTGGTAAGAGAGGGAATCTTTGCCTGACCAGCCATAAAGGCAAAAACTGAGGTTATTAAAGCAACACTTAAAAGATTCCAGGCCCTGAAAACTCAAAGAGCCCAAAGGACTCTCTTGGATACTGACCACCTAAAAACAAAGTAAAATAGCCTTCAAAGTTTATAACTTAGAAAGCACTGTCATAATTGAAAATAGCCATTACAGTTCTGGATTCTCAATGCTCGGTTGAGGGAGTCAACACTGACAATGGCAGAGGGTGTATCTTCCACAGAAGGATCCCAGTAGAAAGAAGGGTAACAAAGGCAGCAAGAGAGTCAAGGTGATTGTGTACATTCCACATGTGTTTTGTGGCTATGTAAATCTAGATATTTGAGATGGAAAAGATACCACCTCTGAATACACAAAGCGTATGGTCATCATTCATTCATTTCTTCCTTCATTGTGAGAAAATGGAATGTTTCCTAGTATATCAGTAAACAATGATGTCACAATCATCAGTGATTCCAGCCTCCCAAATGTGAATTCCTAGAAAAATACCTGCATGATCTGACAGCCATCAGGCTATAGCCATGCCCTACAGTGACCACTGAGGAACTCAAGATGTGCAGGATATTGGTTCCAGATAGCTGAGATGCATATAAAAGGAATGATTTCAGCAAGCCCAGACTTTTACATCTTCCCATACATAGAAAAGTGCTAAATTCCCTAACTTGAGATATCTGATTTTCTTTAATTCACAGAAAGACTTTTGATGTTGAGACTACCTGCCATTTGTTGCAAAACTAGATATTTGAGTCAGGTCTAGATAACTTGATTTTTCCCTTGCTACCTCCTCAGAGTGTTCTCTCGGGGCTACTTAAGGTGCTGCCTCCCAGAATTAAATCTTGAAAATTTCCACTGAATAAATTATAACTTTCAACTTTTAGTTTGTGGCTATTTTTAAGTCAATACTTCATTCTCGTCAAGCCCATAACCAAAGACATATAGGAACACACAAGTAACTGAACAATGGAGAATTATGGGCATGTCATAAAAGGATGTTAGGGAAGACTTTGAATAGGAATTAGGTTTGTATTAGGTGATTTTAATAAAGAGATGAAGAGGCAAGGCATTGCTCTCTGTGGAATGCTGTCAAGAAATGGGTTATTTCTATGTTATTATATAATATTTTAATAACTTTTATCTAGAAAGCAAGAAGAACAAAGAAAGACTAAAACTGTGATTGAAAAAGAAAGACCAGTGACTCATATTAGCAGGGACAAAGGGATAATGTGACATTTTTGTAGTTATGGGAAATATCTTGTTTTTGTCTTGATTCATCAGAATGGCTGAGTGGCCTTGACTGATGCTGGTGTTCCATGGAATTACATCCTGTAGAGGAACAGCAAGCCTTAGCTTGAGTGAGTGTGAGGCTACCCTGAGGCCTCAGGAATTGCTTTTCTCTTTTCCACTTCATTTTTTGATAACTATCTATTAGTTCAGTTTAGCTCAGTTCAGTCGCTCAGTCGTGTCCAACTCTTTGTGACCCCATGAACCGCAGCATGCCAGGCCTCCCTGTCCATCACCAACTCCTGGAGTCCACCCAAACCCATGTCCATTGAGTTGGTGATGCTATCAAACCATTTCATCCTCTGTTGTCCTTTTCTCCTCCTGTCTTCAGTCTTTCCCAGCATCAGGGTCATTTCAAATGAGTCAGGTCTTCGCATCAGGTGGCCAAAGTATTGGAGTTTCAGCTTCAGCACCAGTCCTTCCAATGAATATTCAGGACTGATTTCCTTTAAGATGGACTGGTTGGATCTCCTTGCAGTCCAAGGGACTCTCAAGAGTCTTCTCCAACACCACAGTTCAAAAGCATCAATTCTTTGGCACTCAGCTTTCTTCACAGTCCAACTTTCATATCCATACCTGACCACTGAAAAAAACATAGTCCTGACTAGACAGAACTTTGTTGGCAAAGTAATGTCTCTGCTTTTTAATATGCTGTCTAGGTTGGTCATAATTTTCCTTCCAAGAAGTAAGCATCTTTTAATTTCATGGCTGCAATCATCACCTGCAATGATTTTGGAGCCCAGAACAATAAAGTTAGCCACTGTTTCCACTGTTTTCCCATCTATTTGCCATGTTAAGCATCATATATATATAATTATATATATATATATATANACCAGTCCTTCCAATGAATATTCAGGACTGATTTCCTTTAAGATGGACTGGTTGGATCTCCTTGCAGTCCAAGGGACTCTCAAGAGTCTTCTCCAACACCACAGTTCAAAAGCATCAATTCTTTGGCACTCAGCTTTCTTCACAGTCCAACTTTCATATCCATACCTGACCACTGAAAAAAACATAGTCCTGACTAGACAGAACTTTGTTGGCAAAGTAATGTCTCTGCTTTTTAATATGCTGTCTAGGTTGGTCATAATTTTCCTTCCAAGAAGTAAGCATCTTTTAATTTCATGGCTGCAATCATCACCTGCAATGATTTTGGAGCCCAGAACAATAAAGTTAGCCACTGTTTCCACTGTTTTCCCATCTATTTGCCATGTTAAGCATCATATATATATAATTATATATATATATATATATGGTGCTTAATCATATATATTATATATGACTATATATATGATTATATATATATATGTTGCTTAACATGGCATATATATATATATATATATATATATGTTCATATATACATATGATTAAATTTGTAAGTATACATTTGATAACCTCAGCCCTCAGAAGAGAATTGAGGTTTAACATTTCCATCTGTAAATTAGAAATGTATGTAAAAGAGGTGGCCCAGAGGAAGACATTTTTAGGGTAGTGGGGAATTTTCCACGAAGGCTCCACAAAAGAGGTGGTATTTCACCAAGTGTTGAAAGATGCATAACTTTTGAGAGTTTCAGATAAGAAATATGACTGTGGGCAGAAGTAGCAACTGGGAAAGTTCTAGTATATGAGAGTACTCTGAGCACTTAGAAATCTGCAGAAGGAAATTCTGCGTCAGGCTGATGCATTAGCACATTTTTATTTTCATTTAACCACATGAAGTATGGAAGCATTTCATACTGATTTCTGTGAATCAGCAGTGAGCAGTGGCTTGAAATGATCATTTATACAGGGCAGTTCTTCCAGCTTTCTGTTTACCTTTGGCCAAGTATCCGGTTTCTTTTCCTACACCTTACCTGCCCTAGGATCCTCCTCAACATGTGTGCCCAACTTTTTCCAAAATGGATTCCAGACCAGAGGCTTATGGGATTCCTTGGAATCACCTCTTTTAGGGCAATGCCTTCTCCTTTTGACCCCTAGGAGACATGCCCACGTGCAGCATCTCCCTTGCCCCAAGGACAGAAAATATGTGAACTGTTGATCTTTTACCTACACAGGGTTTACCCCTCTCTGTCCTTGCCATAGCTTTTGTCTTCAAGAGACAAAGCTTGACTATTTACCCTGTTTCTGTTGTTATTTCTATTTTGAAGTGTGAATAGGAGTCTGGTGCTAAATACCTAGCCTTTAGTGCACCTGCCTTCTTCCTTAGGAAATGTAAACAGGAGGCTAACTGTGAATGCCTAGCCTGGAGCGAATCTATCAAGACAAAATAAATTAATGATCATATTGATATTTTTCTGAGTCATTTGTAGAGTGGGATTACAAACATTTACCTCAAGGTGTTGCAGAAACCACTAATCGAGAAACCAATCACTACACATGGGGAGTTGGAAAACTCAGATTTATTAGGCTGGCAGGCCCAGAGGAGTTAACAATCCAAGCTATGAGCCCCAAACAAAAGGGTTACAGAGTTTTTATAGACCTAATATGATGAGCAACACAACTGCTAATAGGCTGGTTTAAACTAAAGGGCTTCACTTACACAGGAACAGCAGCCAAGATACGGAGGGGGAATGCCTGTCCTTTGCCTGGACAGCATGATTAAGCAGGTTTGCAGGGGCTGGACAGTTGCAAATAGGACAAGGGTGAGTGAGATAAGCTCCAGTTCCTAGTACTGTAAGTCCCCACTTTCTGAGACTATGTGACCTATGTGATCCAGACTTTGCAAGGAGCAAGCTGAGTTACAGAGGCAGAAGAGGGAGGTTATGTAGAATTATAACTTTTCCTCTTCAAAGGAACTAATTTGAGAACTAAATAAGATCAAACCAAATGACCCTAATACTGAGCCTGGAGTGTGTTTGGCACAATGTAGGCGCTCTGACCACCTGGGTCCCCACTGTCTCCTGAAGGAGGATGTTAATGGCATGGAAACAAGGACCTCTCCACGAGAGGGAAATTCAGTCGTGGAAGAAAGATTTCAAGTTTTCAAGGAGCTAGATATAATTTAGTGTTTTTAGTAATTTCAATTGGTTTTATAAAAGGATAAAAACAAATGTGGAATGGGTATCAGTGCTAAGAGTCTTCTCTAATTTTATAAAACAGTCATCCTTTCATAACTTTTCATTTTCCACCATTAAATACAGAATTTAAACTATTCGGTCAGCAAAATATTACTAAGTGCTCAAAAGCACTAGCAGAAGACATGGCAACTTCTCAAAAGGTTTAAAATAAGATGGATTCTAATTGTTCTTGGATAATTTAAGAGGAATCTTGTTTGATGATAAGAAATGAAGTAGATGACCTCTCAATGTCCTTTCTAGACTGGAAATTATATGATAATATATTTTAATAAGTCCTTGTAGTTAACAAAATAGGAAAAGGCCTCTTTCTTAAATCCATGTGATTTAAATTATATATTTTTTCCTGTAGAATTAAGAATAGTTTTACTTGAAAGTTAAATTGGGTGTGAAATTAGTTCTAAGGTTTTTTAAACAAAAAAAAAAGGTACCCATGATTTTTAGTTTTTTTCTGATTTCACAAATAAATGCATACATATTTTAGAAAAAATTTTAAATATAAAGACTCCTAAAGGAAGAAAAATATCTCCGATATTTTTATCACCTAAATTTGTTTCTGTGTAGTAATTTGGCATCTATTCTATTATATTTAATACACAAAATCATGACAGGCATCATTCAATTCATGCCCTCCCCAGATTATGCTCATCCTCCAAAACTACCTGGAGTTTTACTCCTTCAAATATTTCCTTCACATCACGTATACTATCACCTATCAGCACAAATCATAATGTCTTTTAGGTCATTTTACAATTCCCTGCATCACATCTACACTGAAGGAGAGTGAATAGCTGGGTTGAAAGAAGGAGAACATTCATTTCTTTTTTATCAAACTGTTTTCTCCTCCTCCTTTCTCCTCCCCCAGAGCTTTACATACCATTAATATCATCCATTGAATACTGCTCACAAAATGGCTTAAAAATAACAACTCAGGGAAACCACTTACCTGTTTGGTATATAGACCTCAAGTTTGTAGACAGCACTCTAGAGATAACGTACATCAAAGTAAAGAGAGTTAAGTCTTTTACATACAATTCAGTGCTAATGACACATTCTATTGTATTACATTAGTGGCGGCAAAATTTCACTCAAGGACTTAATTCTGAAGCAAACATTTAAAAATCTCTATTACTTGTAATTCTTTCAATAAGGAAATTAGAGACACTGTTGACAGCAGTACAGATTTTAATGTTAGAAGTGTGCACTTGCTAAGTTGCTTCAGTTACGTCCTACTCTGCGACCCTGTGACTGTAGCCCACCAGAATCATTTGTCCACGAGATTCTCCAAGCAAGAATACTAGTGTGGTTTGTCATGCCCTCCTCTAGGGGATCTTCCTAACCAGGAAAGGAACCTCGGGCTTCCCAGGTGGCTCAGTGGTAAAGAATCTGCTTGCCAATGCAGGAGACACAAGAGATGCGAGTTCTATCCCTGGGTTGAGAAAATCCTTTGGAGGAGGAAATGACAACCTAGTAGAGTATGGAGAGAGGAGCCTGGTGGACTATAGTTCATCAGGCCTCAAAGAATTGGACAAAACTTAGCAACTGAGCACAAAACACACACAAGGTTCAATATGCACCAGCAGTGATAATAATAAAATTTAAGAAAGAATAGTAATGCCATCACTAAGATCTTCTCTGTTTGTAAATAAAAATAAACTCAATTAAAAATGAACCAGTGTACCAGAACACCTGAATGGGATCAGATAGGATTTTAGGGAGAAGCTATTTGTTTCAGAGTGATCTTTGTTCTCTGTCAAATGATGCACTTTATTTATTTATTTTTTTCCTATCTTTCAGAATATTGGGGGGTAATCACTAAGTGCCTTGCATGGTATTAAGTGCTTTCCATGATGGTTAGGACTTTACATGAAATATCTTATTTAATCCTCATTATAAACCCTAGGTAAGTACTATTATTACATCAATTTTACATTTGAGGAAACAAATTTCCAGAGATTAAGCCATTTGCCTATGTCACATTACTAGTGAGGGTCACTAGGCAGTCCATCATCAGAGCTGCTTTAGTTAAAGACTGAAAAGAGGGCTTAACCTGATCCTCCTTAATAATGTTTTATTATGGAAATAGTATCCATCACTAGGATATTCCATATATATTGGGTTGGCCAAGATATTCATTCAGGCTTTTCCATATGATATTACAATACATATATTTTCTTTAATTGTCAGGGGAAATAGATATGTTCATTTTCTTGGTTATGCTCATGATTTTACATAAATACACAAAAACTTAAAAAACTGTGAACTTTAAATAGGTGCAATTTATTGTGTTTCGGTTATACCTTAAACATGCTGTTGAAAGTAAAGTATATTTTCTTATGGAAGACATGAGACACTGTACTCTGAAGGTGAAATACAAAGTGTCTCAACCATCTTGCTATGAATAAGATAAAGGAAATGTTTTCTTGGAGCCAGAAGGTGCCAGTGCACCACAAGGATCAAATCCAATAAGTAAAAAGACTTAATTAACAGGCTAGTAGTGGTATTTATAATGCTAGTAGTGTTACCAGTAGTAGTCATAATAGTACTGGTAGTAATAAAAGCAGCAGAAGCTGTAGTATGGAAAATGGAGAAGAAAAGAGGAAGATGAAAGTGTTTATCTTTTATTGGGTACTTGATTATTTTGAACATTGTTTCATCCTCTTTTTTTAATGAAGGATCTTGGTTTTAAATTTTTAAATTTTATTTATTTGTTTTCTTGACTACTCTGGAAGCACTGGGCCTTCAGTGCTTCATGCAGGCTTTTTTTGGATGCAACGAGCAGCTCTACGCTTCATCATGGTGCCTGGACTTCTCATAGTGGTGGCTTCTCTCACTGCAGAGCACAGGGGCAGCACACTGGCTTGATCACTGCAGCTTTCAGGCTCCAGAGTGTGGGCTTAGTAGTTGTGCTTCACAGACTTAGTTGCTTCACAAAATATGGAGTATTCCTGAAACAGAGATTGAACCTATGTCTTCTGCATTGGCAAGCGGATTTTTATCCACTGTACCACCAGGGAAGAACCTGTTTCATACTCTTTGAGAAAGATGGAGATGGAGTAGAGAAGTAGCTAGAAATCTTAACTTTCATGCATGCAACAAACATATTAATAATCCAATAATAAACCAGGCTTTGTACTATATACTGGGAACCCAAGATATACAGGTACAATTCATGCTCTAATGGAGTTCTTTATAGATGTAGTGCAGTATACTAAAAAACACAAAGGAAAGATATCTGTCCAGCTAATGGTAGAGTTGACTTGGAAACAGAAGAATTTCCTAAAGGAAATGTGTGGGAAATTAGCAAGGAATGGTCTGGTTATGAAAGTTCATCCTTAACAGTGAACTGTATTGGAGTGGGGCAAGTCTGGAGAATTTCATTTTAAGTGTAGCTTCATCGTGGACAGAATAAGATGATCAGAGAGGAAATCAATAGATTTCAATTGTTGTAAGTAATCAGAAAGAAATCTGTACCTAATGCTAAGACATTTGAAATTTATTATGAGGCAGAGTACAAAAAGACTAGATAACTTGTATGATCCACTTTAGAGATTTCTGCATATTTTCTTCTACTTCTACACAGTTTTTGGAACTTATTTAACAGAATGTGCAAAGGACATCTATTTTAAAAGAGTTATAACAGAAAAAAAAAAAAACTAGATTGAAGACAGAGCATGTTAACACTCTCTTCTATGAGAGCACTGGGATTTTGTGTTAACGTTAAAAATCAGTTGCAAATGTAAGAAAGTCTGGGTGTATTGGAATCTCTTCTTATGAGAATTTACTAGTATCTTAGAACCATGAAACCATAAAACATCAGAACTGATAGAAAGTCTGAAATCTAGTCCAATTTCATTTATAGATAAGAAAGCTTAGCATCAGAAAGAAGTGAATTTTCCAAAGGTCAAATAGTAATTGAGAGAGCAAAGACTATAACACATATGACTACGACTTCTAAGCCCTCATCTCCTTAAGGTCACCAGGCTGCCTAGCATTCTACATTTTCAACACCCATTGATAGTTGTTGGAAAAATATTATTAATGATCATTTCTAAATTACCATCTGAAATATTCAGCATACACACACCATACAAAGCTGTTTTAGAAACTTAAAACAAGACTGCTTGATAGAAATATGTCATTGGTTTCTCAAAGTTCCTTGTCAAGTGGTTGCAAAAAAATTTTCACATGAAAATTTTCTAAACTAGTGACAGGTTGAGGCATTCATAAAATAAACACAGGCTGCTCGTTCAAGATGGCAAAACATCTTAATTAAAAAAAAAAAAGTCTTGTATATTAAATTTCAGGTAGTGCAATGGTAATCTGCCTGTCAATGCAGGAGGCGTGGGTTCAATCCCTGGTCTGAAATAACTCCCAGAGTAGGAAATGCCAACTCACTTCAGTATTAATGCCTGGAAAATTCCATGGACAGAGGACTCTGATAGGCTACAGTTTATGGGGTCGCAAAGAGTCAGACATGATTGAGCGACTGAGCACAGCAGCACAGCATATAGAAACTACAACAATAATAATAGCAATAGTGTTTAGAACAGGAGTTAGGGGACATCAGAAAGCAGGAGAAGACTAATAATATTAACAAACTTCTATAAATAGAAATTATATGCAATCATATTGAGATTCTCAGAAGAGAAAACGACAGCTAAAAATATACACTTAATGTGCTACAGATGCAGAAAACAGGTCCATTCTTATTACCCAACTGAGCCTCAGAGTTCCTGTGCTCCAAGTTGAAATCTGGCGGTTAGATTTTCATGCCTAATTGCTCATCATTCACCAAAACAAGAATGAAGTGACACGTAACCGAAACAAGTGACATGCCCTGTCCACTTACATAGAGCTTACATTTTCCACTCCAATTCTGGAAAAAGATAGCCACAGATAAAATTGGATTTATGCTTCCAAAAGCCAAGGAATATCAGCATTTACTTGAGGCTAGAAGAAATACACAGGACAAAATCTCCCTCTGAGGGCCCAAGAGGAAACAAGCCTTGCCAAACCCTTAATTCTAAACTGATTACCAATTTTGAATGATAGCCTGAAGTGTAAGAATTAATTTCTGTTATTTTTATTTTTAATTGGAGTATAATTGCTTTACAATGTGTTAATTTCTGCTGTACAACAACGTAAATCAGCTATATGTATACATATATCCCCTCCTTCTTCCACCTCCCTCCTATCCCCCATCCACCCCTCAAGGTCATCACAGAGCACTGAACTGAGCTCCCTGGACTGTACAGATACTTCACATCTTTTTAACACGTGGTAGTGTATGTGTGTCAATGCTACTTTCTCAGCTCATCCCACCTTTTCCTTCCCCTACCCCCATGTCCACAAGTCCTTTCCCTTCATCTGTGGCTACTCCTGCAAATAGGTTCATCAGTACCATTTTTCCAGATTCCATACATACACATTAATATATGATAATTTTTTTTCTCTTTGCTACAGCAGCCCTTGGAAACATATAACATCTTTCTAGATTCAGCTCAAATGCTCTCTCACACTGAAATTTTCCTTGATTCCAACTAAAACTAAACACATGTGGAGGAAAAATTGTGCCTTGCTTTTATTGTACCCTTACACTCTCTAGCATATCATAGATTTCAACTTTCTATTGAAAAGACAGTTGCTTCCCTGATGGCTCAGAAGGTAAAGAATCTACCTGCAAAGCAGGATACCTGGGTTCGATCCCTGGAGAAGGGAATGGCAACACACTTCACTATTCTTGCCTGGAGAATTCCATGGACGGAAGAGCCTGATGGGCTATAGTCCATGGGCTCACAGAGTCGTACACGACAGTGACTAAACACACTCACATTGAAAAGACAATTCTTTTTCTTCTGGAAGCAAACTTTTCCTCTTCATGAATGCTTACAACACTTAATAAAGGAAAATGGAGAGAGAAGCTGGTTCGAGTTAGTGTCAGAACAAAATAGTGACTCCAGCAAAAAGAGATGGAACAAAAATTGCAGTTCTAACAGATAACCAATAGCAATCAACTGAATAGATATAAATGCCCTAAGGCAACAATTTGTCAACACAGTGTTTGTCATGATTCCTAGAAGGAGGAAAGAAGCCTCAGTAATTTTCCAGGAAGCACTTTTGCTTCTCTCCAGGAAATCTTGATACCCACAGGGAAATGGGAAAAAACTTGCTTATAGAGGATCCTCTTTCCCCCATACTCAACGTTATGGGCGTTGACGGAAAACTGAGTTGTACTGTTCTCTTGTATGTCACTTACAACAGTTTGGATTCTTTATGATATCTAATATTCTACAGTTTGAAGACAAGGATTAGTCAGAGGGAAGGCAGTAGCTTTAGAAACTGCACTTAAAAAAAAAAGTATTTAAATGCATCTTTGAGAGGAACTGGGAGATGCAGGTTTGATCCCTAAGTCAGAAAGATCCTCTGGAGGAGGAAATGGTAACCTACTCCAGTATTCTTGCCTGGGAAGTCCTATGGACAGAGGTACAGTCCATAGGGTCGCAAAGAATTGGACATGACTGAAGTGACAGAGCATGAACATGAATATCCTACATACATGAGAAAACAATGGGAATGAGCTTTGTGCCTGGTGGCAAGGATCCATTTTTTTCCAGCTATGGAGAACTGCTGTATAAAATATAAGGTATGAGCAGATAGTTTAATGTTTTGTTTGCATTTTCAGAAAACATGCTATGTAGTAAAATAAATAAATAAATAGCCTCTCATTTTCAGTGTTCAGTTTATAACAAAATACAATTGTAGGAAATCTTATTTCTTTCCCTGGATTTTCTGTTTCAGTCTGCAGCTCCCTGACAAGCTTATTATGACAATATAGATCTGGAGATTTGCTGACATTATCATGAAAAAATACAATCCTTAATGATACATTTTATGGTGTGTGATTATAGATGCTCATCCTTGAGGGTGGATAATGCTCTGAATCATCATTGTTTTGGCATCAAGATATGATTTATATTAGATGTTATACCTACTATTTTGTCACCTCTAAGACGCAACTTTTAAAATGGAATTCTTTCAAACATTTACCAACTATACGGTATTATCTCTGGAGGAATGAATATTTAGATAATTGGGAGCTCTGAAAAGTTGATGTAGGGATTTATGATTCAGATAAAATTGCCTTCTGCAACATGAATTTTTGAGAGACTGGAAAATTTCTTACATCCCAAAAAGATTCAGAACTTATGAAGTGCATCAAGATATATTCATTTTTATACTGAGGCTTTATTGCATTTTTCATTTAACAGATTTGTGCCTCCTTTGATCTCTAATCCCCAAAGACTCAACCCAGCACACTACCACTTCAAACTGAAACATGTGTATTTTCATGCTCAATGAAATGCAACTTTTAAACACCAAACACTACTTTACAAAATGTCTCATGTGAACTTAAAAGAAGATTTTCATACCAGAGACCTTAAAAATCATTTCTATATTTCAAACAACTTCATTGCTTCATATTTCTTTTTACCATGCTTATAATTCCACCATTTGTCTTAAACTATAATTATAGTTCAGGATACACTACTAGAAAAATAGATGAGTTTAACTTTTAATTGCTATAATTTATTCATCACTGTACTTTCTGCCATTCATTCACCTGATATTTTTCATGACCCAGATCATATTGCTGAGTTCAAAATAAATCTAAGTATAAACCAGAAATTCCATACAGAAGCAATTCTGTCAATCATGATACCCTCTCATCTTTTCTTTCAACAAAGACAGATATTGATGGAGCTTATTTCATGTGTGAGGTATTACTTTAAATACAGTATAGAATTTAGAAGGAAAGAAATATAATACTTGATATCAAAAAAGTTTCAAAAAGAAAATTGCCTTAAAAGAAAGGCATATTTAAATTTCCCCTGAGTGCATGCATGCCAAATTGCTTCACTCATGTCCAACTCTTTGTGACCCTGTGGACTGTAGCCTGCCAGGTTCCTCTGTCCATGGGATTCTCTGACTCAGGGATCAAACCCGTGTCTCTTAGTTCTCCTGCATTGGCAGATGGGTTCTTTATCACTAGTGCCACCTGGGAAGCCCTGAGTGATTCAGTTAAAACTGCAAAAGGAAATGAGAGGTGAGAGGATTTCTGTGGAATGGAAGTCTATTGCTAAATAAGTCTGGTATTGAATTTCATCTTGTCTGTGATTTCAGAGCCAAAAATATAGACTTCTTGAGGGACCAAGAACTCTATTTTTGAGCTTTTGATTTTTTACCTGCAATGGCTTGTAAAACTATAAAAATTGTTAGCCATGTCATTGTGAAAAGTGTAAGTGAAGTGAAAGTTGCTCAGTCATGACTGATTCTTTGTGACCCCATGGACTATACAGTTCATGGAATTCTCCAGGCCAGAATACTGGCATGAGTAACTATTCCCTTCTCCAGGGGATCTTCCAAACCCAGGAAACAAAGCAGGATATCCAGCATTGCAGGTGGATTCTTTATCAGCTGAGCCACCACAAAAATGCAAGAATATTGGAATGGTTAGCCTATCTCTTCTTCATCAGATCTTCCCAACTCAAGAATCTGAACCGGGATCTCCTGCATTGCAGGCAAATTCTTGACCAGCTGAGCCACCAGGGAAGCCCTGTCATTATGAGAAAATACATAAATTCCTTGGTCCTAAAACATCTTATACAAAAGGCTATATTTGGTAATGAGAAATACAGGTAGATTTAGTTATAGAAAGCTCCAAAAATGGTGAAAATGAAGCATGAGCAATCACTTTCAAACTCCTCTATTTCCACTGATGGTAAATCCTCTCTTTGCCACCAGACTCATCACTCTGTAAATGTTTTCTAGATGTTGAGACTGAAACATCCTTAGATGCTATATATGTATACAGTTTTCCAGAGTTTGCAGTTGTTCAGGAGAGGTGCCTTGAAGCTGTCATTTGAAGTGAAGTGAAGGCTGAAGAACTGTATTCAGTGTTCTATAGGTTCCACCTCTCAGGGCTTCTACCACAGATGCTCTGTTTTTATCTGATTTTTCAAATATACTGGGTTTTTGTATAATATCAGGGGCTTTAAGGTTTATTATTTATTTATTATATTGCAGTATATTTGATTTACAACGATGTGTTAGTTTCAGGTGTACAGCAAAGTGATTTAGTTTTATATATACACATCTTTGGTCTTCCCAGGTAGCACTAGTGGTAAAGAACCCAATTACCAATGCAGAAGAGAGACATGGGTTCGGTTCCTAGGTCAAGTAGATCCCCTGGAAAAGGGCATGGCAAGCCACTCCAGGATTCTTGCCTGGGGAATCCCATGAACAGAAGAGAATGTAGTGTAACACAGAGTTGGACAAGACTGAAGCTACTTGGTGTGAACACACGCAAAAATGCTTATTCTTTTTCAGATTATTTTCTCATATAAGTTATTACTGAGTATTGAGTAGAGCTCCATGTGCTAATTAGTATGTCTTTGTTGATTATCTATATCTATTTTGTATTATAAACCCTGCTTATTTAACTTATATGCAGAGTACATCATGAGAAATGCTGGACTGGAAGAAACACAAGCTGGAATCAAGATTGCTGGGAGAAATATCAATAACCTCAGATATGCAGATGACACCACCCTTATGGCAGAAAGTGAAGAGGAGCTAAAAAGCCTCTTGATGAAAGTGAAAGAGGAGAGTGAAAAAGTTGGCTTAAAGCTCAACATTCAGAAAATGAAGATCATGGCATNAGAGAGAGTTGTAAATAATCACTTTTACCATATGGTTCATAAAAAGGAAGAGGGTACTTATCACCACATAGAAAAAACTAACGAAGGAAATGCCTGAATTCCTCAGCCCCTGGGAGAGGCTTGCCTCTCCTCTTAATTCCTAGGAATTAATAAGTAACAGAGAATTCCTGACAGATCCAAAGAGCACACAGGAAGTCTCCTGTTAAATACTTCCTGACATCCCATCATACATTTTCTCTCAGTATGACAGGAGTAGTGCAGTCTTCAGCTAACATTTTGAGTAAAATTCTGTGTTTCTGGCTAAAAGAACAAAGAAAAAGAGGACTCTTACGGTGAGATGTTATCGAGAGACAGATGCTCAAAGGAAGAGAAGAGGTGCCTCTAATGATGTGTATAGGAACATACAAGTGTTAGTTCATACCTTGAGCTACGTCTTTGTGGGAGAGACCAACAGTAGCCTAACTAAGACTTAGATGAATGAAGAGAATTGAATGACACACGCAAATCTTTTAGTGCAGTGTCTGAAGAGTATACATATGGAATAAATACAAAGAAAGATGGTGAATGCTTGCAGAACTCAACTGAACTCTGCACAAATATCTGTCTAAATTCTGAGCTGTTCAGCATAAGGCAGATTCAAATCCTCATAATAAACACTTTGAGAATTTAACCTAATAATTGAGCCTCTTCCCACAGAAGAGAAGACGCAACCTAATTAGACTGATTGCTTGCTGAAAGGAAAATAATAATATTTTTCAGAGCACTTTAACAAAATACAGCACCCAACAACTTAACGTTCACAAATTCAGGGTGTGATCCAATATTAACTGATTCAAAAACTAAACAAATTTCAACAGTAACAAATAATAAAATGTGACAGATAATAATAAAATGTCACAAAATGGTAAAGGAAAAAATAAACATATGCCAAGCTTGAGGTTAGTCCAAATGCTGGAAAAATCAGACACATGCTTTAAAACCTACTTTAAATTTTATTAATATTTATGTAAAGAAAAATATTTTGAAATGAGTTATAAAAATGAGAAATTGTCAACAGAAATAGGAATTATGCAAAGAACTAAATGTGAATTTTAGACCTGAAAAATAGAATATAAGAAATTTTTTAAAAATGCTAATTGGATCCAATAATAAAAGTGACCAAAGAGGAAAGAGTAAACAAACCTAAGGGTATATCAATAGAAAATTTCCTAAGGCTAGAGAGAGAAAAGATTAAAAAAAAACAACAAGAACAGAGTTTTGGCTTCTTTGAATGTGTAATTGAAGTTCAGAAGAATAGGGGAAGGATATTGGGGTTGAAATAGTATTCAAAGCAGTAACAGTGGGAAATTTAAATTCTTGAAAAACATATTTATAGGTTGAAGACTGGCAAATTTCAACCCAGATAAAATCAAAGAAGATGATGTGTAGATACAGTATAATCAGTTCACAACTAAAGATAAAGAAAAATGTCTAGAAAATGGCATGACATAAAGTAGAAGAAAAATTTGAATAAATTTCTCTTTAATATCCTTAAAGCACTGAAAGAAATAGCAACTCAGAATGCTATCGCCAACAAAAATATTCTGCAGAAATAAAAGTGAAACAAATAAATTTCAAAATAAACAAACACTAAAATAAAATTTATGAAATTCTAGAGGAATTTCTTCAAGGTGAAAAGAAAATGATACAGAGATTAGAATTTTTAGGAATTAAGGAAAAGCCAGAGAAATATCAAATAGCAGGATAAATGTAAAAAATTANCTTCACAGTCCAACTCTCACATCCATACATGACCAATGGAAAAAACATAGCCTTGACTAGACGGACCTTTGTTGGAAATAATCTATTTCAATTCTTTCTTAAAAATTAGAAGTGTGAAAATGCCAGAGATTAAAGAGTTCACAGATCATAGCTAAGGATCTGAAAAAAGTATCAGAAAAAACATTTAAGTTTCACAGCAGAAAATTAATATAGTAATTTAAAAATTAAATTAATAATTACAATTATTTTGCTTAATCCCTCAGGCTTTCCTTTTATTTTTCTTTCTCCTGTATCTAGACCACCATCAAAAGAAGGATAGAAAGTGTCTTCTTGCTTTAAAGCTCAACATTTATTCTTAAAAATAACTACATATTTATTATAAGACTCCAAGAAAGACTAATGTTACAAGACCCAAAGAAAGCAAGTAAATTGCAAAAATCAGCTATTTAAATATTATATAAGCGAATGTTTTTAGAAAACACATCCATAAAATACTCTCAAACCAGATATTGCTTAATTACATATTATTAAATGTTTTGATAAGATTTACAGCCTGAGGGGGAAAAAAACATAAAGTTGTTTTAAAACTTTGTATCTTACATCTTACAGAGTTTTGTTTATTAGTAATTGGAATGTTCAGAATAGTTTAATATAGTTCCACCTTGCATTTTATCATGCATTTCATATGTGAAAGATTCCCACAGAGAATATATTTCCAGTTTGTTGGCATTTGATATAAATATAGCCCCGGTAAAACATGAAAAGACAATGTCAATATAGAGGAAACTATAACAACATTCGGAAAAACTGAATCAACAGATGTCCTTCATTTTTGTAAATGATGTCAGTTAGTATGCCACAAATTGCAAACAAAATAGCAAATCTATAAACACCACCTGCTGGAAGGCAGACAGTAGCTGTAGTCTAACATAAAAGTATAACTATGACCTTCGTGTTCAGATAGACAGAACTTCAAATTCAAGCTCTGAAAGATATTTCTCTAAACCTCCATATCCTTGAATGTGTCATGGAGATAGCAATAACTGTAAAGGTAAAGTGATAATTAAGTTAAATAATGAGATACACAAAACTCATAATAAGTTTATGAGTTTATGCCTATTACAAGGTACTGTGAACAAATATTTGATCCAATTACATGTCAGTAGTAGTACCAAAACTACAATCAATAGTAGGAATAACAGAAATGGGAGTCTCTGTACATTTCTAGGAGTTAAAGATGGCAGAGAAAAATACATCATGTAACCTTTCTCCTTCTCTCTCTCTCTTTCTCTCAGGAAATAATACTAAAGAAATTGATAAAAATGGCATAAAACTACAGCAAAGAGAATGGGAAAAGAATGATCCATGGACAGGAAATTCCAACAATTATTGGAGGATGTAAAGAGCATGGTATTGAGAGCTGCAGCCTCAAAATTGACCAGGAGAACAGGGGCTATAGTCAAAGAGGGAACGTGCCTATAGGCAGAGCTTTACATTTAGAAATCAGGCTACAGTGTGGACCAGAATGAGCATTCAGGCTTAAATCATGTATCTAATAGAACATATATCCCTTCTGAGCTAAGATTCCATGTGAGCACAGGGAAGTCTGAAATCTATGTCTAGACAAAAATGTTCTCCTGCACAATCTGCTCAGACATGAATTTAATGTCCGAGGAGAACAAAGATCTCATGAGGATTATTCCCCTTAACCTGATATTAAGAGCTCTCTTAGCTCAAAGGCAAGCTGCACCCGAGTCTGATTGCTAACATCCTATTAATAAACAGTGAGTAACCTAGCCTCTCTATTGCTTCAAGTGTAAATTAAAATGAGGGATATAAATCTAAAGTGAGGGATCTTCAGAATTTTTGAGAACTCCTACAAGGCGAAAGAAGCTTATAAATAAACAAAGTGAAAGAAAAAGAGCCAAAGAAAAATCGCCTCAGGGAAATGTACACGTTTTATCTATAGACAAGAACAGGATCTTAAAGCAGCAGTCTCCAGATTTTTGGTACCAGAAAACAGTTTTATGAAAGACAGTTTTCCCACAGACCAGTTTTGGGATGATTCAAGTGCATTACAGCATCAGACTTTACTTTCATCACCAGTCACACCCACAAATGGAGCAGCAGCTGCAGGGCACTGGAGCAACTTTCAGAAGATACTCCACGTGTAGGGGCAAAGGAGAATTCCAGAAAGATAGTAGGAGGGGTGAAAAGCATTTAGAATCAAACCACATACCAGAATATCTGGAGTAGCAGGTAAATTTGGACTTGAAATAAAGAATGAAGCAGGGCAAAGGCTAATAGTTTTGCCAAAAGAATGCACTGGTCATAGCAAACACCCACTTCTAACAACACAAGAGAAGACTCTACACATGGACATCACCAGATGGTTAATACTAAAATAAGATTGATTATATTCTCTGTAGCCAAAGATGGAGAAGCTCTATACAGTCAGTGAAAATAAGACCGGGAGCTGACTGTGGCNTATATATATATATATATATATATATATATATAAGCTCTTCCTTTTGGAAAGATTTTTGCTTGCCACTGTACATCATGGTCACTTCTGAGGGCCTCATAAGCTGAAGTAGACAAGGAGATGATAATTAATATCAGAATGCTGGTTGCAAACCATACTCTTCAGTTAGGCAATGAACCAACTCACTTGAAGGAGAAATAATCTGCATATATTCATTTTGTGACAGTTCAGTTCAGTTCAGTTATCAGTCATCTCTGACTCTTTGTAACCCCATGGACTGAAGCCCACCAGGCTTCCCTGTCCATCACCAGATCCCAGAATTTGACCAAACTCATGTCCATCAAGTCGGTGATGCCATCAAACCATCTTATCCTCTGTTGACCCCTTCTCCTCCTGCCTTCAATCTTTCCCAGAAACAGTGTCATTTCCAATGAGTCAGCTCTTTCCATCAGATGGCCAAAGTATTGGAGTTTCAGCTTCAGCATCAGTCCTTCCAATGAATATTCAGGACTAATTTCCTTGAAGACTGACTGGTTTGATCTCCTTGTTGTCCAAGGGACTCTCAAGAGTCTTCTCCAACACCACATTTCAAAAGCATCAGTTCTTTGATACTCAGCATTCTTTATGGTCCAACTCTCACATCCATACATGACTACTAAAAAAACTATAGCTTTGCCTAGAAGGACCTTTGTCATTGAAGCTATGTCACTGTGTTTCAATATGCTGTCTATGTTGGTCATAGCTTTTCTTTCAAGGAGCAAGAATATTTTTATTTCAAGATTGTAGTCACCAACTGCAGTGATTCTGGAGCCCAAGAAAATAAAGTCACTGTTTCCATTGTTTCCCCATCTATTTGCCATGAAGTGATTGGCCCAGATGCCATGGTCTTAGTTTTATGAATGTTGAGTTTTAAGGCAGCTTTTTCACTCTCCTTTCATCAAGAGGCTCTTCAGTTCGTTGCTTTCTGCCATAAAAGCGGTGTCATCTGTATGTGTGAAGTTATTGATATTTCTCTCAGCAGTCTTGACTCCAGCTTGTGCTTCATCCAGCCTAGCATTTCACATGATGCAGTCTGTATATAAGTTAGATAAGCAAGGTGACAATACACAGCCTTGATGCACTCCTTTCTCAATTTGGAACCAATTCATTGTTCCATGTCCAGTTCTAACTGTTGCTTCTTGACCTGCATACAGATTTCTCATGATGCAGGTCATGTGGTCTGTCATTCCCATGTCTTGAAGAATTTTCCACAGTTTGTTGTGATCCACATAGTCAAAGGCTTTGGCATAGTCAATAAAATAGAAATAGATTTTTTTCTGGAACACTCTTGTTTTTCTATGATCCAATGGATGTTGGCAATTTGATCTCTAGTTCCTCTGCCTTTTATAAATCCAGCTTGAACGTCTGGAAGTTCTCAGTTCATGTACTGTTGTGGCCTGCTTTGGAGATTTTTTTTAATATAACGTTGCTAGTGTGTGAGATGAGTCCAATTGTGCAGTAGTTGGAACATTGGCATTGTCTTTCTTTGGGACTGGAATGAAAACTGACCTTTTCAAGTTGAGCGGCCATTGCTGAGTTTTCCAAATTTGCTGGCATATGGAGTGCAGAACTTTCACAGCATCATCTTTTAGGATTTGAAATAGCTCAGTTTGAATTCCATCACCTCCACTAGCTTTGTTCATAGTGATGCTTCCTAAGGCTCACTAGACTTTGCAGTTCAGCACGTCTGACTTTAGGTGAGTAATGGTATCACACCATCATGGTTATCTGGGTCATGAAGATATTTTTTTTATATATTTCTTCTGTGTATTCTTGCCACCTCTTTTAACATTTTCTGCTTCTGTTAGGTCCATACCATTCCTGTTCTTTATTGTGTCCATCTTTGCATGAAATGTTCCCTTGGTATCTCTAATTTTCTCGAAAAGATCTCTAGTCTTTCCCATTCTATTGTTTTCCTCTATTTCTTTGCATTGATCACTGAGGAAGACTTTCCTAGCATGTGAGATGAGTGCAATTGTGTGGTAGTTTGAGCTTTCTTTGGCATTGCCTTTCTTTGGAATTGGAATGAAAACTGACCTTTTCCAGTCCTGTGGCCACTGCTGAGTTTTCCAAACTTGCTGGCATATTGAGTAAAGCACTTTCACAGCATCATCTTTTAGGGTTTGAAACAGCTCAACTGGAATTCCATCACCTCCACTAGCTTTGTTTGTAGTGATACTTTCTAAGGCCCACTTGACTTCACATTCCAAGATGTCTGGCTCTGGGTTAGTGATCACATCATCATGATTATCTGGGTCATGAAGATCTTTTTTGTACAGTTCCTCCATGTATTCTTGCCACCTCTTCTTAATATCTTCTGCTTCTGTTAGGTCCATACCATTTCTGTCCTTTATCAAGCCCGTCTTTGCATGAAATGTTCCCATGGTATCTCTAATTTTCTTGAAGAGATCTCTAGTATTTCCCATTCTATTGTTTTCCTCTATTTCTTTGTATCGATCACTGAGGAAGACTTTCTTATCTCTCTTTTCTATTTTTTGGAACTCTGCATTCAGGTAGGTACATCTTTCCTTGTCTCCTTTCCCTTTAGCTTCTTTTCGTTTTTCAGCTATTTGTAAGGCCTTCTCAGGCAGCCATTTTGCCTTTTTATATTTCTTTCTCTTGGGGATGGTCTTGATAACTGCCTTTTGTACAATGTCAAGAACTTCCATCCATAGTTCTTCAGGCACTCTGTCTGTCAGATCTAATCCCTTGAATCTATTTATCACTTCCACTGTATAATTGTAAGGGATTTGGTTTTGGTCATACTTGAATGATCTAGTGGTTTTCCTACTTTCTTCTATTTAAGTCTGATTTTATAATAAGGAGTTCATGATCTGAGCTTTATTGTTCTAATTTACTCACCATGTCTTCCTAATTCTTTTGGTAACAAGGTCAACCATAATCTCCAAGAGAATTTGAAAATAGAGCTATGAAGAAAGAAGGCAAACATTAGCTGTTAGCTAACTGTGCTGTCCTCATTTTTTTTCGTGCTGCTGACTCTGCAGTGATGCACAGGTGTCTGTCTTTCTTGAAAGCCTTAGTATTCCATAATCCTGTAAGCTACAGCAGTATCTTTTCAAACAAATTCCATTACTGTTTCATAAGTTAGCCAAAATAAACTTCTATTTGCTTGCTATAAAGATCCCTACCTACATGTAACTCCAGTAAATTTCACAACTAGACCTGAAACTCTAGGAAAAGGGATATTTCTGCAAACTGAAAAAGGCTTTTCATTCTGGACAGATGCAAATCTACTGAGGCACAACTTGGTGAGCAAATGGTCCCTTTGTGTTAATGAGGAAGACAATCCGCTTCAAGTGGGCTTCTTGGTGGCTCCCTTGTGCAGGGTTCAACCTTGAATATCTTTGCTTGAATCAAGATTTCAGATCATTCTTATCAGGCAGCAGAGATAGAAGGAAAATAACATAAGACAGAAGTATTTTTGAAAAGGAGGAATAGCATGCTTTTTATACCAAGGAGAGACCCAACTGATTGTGACTTTGAAGTAGGATGTGTGTGTGCGTGTGTGTGCGTGTGTGTGCGTGTGTGTGCGTGTGTGTGCTATTTGCTCTTGTCAACTCTTTGCAACTCCATGAACTGTAGCTCACCAGACTACTTTGTTCATGAAATTCTCAGGCAAGAATACTGGCCTGGGTTGCCAATCCCATCTCCAAGGGATGTTTCTGACTCAGGGATCAAACTTGAGAGTCTCCTTCATTGCAGGCAGATTCTTTACCATCTGAGCCAATAGGGAAGATCAAGTAGCAAAAATGAAGACACTAATTTTCTTGGATATGGTAGAAAAGAACTTGCTTCATCATGAAAAAAGCGACATAAGAACAAACTTTGCTTTAGAAAAAAAATATATATATTTTTTATCCAGTTGACTTAAACATAGAAGTGTGAAAATTAACCAGAGCAATTATTCTAATTTCAGCACTGACACAGCTATTAAAAAGAAGAAAGACTGTTTCAGAAGGACACAACTTTTAGCATGTACTTTCAAAGGGGTCTATTTCTATTTTATTTGAAAAGCTTTTTAAAATACACAAACTTATAAAATTGAAACCTTTGTACATTCCTTAGAAGAATCTGTTCGATAAAAGGAAAGCAACTTGAATTAAATGACTCCACATGAAAAGTTGTCACGGGAAGGACTGCTGCTGCTGCTGCTAAGTCACTTCAGTCGTGTCCGACTCTATGTGACCCCATAGACGGCAGCCCACCAGGCTCCCCTGGCCCTGGGATTCTCCAGGCAAGAACACTGGAGTGGGTTGCCATTTCCTTCTCCAATGCATGAAAGTGAAAAGTGAAAGGGAAGTCACTCAGTAGTGTCTGATTCTTTGCGACCCCATGGACTGCAGCCTACCAGGCTCTTCTGTCCATGGGATTTTCCAAGCAAGAGTACTGGAGTGGGATGCCATCACCTTCTCCAATGGGAAGGACAGAAGACAATTTTTAATATATATGGATGATAATACTTGTGTCCCTAAATAGACAGTAAAGTTTTTTAGGTCATTCAGTCAATTTCCTAGTGCAGCCCTGTGTATCTTCAGGCAGACAGAATGTTTTTACCAACAAGCATAAAGGAAAATCCTAGGGGGTCCTAGAAGCCACTTCAGGACACACCACAGTGGTGGTCAGACGTAACATAGGTTGATCCCTGTGTTAATTAAACACTAGGGGAAAAGTGAGAGATGAGTAATGTCCCATAACACTTAACCTGCTAATCAATTAAATGTTTAAATTCTGGTAATGTATTCTTTTTTATTGAACAAATATTTTTATCAAGTACCTGCTACAGTAGATAAGAATTAGTCACCTCCATATTTTCCTCCACCCCATGAGTGTGAGAAATTGATGATGATTTCTGTAGACTAATGACAATGCTATTAAGTTGCAGTCCCTCTAATTTTTAGACATATATTCTTTGCTTAGCAAGGCTGCGGCATTAGAGGCATATCTAAAATATCACAATAGTGTTATTTAATTGCTATTTATTGTAGATTCAATAAGTTCATTCATCATAGGAACAAGCTACTTTGAACCTGTCTTGTCCTCTGAAAAAGGAGGAAGATTTACAGTTCTGCTGAAAGGTCTTTTCTGCTCAAAAAGTTCAATCTATGTTGATGAAACTTCAATAGCAACTAAAGAGCTCCTTGATGAAAGTAAAAGGGGAAAGTGAAAAAGCTGGCTTAAAACTCAACATTCAAAAAACTAAGATCATGGCATCTGGTCCCATCACTTCATGGCAAATAGATTGGGAAACAATGGAAACAGTGACAGACTTTATTTTCTTGGGCTCCAAAATCACTCCAGATGGTGACTGCAGCCATGAAATTAAAAAAACACTTGCTCATTGAAAGAAAAGCTATAACCAACTGAGACACCATATTAAAAAGCAGAAACATTACTTTACTGACAAAGGTCCATGTATTCAAAGCTATGGTTTTTTACTGTAGTCATGTATGGGTGTGAGAGTTGGACAATAAAGAAAGCTGAGCCCTGAAGTATTGATGCTTTTGAACTGTGGTGTTGGAGAAGACTCGTGAGAGTACCTTGGACTGCAAGGAGATCAAACCATTCAATCCTCAAGGAAATCAGTAGTGAATATTCACTGGAAGAACTTATGCTGAAGCTGAAACTCCAATATTTGGCCACCTGATGTGAAGAACTGACTCACTGGAAAGGATCTTGCTGCTGGGAAAGAATGAAGGCAGGAGGAAAAGGGGACAACAGAGGATGAGATGGTTGGGTGGAACCACCAACTCGATGGACATGAGTTTGAGCAAATTCCGTTAGTGATGGACAGGCAAGCCTGGTATGCTGCAGTCCCTGGGGTTGCAAAGAGTTAGTGATGGACAGGAAAGCCTGGTATGCTGCAGTCCCTGGGGTTGCAAAGAGTTGGACACAATTGAGTGACTGAACTGACTGACTGGACTGTAGGAACTCTCCAGACTCCTCTGTCCATGGAATTCTCCAGACAAGAATACTGGAGTGGGTTGCCACGCCCTCCTTGAGGGACATCCTTCTGACCCAGGGATTCAACGTGATGCTCTTTTTTGTTTTTTAACTTTATTTTACTTTACAATTCTGTATTGGTTTTGCCATACATTAACATGAATCCGCCATGGGTGTATACGAGCTCCCAATCCTGAACCCCCCTCCTACCCCCCACCCCATATCATCTCTCTGGATCATCCCCGTGCACCAGCCCCAAGCATCCTGTATCCTGTATGGAACATAGACTGGCGATTCATTTCTTACATGATAGTAGACATGTTTCATTGCCATTCTCTCAAATCATCCCACCCCCTCTCTCTCCCTCAGAGTCCAAAAGTCCATTCTATACATCTGTGTCTCTTTTGCTGTCTCGCATACAGGGTTATCATTACCACCTTTCTAAATTCCATATATATGTGTTATTATACTGTATTGGTGCTTTTCTTTCTAGCTTATTTCACTCTGTACAATCAGCTCCAGTTTCATCCACTTCATTAGAACTGATTCAAGTGTATTCTTTTTAATGGATGAGTAATACTCCATTATATATATGTACCACAGCTTTCTTATCCATTCATCTGTTGATGGACATCTAGGTTGTTTCCATGTCCTGGCTATTATAAACAGTGCTGCAATGAACACTGGGGTACACGTGTCTCTTTCAATTCTGGTTTCCTTGGTGTGTATGCCCAGCAGTGGGATTGCTGGGTCATAAGGCAGTTCTATTTGCAATTTTTTAAGGAATCTCCACACTGTTTTCCACAGTGGCTGTACTAGTTTACATTCCCACCAACAGTGTAAGAGGGTTCCCCTTTCTCCACACCCCCTCCANAATTAATTAATTAAAAAAAAGAAGAAGAAGAAAAACAAAAAAAAAACAAAGCCACAAGAATTATTTAAAAACTACAACAACAATCACAAAAAGACTATATATGGCGTTTGCTTTAAAAATAGGGTCTTTTTCTTTTTTTTTTTTGAAAAGTAATAGTTGTGAACCTGATGCTCTTATGTCTCCTGAATTAGCAGACAGGTTCTTCATCACTAGTTCCATCTGGGAAGCCCAAACTTATGGTTACCATGGGGGAAAGTAGAGGACAGATGAGTTGGGAAATTGGGATTGACATATATACCCTATTATATGTATAATAGATAGTTAATAAGAACTTATTGTATAGCACAGGGAACTCTGTGCCATACTCTGAGGTCTACTTTATGTAGTTAATATACATACTCCTCATGATAATTTTCAGTGAAAGATACTTTACAATTTTTCTTTACTAACAAGAACAGAGCTATTCAGTTCAATATGAAGTTTATGATGGAACAGGGCCTCCAGAATATCTTGACAACTATGCTTATCATCTTATAACTATTACAAAAATTAATCCTATTTTTAGCTCTTGATTCATATATCACAGAATCTTCAAGGATGAATGACATAGGTGCAGCTATATACTATGTCCCATAGAAATGAATGTGGCATATCAACAATCTTCTAAGCTAAACATTGTACATTGTATTGTGGCCCTTATTTGTATGATAACATATGTACACACAATGAACTAGAAGTATACAGTAGAAAGCCCCTATTTTTTTTTTTGGTCATTTTTTGTTTTAGTATTTGTTCAGAGCCATACCATAGGTCTGGGGTTATACTGTAGGGTGCTCATTTGACAAGTTCTTTCAATATTTTTTTTAATCAGCTGGGTAATAATTTGACAGGCAGTGCAACTTGGTCCTACACACATTAATTCAAATAATTACTGAATTTGATTGCTATCAAGATTTAATGATGTTATATGTTGAAAATTATTTTTATCTATATGAACATACAAGTTAAAACATTATGGACATGTTTAGCTTAAGCTACAGTGGAAATAAAGTCTAACAAATTGATAATCAGTTTAAACTGAGCATTAATACATGCAGCGATCAGAGCTGCAAATGTTTTAATGTCTTAAGGAGGTGACCAAAGGTGAAAAATTCAAATTATCAATGTTTAAACCATTGGAGAGGTACTCAATGAACCTTGAAAATGTTAACTTGGCTCTACTAGTTATAAATAAAATTTGTCATGAATAACCACTGGTTTCTTAAAAGATATTTCATTATATCAATTTGTTAAATAAAAGAAAAAGCAATAGTGAGAATGAGAGAAAGAAATTAGAAAGGTAGGAGAGTACAATGAATTGAGTTGTAGCCTCCAAAAGATATGTACACCTTGTAGCCTGTGTATGTGATCTTATTTGAAAAAGTGTCTTTGGGCATGTAATTACACTAAAGATCTTGAGATTTTCCTGGATTTAGGATGGGATGGACATTCCTACAACAAGTGAAACACAAAGATATCAAGGAGGACCCCCCTGTGAAAATGGAAGTAGAGATGGAAGAAGTACAACTACAAGCCCAGGAATCTGAAGAGGGGTTGTGGGAATCTCTAAGTTTGTAACCAACTCAGACATAAGTGCAAGTAGCTTGGGGATCCCTGCTGTGGCTGACATCTGAAGGTAGGGCAGTCTTGTTGAGAACCTTGCCCTTTAACTTGTGAGATTCAACCTTAATTCAGAGGAGTTAGAATTGAAAGAATTTGCCCTTAACTTGTGGGGTCTTGGAGAAGGAAATGGCAATCCACTCCAGTACTATTGCCTGGAAAATCCCATGGACAGAGGAGGGTGTCAAAAAGAGTCAGACACGACTGAGCAACTTCACTTTCACTTTGTGGGGGTCTACCAAAATTCTGGACTATTAGTTTCCAAATCAAATTGAATCATAAGACCCCCAACTTATGTCAGAGAATTAGCTTCAGAACGTACTGGGAGAATGTCGGTTCAGAAAGAATGCTCTGAAAAGAAAGCCAGAGGCGTGGCTGAAAGTGACAGTGAAGTCGCTCAGTCCTGTCCGACTCTTTGCAACCCCATGATCTGTAGCCTACTAGGCTCGTCCCTCCATGGAATTCTCCAGGCAAGAGTACTGGAGTGGGTTGTCATTTCCTTCTCCAGGGGATCTTCCCGACCCAGGGTTCGAACCGAGGTCTCCTGCGTTCCAGGCAGACACTTTAACCTCTGAGCCACCAGGAAAGTCAAGGGATCAGGGAGGTGATGCATGAATCCAGTTAAGTAGTTTATCAGAAGCCAGGAGTAGAGACGAGGTCATGCAGGAAAGGTCTGTGGAGGACTGTCGGTCTAATGGCATCGACCTGAAATACACACAAGATACCAACATGGTTTTTTATAATATTATATCAGGAGGAACACTACCATCTTAGACTGAAAGGTGCAGAAACCGGACACAGTGATGATAGACTGCTCACTTCAGTTCAGTCAGTCACTCAGTCGTGTCCGACTCTTGGCAACCCCATGGACTGCAGTACGCCAGTCTTCCCTGTCTCTCACGAACTCCCGAAGCTTACTCAAACTCATGTCCATTGAGTTGGTGATAGATCTCTATAATTCTACAGGCAAGAATGGTATCATAGAGCTCAGTTCAGGTCAGTCACTCAGTTGTGTCCGACTCTTTGTGACCCATGGACTGCTACTTGGCTGCAGATACATATTTCCATAGAAGAAAAAGAGAATAACTAAAGGCAGCACAAACCCTGGAGGGACGAGGCAGACCCACAACTCAGAGGACAAAGCTTCAAGCCATGAGGATTATTCTCTGGCTTTGAACCTTAATGAAATTTTCTCTGATGGATTTTGAACTTGTTAGGATTAGAATGACCCCTTTCTTCATTTATTTTTCTTTCTCTGGAGTAGGAATGTCTATCCTGTGCCTGTTCCACCATTGTATTTTGGAAGAAATACATATCTTCTAGATTCATAGATGGAGAAAAATTTTGTCCTAGGATGGATCATACTGTTGAAGCAGTGCCCAAACCAACAGTTACACTTCCAAAGTCTTGCCATTGTCCACAAAAATACTTATTGTTCATCTCATATTTCAGAAAAGTTGAAATTTTATATTTATCTCTTTATTTTACATTGCACAATCAACTTAGATGCCTTAACAGAGCACCAAGACAAAAGCTGTGTTATTACTGACACTGTAAGGAATAAACACTGACAAAAAGTATAGAAAAGGCAGATAACAAGAACAAAAGAAGGTTTGAAAAATACATAAGTAAGGTTTGAAAATCAAAAAGGATGGAATGGGAAAGTTAAGAAATAAACAGTAATAAATTTAGGGTAAATAAATTATTTCTCTTCCAAAATTTATAATGTACATCAATCCGGAAGAGTGATGTTTAAGATTCCTATTTAGACAAAATTGTATTCTGAAATCAAACGTAGTAACTTAATTCCCAATTATGTATACATTTTTCTCTATTGCACAACATTAAGCACAGAGAAGAGAAAATATATAAGATGCATGAAATGTAAGCAATTTTTCAAGATCATAAGGCATACCTCAAAACCAGAGGTCATTTGTTGTGAATATAACTAGCACATGTATATCCAGCAAGGGTAAATGTTGCAGATTAAATTGAATAATGACTTCACTGTCTAATTGGTTTCTACATGGGAGTACATATGAAGTTTGAATCAGATCAGTATTTATAATGCAATATAGAGTGTAAGTTGTACTCTATGATGGGATTTCTGAAATGTTACTAACACACTAATTTACTATTGCCAGAAGAAAAATAAAAGCATTGAGCACAACCAATACAGACTGAAGGTTAACAGAAAATCTCAATTACAAATCATATTTTTTCCTTTAAGCTTTATTTTGCTCTGAGGACAGCTTCAGAAGTTTCAAAGGAAGAAAGGGGAATAAGAGGGAAATAATATTTACTAGTTACTTAGAAGAATGCCATTTGACATATTTATAACTGGACCAGAAATTGATGACTTCAAATATGTTTCAATCTTAAAGTTATTATTTCATCAGAAATCCTGTAAAGGAAGGCTGTTTTGTCAAACCTCTAACTATATATTCTTTGCTATAAAAAGGATTGCATAAGATAGATGCCAGTCACTTTTATAAGAATGAAGCTATAAATCTAAGGCTCAAAGGAGTTTCTAAGCCATTGAGAATTAAATCAACTAAAGAGTTAGGTCAAGAGAAACTCAGTTTCAGAAATGTGTGCCTATCTAAAAGGATCCCATAACAAAGTGATTGGTTCCTCATTGGTTCCCTATATTAAAATATAATGTGTTTGTTTCCTTAGTGCAACTGGATGGTGATGTTTGGAACAGAGGACAGAGATAAAGAGATGTAAAAAGGAAGCAATGTTTGACAATGCCAGATAGCAATTCCTAAGTAGGATTAATCTTTCCTTAAGCAATGGAATGTTGCAATTTGTTATTTGAGTGGGTGGGATGAATAATTTTTTTAATTTTGTGCTATGTTAAAGAGGATTAAAAATAGGTTATAGTAATTGTAAGTTACTAATTAAATTTAAATGAGTAAAAAATTTATGATTACACCTCTACCATCTATGGCAGAATATAGTGCATGTGTGTATATTAAATCACTTCAGTTGTGTCTGGCTCGTTGTGTTCCTACATACTGTACCCTGCTAGGCTCCTCTGTCCATGGGATTCTCCAGGCAAGAATACTGAAGTGGGTTGCCATGCCCTCCTCCAGGAGATCTTCCCAAGGATTGAACCAGGGATTGAACCCTCGTCTCTAATGTCTCCTGCATTGGCAGGAAGATTCTTTACCACAAGCAGTACCTGGGAAGTCTAGCATCTAGTATCATACTGAATTAATAAAATACTAAAATAAACAAGTTGAAACACTATATGTCATCTCTCCACACATAGTTTTAAAAAGATGAATGCAACAAGGCAGAATATACCCTGCACTATAAAAAAGAGATGGTACAATATATCATCACATGGAACTGTTATTTTGCAAGTGGATTATTTGTGTATGTGTGTCAACAGAGAAGAGAAAATACAGTGACACTATAAAAATTAGTTACTGTAATTGACTATCATGGAGATTTTTTTTAAAAGAGTGTTATTAAATGGCTTTTACTTTTAATAGTAAGTATGTTTTATTTTTTCTTACTGTATCTTTAGGTAGATTGGAAAAGAGGTGTTTAGGTATGGTGATGGAGCAAGAGGAAATAGTTTTTGTAAAAAGCAATTAGACTTTCATGACTCTTGATATGCAAATTGGTTTGAAAAACTCAGCCTATACTGTGTTGGTTTTACATGTCAACTTGATTGGACCATGGGGTGCCCAGATATTAAATATTATTCTGAGTGTTTCTGTTAGGATGTTTTTAGATGAGTTTATTATTTAAATTGATAGACTGAGTAAACCAAAGTGAAAGTGAAAGTGTTAGTCACTCAGTTGTGTCCAACTCTTTACCACCCTATGGACTGTAGCCTACCAGTCCCCTGTCCATGAAATGTTCCAGGCAAGAATACTGGAGTGGATAACCATTTCCTTCCCCAGAGGATCTTCCTGACCCAGAGATCAAACCCAGGTTTCCTGCATTGCAGTCAGATTCTTTAGTGTCTGAACCAAACTGCCATCTCAAATATGGGTGGGCCATGTCCAAGAAGTTGAAGGCCTAAATAGAACAACAACAAAAATCTGACAACTGACTCTCTAAAATAAGAAAGAATTTCTCCTGCCTGATTTTCTTTGAATTGGGAAATTGGTTNCTTTAGTGTCTGAACCAAACTGCCATCTCAAATATGGGTGGGCCATGTCCAAGAAGTTGAAGGCCTAAATAGAACAACAACAAAAATCTGACAACTGACTCTCTAAAATAAGAAAGAATTTCTCCTGCCTGATTTTCTTTGAATTGGGAAATTGGTTTTTGGTTTTCTTGGTCTTCAAATTCAAAGTAAAAAGTTAGTTTGGGGGGGGTGGGGATCAAGCTTGCTGATCTTTGGTTTAAATCACATCACCGTTTCTCTTTGTTTTCTGGTCTCAGAACTGAGACTAGAGCTAGACTATTGGCTCACCTGGGTCTCCAGCCTGCAATTTTGCAGGGCTACATCCAGCTTGACACCTGTTTTTGTAAATGAAATTTTATGAAGCATAGCTCTGCGTATTCACACATCTGTGGCTGGTTTCATGCTTCAAAGATAGAGGTTGATCAGTTGAATCAAAGCCTGCATGGCCCACAAAGTGCCAAATATTTACTATATTGTCCTTTATGGAAAAGTTTATTGATCCTGAATTAAATCAATCTCTAGTTGTTTCACTTAAGCCTTTTTGTAATAAAATTGTATACTTTTTGTGAGGAACCACTCCCATTTTCTCTGCATTCTGTGTCCATTAGCCCCTAGCTGGTTCATGCCATGGTAGATGCTTAAAAAATGATGATCTGATTTGTTAAGTTGGAAATGAATAAAAAGCAAGTAGAGAACAAAGAAGAGTCAAGATATTGAAGAAGTAAAATAATTTTCTTGGATGTTAAGAACTTACTATGTTGTATTATAGTGGAGGGTTTCGGTTTTTTTTTTGTTTTTTTTTTTGGTTGTTGTTCTTTGAAAGGATTTTCCATTCTTAAATGATGAGTTCTACTTAGAGTAGAAGCAATATTTTCCTTTTTAAATTTCTGAACACCAAGCACAGTGTCTTTCTCAAGTAGGTGTTTAATAAATGTCTTTAATGAATGAATGAAAATGAATAACCTAAGCAAATAACCAAAGACCAGAAACACCCTGGCTAAGAGCTAAGTGCTATTGGAGCATAAAAGGCGAGGGAGTGGATGGTGAGAAAGCAGGTCAGAAAACTAATAACCATCATATTATGAAGGACCTAGTGAGATAAATTAAGGACTTTGATTTTATCATTTAGGTGATGGAGCTACCACAAAAGAATAATAATTACAGAAACTATAAATACTACAGGTCGAGTTGTGTTAGATAGATCACCTTCAAAGGTTAATATTAGAATATTAGAACAAATATTATTGAATAAGAGTAGATACTTAGAGGAATATTATGTGGCTCCTGAGCAAATAAAAGTATATTACATATTCCACAAAACAAATATATTTAACATTTTTAAGTGCATTTAAAGCCATTTATAAATTTATTTATACAACTAAATAAATAACTCACACATCCAAACGTGTATGGGAAACTGAATCATTTTCTTGGAAGTTTTGGAAATGGTTATGTGATTCACAACATATTTCTATAGTCTCTACTCAGAGATCATATTTTATTCAGTTAAGTTATAACTTTCTGAAACGGTGTCACCATAGGAAACTTCATTAATGGCCATTTTGTATAGCAGATAGAACTATTATCAAATTAGTAGCGCATACTGATCCAATTTTGTTTTATGTTTGAAATATCCTAAAGTTCAGCTTGTTTCCATAACGATGGCAATGCAACAGATAAGCAAGATGCCAGATGATTGAAGGCTGACATTAACTTTCCTTAACTTACCAAAGTTTTACGTAATGCAGTTTTTCCAATTTATGCCCATTTTGCTAACATGAAAGTCTACTTCTTACACAAAAGTTACATTCATGTGTGAAATAAGAATAGCACAACACAAATACAAAGGACTTTGGAATCAGAGAGTTGGAGGCAATTTTCAACCCTGTCAGAGTCAATCTGTGTGATTTTTAGTAAATCATTTGCTTTACTGTGTCTCAGTTTTCTCTTTGGTAAATTGATAGTATTATACTTATTCAACCATATTCTTGTGTAAATTACAGATTACTGTATGCAAAACCAGTGTAAATAAAGTTTCATACAGATTATTTGAAAGCATATTTTGACATCTGCTCAGCTAAGTTTAATGACACATCAATAGCTAATAGTTATATGAGTTATATTAGCAATATAGTTGATAGTTATTTTAGCTTAATAGTTATATTATTCATATTAGTTATAACTGTATTAGTTATAATATATTATATTATATTTATTATATAACATATTATATATCTATATCATTTATATATATTTATAATATATTGTATATTTATTGTGTAATATATTGTATTATAACTAATATTATTTATTATAATAGTTATATTAGTTTAATAGTTATATTAGCAATAAAAATATATGCATGTGATACATAGATAATCAATTTTCATANATATTTATTGTGTAATATATTGTATTATAACTAATATTATTTATTATAATAGTTATATTAGTTTAATAGTTATATTAGCAATAAAAATATATGCATGTGATACATAGATAATCAATTTTCATAAGACTTGTGTCATATTTAAATAGGAATAAATTCCTAGTTCAGTCAGATAGCATTTGTCTCTTTAGTGTGAAAGACTTCAAGTTCTTTATTAATTTTATCTGAGACTAGATTTTTGTAAAAAGAAGAGGATGTTGAAAATAGTGTTTCATATACTAGTTATGCTTTGTTTTCTTTGTGTTCTCAAAGGAATAAAAAATGTGGATTCCCTGGAAGTCACTGTCAAATTTTTTTTTTCCATTTTGCTACACACATACAAAACAACTATTTCTCATGACACATGCTCTGTAGAATTAGTTGATTTCATATCTAGCATTTTGCGACTTTCCTTATGTTTCAAACCTTATGTTACTGTTTTCATGTGTACTGAAACTGTGACATATTTTAAAAATAAAAATAAATGGCTGAAATTTTTTATCATTCATGAAGTTCAAACATCCACATAGAAATGAAACTCCCCAGGATGTTTTCTCACTTTGACTACCTTAAAAATCACCCGCTAATTATTTCCATTTTGTTTGAGGCTAGTTAGCTGAAGAACTTGAATCACTGGACTGATAATGAAATCTGATTCCCGTTCAATCTTTTCATAGACCTTCTAAATCTAGTTCAATACTGTTATTAGGCAACACGATTACCCCTCACTAAATGCTTTCCAAACAAATGTCAGATTACATTTTTTAACACTGAGGAAAACATTCTTTTAAAAATTAAAGGAAGATGGCATTATGGTGATTTGCTGTAAATAACAGAAAAATTGTTAAACCCAAATCTCCTTCCATGACATTCCGCTGCTGCTGCTGTTGCTGCTGCTACCTCCCTTCAGTCGTNTGAGGAAAACATTCTTTTAAAAATTAAAGGAAGATGGCATTATGGTGATTTGCTGTAAATAACAGAAAAATTGTTAAACCCAAATCTCCTTCCATGACATTCCGCTGCTGCTGCTGTTGCTGCTGCTACCTCCCTTCAGTCGTGTCCGACTCTGTGCAACCCCATAGATGGCAGCCCACCAGGCTCCGTCGTCCCTGGGATTCTCCAGGCAAGAACACTGGAGTGGGTTGCCATTTCGTTCTCCAATGCATGAAAGTGAAAAGTGAAAGTGAAATTGCTCAGTCGTGTCCGACTCTTAGCGACCCCGTGGACTGCAGCCTACCAGGCTCCTCTGTCCATGGGATTTTCCAGGCAAGAGTACTGGAGTGGGGTGCCAGTGCCTTCTCCGTGACATATTCTACTAAATGTAAACATGAGTTTAAAAAAATGAGTGAAATAATATACTTCATTTCTCTTCAAATTTCTTCAGAATAAAAAAGCAGCTGCAAGGTACTATTGTCCCTCTGCTATTAAAAATGTTAATATGATATGATATGATTACATTTAAATTTTTGATTTGAGAAGTAGATTATTTTATTTTGTCGAGAAGAGAAATTATAAAGAAATAGGAAACTGTACTAATACGTCCAGAAATAGCTAGTCTTTAATATATTGGTTTGATTGATTTTATTTTTAATTGCAACTAAAATTCTTATTTGTTAATATTGGAGAGTTTTTCGGGGATACATGTAAGTATGTGTTGAACAGAGAAGCTGATGCTTTGTAAAAGGGTTGTTTCATTTTCTTAGCTCCTCAGAGCATCAGCTTGCTGTACAATGGACACATTGGTAATTATCTATATTTAACTCTTTTTAAGGATTACTGTATCATTAATATAACTGTCTCTAAACTCAAGTCTTATTATTTTACTCTGGTTACAAATTCTCTATCAAGCTGCTCTGTATACCATCTGCAAGTGGCTAGAACTGTGTTTTAGACAGGCCACTTTGGCAGCACAACGTTAGACTGAATTTAAGTCAGAAGCTACGGAGACCAACCAGAGCAGTACAAAAAACTGGAACTATAATGAGATCTACCTAGATCATAGCAAGTTTTCCTAGTAGCCACATTAGGAAAGTAAAACAAAAGAAGTAAAATTAATTTTAGAATATATTTTATCTAACACAACATATTCAAAATATTGTCATTTAATATAAAATCAGTATAAAATTATTTGTCAAATAGTGTATATTCTTTTAAAAAATACTACCTTCAACTCCAGTGTGTAGTTTATGTTATCAGCTAGTCACTCTAAGCAGCTGCCAGATTTCAAGTACTCACTAATCACATGAGGCTAGAAGCTACTTATACTGGACAATCAGGACTAAAAGTTTGCTCTAATATGTCGAGAGCAAGATTTCAGCCCCAGAATATAAGCAGTAGCTGGTTGAAACTGCTGGCTTTTGATGACTTATGGGAGGTCATGGGTGAGTGGGAAGGAAGAATCACCACATTTGCTTATTTGTTGACTTGTAATAAACATTATGGGGCAAGAAAAAGGAAAAATAAGCTACAAAATATTGCTTGGTTCTTGAGACAAGCAAAATGTATTAGATATTCCACAAGCAGCTACCTCACCTTGAATTGGAAAATTACATAACCAGAAGATACATGGAAGATAGAATCACTTCACAAGTAGTTTGAGAAATGATTTCTTAATCATTTAATTACAGAATAGTCACATAACTAGATAACTTTTATCCAGAGATCATTTTTCATTCATATAAACTAATAGTTTGGAAAATATATCCCCTTGTAGAGTGTTTTAGCTGCTATTTTATTTCATGATCGCAAACTGAAATATAAATTGTCCTAGTAATAGAGCAAATTGATTTGGTTTTATGCTGCAAATTTCATTAAGAAAAAATCTAACAGCTTCAATGAAGTTCAGTTCAGTATTTCAGTTGTGCCCAACTCTTTGTGACTCCATGGACTGCAGCACGCTAGGCTTCTAGTCCATCACCAACTCATGGAGCCTACTCAAACTCATGTCAATGACGTCAGTGATGTCATCCAACCATCTCACCCTCTGTCATCCCCTTCTCCTTCTGCCTTCAATCTATCCCAGTATCAGGGTCTTTTCCAAGGAGTCAGTTCTTCTCATCAGGTGGTCAAAGTATTGGAGTTTCAGCTTCAGCATCAGTCCTTCCAATGAATATTCAGGACTGATTTCCTTTAGGATGGACTGATTTGATCTCTCTGCTGTCCAAGGAACTCTTAAGAGTCTTCTCCAACACCATAGTTCAAAAGCATCAATTCTTTGGTGCTCAGTTTTCTTTATGGTCCAACTCTCACACACATACATGAATACTGAAAAAATGATAGCTTTGACAAAGCAGACCTTTGTTGGAAAAGTAATGTCTCTGCTTTTTAATATGCTGTCTAGGTTGGTCATAACTTTTCTTACAAGGAGCAAGTGTCTTTTAATTTCATGGCTGCAGTCACCATCTGCAGTGACTTTTGATATAAAAAATAAAAACTAAGTCTCTCACTGTTTCCATTGCTTCCCCACCTATTAGCCATAAAGTGATGGGATTGAATGCCATGATCTTAGCTTTCTGAATGTTGAGTTTTAATCCAACTTTTTCACTCTCCTCTTTCACTTTCATCAAGAAGCTCTTTAAGCTCTTTCTTCTTTGCTTTCTGCCATAAGGGTGGTGTCATCTCCATACCTGATGTTATTGATATTTATCCTGACAATCTTGATTCTAGCTTGTGCTTCAGCCAGCCTGGCATTTTGTATGATGTACTGTTCATATAAATTAAATAAGCAGGGTGACAATATACAGCTTTGAGCTACCCCTTTCCTGATTTGGAAATGTTGTTTGTTGTTCAAATGTTTGTTGTTTGTTATAGTCTGTTGTTCCATGTCCAGTTCTAACTGTTGCTTCTGGACCTGCATACAGATTTCTCAGGAGGCATGTCAGGTGGTCTGGTATTCCCATCTCTTGAAGAATTTTCCACAGTTTGTTGTGATCCACTCAGTCAAAGGCTTTGGTGTAGTCAATGAAGCAAAAATAGCTGTTTTTCTGGACTTCTCTTGCTTTTTCTGATCCAGTGGATGTTGGCAATTTGCTCTTTGGTTCCTCTGCCTTTTCTAAATTCAGCTTGAACATCTGGAAGTTCTCAGTTCACGTACTGCTGAAGCCTAACTTGGAGAATTTTGAATATTACTTTGTTAGTGTGTGAGATGAGTGCAATCATGCGCTGGTTCGAACATTCTTTGGCATTGCCTTTCTTTGGGATTGGAATAAAAACTGACCTTTTCCAGTCTTGTGGCCACTGCTGAGTTTTCCAAATTTGCTGGCATATTGAGTGCACACTTTCACAGCATTACCTTATAGGATTTGAAATCGCTCAGCTTGAATTCCATTACCTCCACTAGCTTTGTTTGTAGTGAATTCCAAGTAATCAAATGGTGATTTTTCTCAATTTTGTAACTTTCCCCTAGTAGCTTTTTTTCAATTATGCATATTTTTAGTTTTAATGCAAAGTCATTTGTGAAATTATGTTAATGAATAAATATTGTGTTGAGATAATAGAGTAGAAAAGAAATCAGAATGACTTAGGTTTAAATTTCATCACTAACATCATTCACTTTGGTGCATTTGGACATACTAGTTAACTTTCCTGTGCCTCAGTTTTTCTATCTGCAGAATGATGGTACACTACTTATTCTGCAGAATTCTTATGTGAACTAAATCAAATGCATACAAAACATCTAACATGTGTAATAGTTTAACAAATGTAAAAATATTTAATATGCAAAAAAGTTCTCAAAATATTGTAATATTCACATGAATGATGATTTCTGATTCAGTGTAATTTTTGTACATGAAATATATAAAATTAGCACCAAAAGAAAAATATGATGAGTATTCTTATAAATAATTTGAGCAGTTTTCATCTTTTCATCTAAATTCAAAAGTACATCAGCGTTATTGTTTTCATTAGTACTACAGAAATACCAGTCTCTAAATCACATAGAAGAATCCATTTTTATACATCATCACTGAATAATTTCAGTGGAAAGGAAAAATATTTCAAGGCAATCAGATAAAATCTATATCATTTTTCTAAAGAACCAAAGTTCTTTACCAACATTATTGGCAAAGCCATTACGCAAAAGTGAGAAAAAATTGAAGGTGCTCTTTTAAGTTCCATTTATTTTCTCTGTCTTCTTTAGGTTGCCAAAGAAAAAGAATCAAGGTTCTTCAGAATTTAACTCCATAGACTGAATGTTGTGTGGTTTGTTTTTTCATTTTTGTTTGTTTTATCATTCCTCCCTGAGAAACACTCCATATAACTTTTCTTATTTTAGTTTTTAAATTTTTATTGCAGTATAGTTGATTTACAGTCTTGTGTTAGCTTTGGCTGTGAGTGAATCAGTTATACATATACTTATATACACTCTTTTGTAGATTATTTTCCCATACAAGTCATTATAGCATACTGAGTAGAGTTCCCTGTGCTTTAACAGTAGGTCCTTATTAGGTATCTATTTTATATATAGTAGTGTGTATTTGTTAATCCCAACCTCCTAATTTATCTCTCCTCTCCCCATGCAACTCCCTCTCTTCAGATAACCTCCACTTTTCAAAAGTTCACTTCACACTCCTTCCCTTTTATGAATTGCCTACATTAGTACTTGTTCGCAAAGAGTCGGACACGACTGAGTGACTGAACTGAAACTGAACTGAACTTGCCCTCTGAAAGAAACCCAAAGAGCATTTTCACTTTTATGGAGAAAAACAAAAGGCAAAAATGATTGGGTTCAGTGTTTATTTTATAGCAGTGAACTGTTAGGAGGCAGCAAGCACCTGTGCAGGGGAGTGGCATCTCCAACCTTCTTCCCCAGGAACTACATTCAGCGTCTCAGCATCAACAAGCACCATAGCTCTGAACTGCATCTGTGAGCACCTGCACTTTATCTCTATGTATTTTGTGCACCTGTTAGCAAGATGTGTCCTAAAGGTTATTGCTTCTTCACTTTACACCACTTTGGCTGACTAAACGTTTCATAGAAATACTCTACTTTCAGATAGTGGGGAAATCAGTTCTGGGTTCTGAATTCATTACAGTTTTTCGGTGGGGCCCAAACCAAAGTAGTTATAATAAACTTGTGATCAACTTACTGTGCTTTCCAGGTTAGTGATCAGTAAAGAATTCTCCTGCCAATGCAGGAGCCACATGAGATGCAGGTTCAGCCCCTGAGTGGGGAATATCCCCTGGAGGAGGAAATGGCTACCAACTCCTGTATTCTTACCCGCTGGGATAATCCATGGACAGAGGAGCCTGGCAGACTACTATCCAGGGTGTAATAAAGAGTCAGAGACAACTGAGCAACTGAGAATGATCTAGATCAGCATTTTCTAACTATCTTTGACATAACAATTTTTTAAAGATCTCAATACATCACAGTCTAACACTTAAAAGAATTAAAATGAATTGCTAAATAAATAAATAAAGGTGTATAATATACAAGCCCAAGATTTTTCATTCATTAAAGCTAATAGGCATATGAAATTTTAATAAATCAGAACAAGCATAACATTAGGAAATAATTAAATATATGAATTATTCATTGCAAATGTGAGTAATCAATTAATATAAAAATACTACATCACTTTTTTGTCATTCTACACTTATACCTAAATGGAAATATATGAGGGGTACAATGATTCTCCATATTAAAGATCTGCAAGCACATTTTAAATAAATATCTCTTATATTAACAATGAAATGTTAGTGTGATAAATGAACTTGCCTCTTATTAACTTATGTAATGTAGGCTGCATTAACAATAGTGTTACTAACAGAAAATAATATGCATTGGATTGGGCAAAAGATTTGTTCAGTGTTTTCCATAACATGGACCTAGTACTGCTTAGTTGCCTTTAACTTCATCCAGAACAGTTTTGTTAGATTGTGCTGTGACAGCTGTCCTATCAGTGTGCACTATTTTAAAAACTTATCAAAACTGGCAAATTTTTGTGTAGTCATTTTAATATTGAAGATGGAAGAGAAGTGACATTTTCAGTATACTATACTTTATCATTTCAAGAAATGTAAAAACACACTGAAATGCAAAAAAAAAATGATCTGTGCAATGTATGGAGAAGGTGCTGTGACAGTTGAACGTGTGAAGAGTGGTTTGTAAAGTTTCATGCTTGAGATTTCTCACTGTATGATGCTCTACATTTGAGTAGACCAGTTAAAGTTGATAGTGATCAAGACATTAATTGAGAACAATTAAGGTTATACCACAATTCAAAATATCCAAATCAAAAGTTGAAGATCATTTGTGCCAACTTGGTTATGTTAATCACTCTGATTTTTTGATTCCAAATAAGTTAAGTGAAAGAAAGCCATATTTCCACATGCAATTTTCTAATTAAATATAGCTAAAGTGTTTCATTTTTAAAACAAATTGTGATGGAGGATGAAAAGATCAGTTCAGTTCAGTTGCTGTCGTGTCCGACTCTTTGTGACCCTATGAATAGCAGCACGCCAGGCCTCCCTGTCCATCAGCACTCCCAGAGTTCACTCAGACTCACGTCCATGGAGTCCATGATGCCATCCAGCCATCTCATCCTCAGTCATCCCCTTCTCTTCCTGACCCCAATCCCTCCCAGCATCAGAGTCTTTTCCAATGAGTCAACTCTTCGCATGAGGTGGCCAAAGTACTGGAGTTTCAGCTTTAGCATCATTCCTTCCAAAGAAATCCCAGGGCTGATCTCCTTCAGAAGGCACTGGTTGGATCTCCTTGAAGTACAAGGGACTCTCAAGAGTCTTCTCCAACACCACAGTTCAAAGGCATCAATTCTTCAGTGCTCAGCCTTCTTCACAGTCCAACTCTCACATCCATACATGACCACAGGAAAAGCCATAGCCTTGA
>SJYV01025528.1:343039-399294 GCA_006410875.1 Neotragus pygmaeus
ATTCTCCTCTTTCACTTTCATCAAGAGGCTTTTTAGCTCCTCTTCACTTTCTGCCATAAGGGTGGTGTCATCTGCATATCTGAGGTTATTGATATTTCTCCCGGCAATCTTGATTCCAGCTTGTGTTTCTTCCAGTCCAGCATTTCTCATGATGTACTCTGCATAGAAGTTAAATAAGCAGGGTGACAATATACAGCCTTGACATACCCCTTTTCCTATTTGGAACCAGTCTGTTGTGCCATGTCCAGTTCTAACTGTTGCTTCCTGACCTGCATACAGATTTCTCAAGAGGCAGGTTAGGTGATCATATGGTAGCTTTATTTTTGGTTTCTTAAGGAAACTTCATTCTGTTCCCATAGTGCCTGATCAGTTTACATTTCTGCCAATAGTGCAAGAGGGTTCCCTTTTCTCCACAGCCTCTCCAGCATTTATTGTTTGTAGATTTTTTTTGATGATGGCCATTTTGACCAGGGTCAAGTGACACCTCATTGTAGTTGACTCACTTTGCTGTACAGCAGAAATGAATACAAATTGTAAAGCAATTGTGCTCCAAAAAAAAGAATCACATAGAAAAAGCAAGTGCCCTTGAACACTGGGAGTTGTCTGACCAGGGGGCTCAGCCACGGAAGAGCCTGGAAGGCTTCCTGCAGGAGGTAGCGTCTCATCCTCACACTGAAGGATAGGCCCGAGTCAACGGCAGCAGAGCAAAGGAGCCGGCAAGACTGAGAGGTTGCGGAGCAGCGTGGAGAAAGGTCTGTAGAGGATGGGGTAGAGGCATTTGGGGAACTGGCAACAGATCGGATGAGCAGAGGAGAAGCTAAGAGGGAGAGCAATGATATGTTGGCGGGGAGGCAGTGGTGTCCTGATCCTGGGGAGCCANTTTTCTGAATGTTGAGCTTTAAGCCAACTTTTTCATTCTCCTCTTTCACTTTCATCAAGAGGCTTTTTAGCTCCTCTTCACTTTCTGCCATAAGGGTGGTGTCATCTGCATATCTGAGGTTATTGATATTTCTCCCGGCAATCTTGATTCCAGCTTGTGTTTCTTCCAGTCCAGCGTTTCTCATGATGTACTCAGATACTGTACAATAATGTGGAATGGAAGAGATTATGGGGCTAACTAAATGAGCCATCACTGACCACACCAAGCCTAAAGGAGAGTATGGCAACCCATTCCAGGATTCTTGCTTGGAGACTTCCCATGGACAGAGGAGCCTGGCAACCCACAGTTCACTGGGTTGCAAAGATTGTGACACCACTGAGTGACTAAGCACAACCACAAAGTAATGGTTTCGTGTGGTCAGTGGGGTTAGTTAGCCCCATAATCTCTTCCATTCCATATTATTGTACAGTATCTGCATACATCATGAGAAACACTGGACTGGAAGAAACACAAGCTGGAATCAAGATTGCTGGGAGAAATATCAATAACCTCAGATATGCAGATGACACCACCCTTATGGCAGAAAGTGAAGAGGAGCTAAAGGCTGGTCTTTAGCTGGTCTTCATCCAAAGAAGGTGATATGGTGTATACAGTACTATTAGAAGGGAATTCTCTCTTATGAGCTTCTTCTGGAGGATCAGATGACTAATTCCAACAAGTACTGCTCCCAATTAGACCAAATGAAAGCAGTACTCAATGAAAAGATTCTGACATTGATCAACATAATCTTTCATCATATGCTTGACCACTTATTTCTTTGATGACCTGTCAAAAACTGTTACAGCTTGGCTAGGAAGTTCTGATCCATCCACCGTATTCATCAGACATGGTGAACATGCCTTTGGATGGACATTTATTTTGGTCCTTAAAAAAATTATGTTAATGGAAAAAAATTTCAATTCCCTGTTAAACTGTAAAAGGCACCTAGAACAGCTTTTTGCTCAAAAAGATACAATTTGGGGGAAGATGGAATTAAGAAGTTGCCTTCAATGGCTTGTTTTGATAACATTCATAGTAGCAAATCAGTGTCACAGTGGTGTGTTAATGGAAATAGAAGTGATTTTAAAGCAACTTCAATGAGCTCAGATTATTCTTTTGAACTTTTACCCAAAGTGTAACAAGCCCCAAAAAGTTATAAACTTAGATTTGTCTTTTGATCATATACCTCCCATGCATGGATCTTTTCTTGACAGAAAAGTAATTCATAATGTTCATAAAAACATTTCATATGAATGTTATATAATTAATAATGTAAATTATAATTTTTAAGGTGTTTGGTGTTTTCATGAATGTACAGTATCAAAATCCAAGTTAATTGATAATTATCCTTAACTTGTAGAATATGACAATTTTTAAGCCTCTGTTTTTGCAGTTTTCCAAACTCTGTTTGGGCCTTTTTATCTAAAAAGCTATTGAAAACACATCCATTTCTTATTCACATGCAACTATTAAAATAATTAAAAATAATAATCATAAGTAATCAGTGGCTGTCCAAATTATATGTTTATATAAGGACTAAATTTATCTCCTACTTCAAAGTAACACAAAAAGTGTCCACAATTCAAGTATCACTGAAATAATTATTCTTTTATCAGCATGCAATACATTTATGAAGCTTTAATATTCTCATGCAGAAAAGAGAATAATCTTAAATAAAATATACATTCTTTAATTCACATTTCTTTTATTTTCATAATTGTGATTTTTATTGGTAGTTTTGAGGATCAAAACAGATATATCAATTTGTATACAACTCTTGCATGCATATGTGCTCAGTTGCTTCAATCATGTCCTACTCTTTGGGATCCTATCGACTGTAGCCCACCAGGCTCCTCTATCCATGGGATTCTCCTGGCAAGAATACTGGAGTGGGTTGCCATGCCCTCCTCCAGCAGATCTTCCTTAACAAGCTATTCAAGTACCCATATCTTCAAATGTTGATATGCTGTCACAGCAGAAGCCCCACTAATTTCCAAGTTAATATCATATACACTACATCCTCAAACTGTCAATTGTTCACAGCACATTAACAAAGTTGGTAGGAAAACTGGACTACCATGACTGAAGATGTTATAGAGTGCACAAAATTCTGAGCAGGAGTGCCAAGCTCAAGGAGTGAGCAGTTTGCATTAGGAAACAATTCTACCAAAAACCACATAAAAAGAGAAGTAATTTAAGTGTTCAAGACATTAAAAGCACAATTGACTCCAAACTGCCATTTAGTATGCTTTGCATTATAGGATATAAAAGCTTCCCCATCTGTGGAATGGTAAGCTGACACCCAAGACAATCAAAGCATCTCATATTCAATATCCCACTACTGTACAAAAAAAAAAAAAAAAAAAAACCCAACAGTAAATTAAATGATTTCACCTCAAAAAAAAAAGGAGGGAGGTACTGGGATTCCCTCCTTTTTCAAAATGTTTCTAGAGCTACTAAAAATCTTGCATTTACAAAATAGTTGATAAAAATTTTCCTCTGGGTTGTACAAGAAGGGAGACAGGGGCCACTGATAAGACTGGGTGTGTGATATTAATCAGACTTGGCTTCTTTCTCCCTTGCTTCAACGGAAGCTGGGCTCTCCTTATTTTTAATCTCTCCTGTTTTCTGCAGGTAAGTCTTTAGTGTCTTGGTTGGCTCCTTCCACCTGTTTTCACTTTGCTCCTCTTTTCCCCTTTTGTTTGCACTTTTTTGTCTGAAGATTTATCCTTTTCTGCCACCTTTCTTAGCTTCGTTTCCACTTTTTCAGGAGCCTTTTAAGCTGACAACCTCAGGATCTTCTCCTGAGCCTTCACCAGGCCCTCAGAGCATCTCACCTTGCTCTTGGGCATCGTCCCTGCAGGCTGTGGTGGCCAAGAGCCTTCGTGAAGCTGGACTGCCTGGCCACTACAGCTCCTCCCCCACATTTCTTAGTAAAATACTAACAATACTATTTAGTGAAGCTGAAGGTTCTGTTTTTTATTTACTGTTTTGTTTTGCATTTCGAGGCAATACTTAATTGAAGGAAGCAGTGTATGATTTACATTTATGTAAATTTTTAATCTGGGTGTGATAGCCAACCTCCGTGATGGCCCCAAGTGAACCACACATCCTGGTATTGTCTTCTTGTGTAGTTCCATTTGTGCCAGAGTTGATCTGTGTATCCAACAGCATGTGGTGACATGAAGGTATGTAATTACATTAAAGTAAAACTATTTAAGACTGCAGCTTCTGTCTGGAGGGTGCTCACCTTCTCTCATTCTTCTTTGGATCACTCACCCTATGAGCCTCTATGAAGACACCACCAAGGAAATCAGATGGCCAAAGCTAGTGACAACTGAGGCCTTCCAACAGCCATGAGTTATTGGAAGCTGATCTTTCAGCTTCATCTGAGTCTTCACATGGTTGCAGCTCTGGTCAACAGCTTGACTAGAACCTCATGAACTAACCTCAACCAGACAACCCACTCAGATGTCCCACATTCCTGATCAATGGAAATGGTGTGAAAATAAATGTTTGACTTTTTAAGCCATCAAGTTCTGGGTGATTTGTTAAGAACATCAGATAACTGATACACTGAGCAACTAACCTATAATATTTTACTGTCTTGTAGCTGGGTCATTGGAATAAGGTCTCACACACTGTACTACTACAGTGTCATGCCCTACAGATGCATATGTTATGTTAGGGCTCTATTTCATAACAATGAAGCTAAACAAAGGAATCGTTCTTTTTATCTTCAGCACATTAAAAAAAAAACTGCTGTTTTAAAAATATCTAGGCTTTTTGTGTGAAATGCAAAATACTTTGAAAGCTTTATGTTGTTCTAAGATTTGGTGTTCCATATCATTAACTATTTCCTTAAAATGTCAGGATTGTAACACTTAACTGATTCTTGACCTGCCTTCCTTGCCATCAATTTATCCAATATTCATAGTTGCACATCTTTGACACAGTTTTCACTAACACTTCAGCAATTGTATAGGGTCCTTTATTCTTCAACATGATGTGTTAATTCACATTAAGAAGCCCTCTTATATGAATCAATAATTATATTTGAATTATTGAACATCAATATATATGTGGTTGAATGTGTTCCTCTATGTTTTGTATATAATTGCTATTTAAATTGTAATAGAATCTTTGCTTCATTACCCAGTACATCCCTCACAGATAGCACACTGTTATTCTAGCACCTCGTTATGAATCATGCCTGTAAAAGTAAAGTCAGTATTTGTATGATCATTGTTGTTGTTGTTCAGTCTCTGTCATGTTAGTATTAGCTGTTTGGTTTTGTTTAGAATCATTTGTGTCATTGTCATTAGGCTTACAACTACTGCTTCAAACAAGAGAATTCATAATAATTCTTCTCAAACAATAACAAATTTGTTTAACTATATTAAAATTAGAGTGAAAAATAAATGGCATAAATTATACTTTCCTAATTCAGCTAATGCTATAAAACTATATGGGCTTCCCTGGTGGCTCAGCAGTAAAGAATCCACCTGCCAATGCAGGAGACATAGGGTTTGATCCCTGGGTCAGGAAGATACCTTGGAGAAGAAAATGGCAACTCACCCCGGTATTCTTGCCTGGGAAATCCCATAGACAGAGGAGCCTGGTGGGCTATGGTCCATGGGGTCACAAATGAGTCAGACATGAATCAACAACTAAGCAACAACAATAAAATTATGTTTTTAAAAGCTTGATTAAAAAAGATGTTTATAAAAAAATAAGTAATGTAGATAACTACATGCTTAAACATCTTCATATTTTCCATACCTTTGAATTTCATTAACAGATTAATCTTAAAATATCACAGAAATACTGATTAATTCATATATAATATAATTTATCGCAGAACATAATCAACTCCAAAATAAATCTGTTTCTTATTCAGGGACTGAGGTCCCTGATCATGTTTTGAATGGTGCAGCAATGTTAAATTGTTATAAACACTTTCAGAACATCTCTAACTTTTGTATCATAGAGTCATGATTTTAACAAATAGTTCATTGACTAGCAGTAATACACAGACCATACTGGAAGTACCATATAAGCTTTCAGAGCTCTTCTAAATTTGACTTCACTTTCATTAGTGAGAGACAACTGCATATGAGATTGGTGTAGAATAATAAAAGCAACTCACATTTATAAAGTATGATATTTTTAGATTTATATAAACTCGGATGTCATAATAGAATGAAAGGGTATGGAAAACTGTCACTTGCTTGTCTACTCTTCAAAATTTATTTTGGCATGTGACTGCTTATCTGAGTTGGTGGGGTCTATCTACATTTCAAATAGTTTTTATTATATATATATATATTTCCTTGTGAAATATGTGATATTATATTGAAAGATTTACTTTAGTTCAGTTCAGTTTAGTCACTCAGTCTTGTCTGACTCTTTGCAACCCCATGGACTGCAGCATGCCAGGCTTCCATCTCCATCACCAACTCCCAGAGCCTAGTCAAATTCATGTCTATCACATCGGTGATGCCATCCAACCATCTCACCCTCTGTCATCCCCTTCTCCTTCTGCCTTCAATCTTTCCCAGTATCAGGGTCTTTTCCAATAAGGCAGTTCTTCACATCAGTTGATTAAAGTATTGGAGTTTCAGCTTCAGCATCAGTCTTTCCAATGAATACTGAGGACTGATTTCCTTTAGGATTGACTGGTTTGATCTCCTTGCTGTCCAAGGGACTCTCAAGAATCTTCTCCAACACCATAGTAAAAAAACATAAATTCTTCAGCATTCAGCTATCTTTATGGTCCAACTCTCATACTCATAAATAACTACTAGAAAACCATAGCTTTGACAAGACAGACATTTGTTGGTAAAGTAATCTCTGCTTTTTAATATGCTGTTTAGGCTGGTCATAGCTTTTCTTCCAAGGAGCAAGTGTCTTTTAATTTCATGGTTGCAGCCGTGATTTTGGAGCCCCCCAAAATAAAGTCTCTCACTGTTTCCATTGTTTCCCCACCTATTTACATAAGTGATGGGACTGGATGTCATGACCTTAGTTTTCTGAATGTTGAGTTTTAAGCCAACATTTTCACTGTCTTCTTTCACTTTCATCAAGAGGCTCTTTAGCTCTTCACTTTCTGCCATAAGGGTGGTGTCATCTGCATATCTGAGGTTATTGATATTTCTCCCGGCAATCTTAGTTCCAGCTTATGCTTCGTACAGCCCAGCATTTTGTATGATGTACTCTTAATATATGTTAAATAAGCAGGGTGAGAATATACAGCCTTGATATGTTCCTTTTCCTATTTGGAACCACTCTGTCATTCCACGTCATTTTAACTGTTGCTTCTCAGGAGAAAGGTCAAGTGGTCTTGTATTCCCATCTCTTTCAGAATTTTCTACAGTTTGTTGTGATTTACTCAGTCAAAGGCTTTGGTGTAGTCAATAAAGCAAAAGTAGCTGTTTTCCTGGAACTCTCTTGCTTTCTCGATGATCCAGTGGATGTTGGCAATTTGATCTCTGGTTCCTCTGCCTTTGCCAAATCCTTGAACATCCGGAGGTTCACAGTTCATGTACTATTGAAGCCTGGCTTGGAGAATTTTGAGCATTACTTTACTAGCCTGTGAGATGAGTGCAATTGTGCAGTAGTTTGAGAGTTCTTTGGCACTGCCTTTCTTTGGGATTGGAATGAAAACTGACTTTTTCCCTTCCTGTGGCCACTGCTGAGTTTTCAAAATTTGCTGGCATATTGAGTTTAGTGCTTTCACAGCATTATCTTTTAGGATTTGAAATAGCTCAACTGGAATTCCATCACCTCCACTAGCTTTGTTTGTAGTGATGCTTCCTAGGGCCCGCTTGACTTAGCTTAAATTCCTAGCTAATTATATAATTCTAGATTTAAATTTTTTCCTGCAGTCCTACAAACATATTCTACTGTGTCTGGCTTCTATTATTGTGACTGAATAGTTAGCTACCAACGTTGGTATGTAGTCTGATTACAGTTTGAACTATTTCAAATCCTAAAAGATGATGCTGTGGAAGTGCTGCAAGTATCTGCAGTCCTAATATTGCATTTTGTTCTCTCTGTTGTTCGCTCTTTCTGTGCACTCTCCCACATGCTGTATTGTTTCAATCAATTTAGAATTTCTGTTTTGGGGCTCTTATTCAGCTGATCTTTTTCAGTGAAAACCCCACAGTAGCTAGGTTGAGCTTAAGTTTCTTTAGAGCATATTTGCATTTGCTTCTTTTAGGCTTTCTAAGCCAATACCTCTCAGTTTTTACCTTGTGTGATAGACAAAATAAAAGTCTTTCAAAAATCCTCATGTCTTAATTCCCAGAGCATGTGTTACCTTTTTTGCCAAAGGGGCTCTGCAAATGGGATTTAATTAATAACAATGAACATGCATGTAGGTCCAATGTAATTACAAAAATTCTTATAAGAGAGAGGCAGGAGGGTCATAGCAAGTGAAGGAGATGTTGTGCTATAAATAGAGTGGAAAAACAGAGGGAAAAGGAGAGAGATTTTAAATGTCACACTGTGACTCTGAAGAGGGAGGAGAGGAAACAAGAAAAGAAATGTAGGCAGCCTCTAGGAGACTAGAAAGGCAAGAGGAACAATTCTCACCTAGAGTTTCCAGAAGGAATGTGGACTTCCAATGCCTTGATATTAGAACTTCTGGTCACCAATAAGATAATACATTTGGGTTTATTTCCAGTAAGTTGTGGTTACATCATTTTTTTTTGCTCTGCTAAGTTTGTTACAGCAGTAGAGAAATCAACGCAATATGAATGCAAATCATCTTGCTACTGCTAAGTCACTTGAGTGGTGTCCGACTCCGTGCGACCCCATAGACGGCAGCCCACCAGGCTCCCCTGTCCCTGGGATTTTCCAGGCAAGAACACTGGAGTGGGTTGCCATTTCCTTCTCCAATGCATGAAAGTGAAGTCGCTCAGTTGTGTCCGATTCCTAGTGACTCCATGGACTGCAGCCCACCAGGCCCTTCTGTCCATGGGATTTTCCAGGCAAGAGTACTAGAGTGGGTTGCCATTGCCTTCTCTGGCAAATCATCTTAGGATCTTGTTAATAACACAAAAGAATCTGATGGTAGGCCTGGGAAAGAGTGAGAGTTTCTATATTTCTAGGCAATTTCCAGGTGATCTGGATGTTTCTGGGTGTTTGTAGATCGTAATTTGAGTATTAGGGAATCTAGGGTAATGTTAGCATAAAAACATATTAAAATAATACTCTGAGTTTTCCCAGACTTTGAAAGTCATTGAAAATCAAACTTCAAACACTGTGAAGGCATTTTTTTTTTTTTTTAAATCACAGTTGTTGTTGTTGTTGTTATTTTTCACGGAGATGAAGTCCCTAACTTTTTGAAGAGGTCTTATTTGAGGTTTCTCCTGGTGTAAAATCAATGTTCTTTTTTTTTTTTTCTCCTGAAGACTGAAAAACCAAGACACTGAATTTTTGGTACAAGCACATAAATGTAAGAAAGATTTTATCTCACATTTTGTTTACTTTGCTGATTTCAGCCTCTGTTATTTTTGATCTTTATATCTTTCTTCTATCTCAGCTATGCCCTCTTGAGGATATTTGTTGCATTTTATCAGTGATTTCAAGTTGTTTTGGTACCAAAAGGAATATTTAACTTGCTATAGTCCTAGAAATAGCAGTCTTCCTCTATATTTGCAAATTATCTACTCATTTCTCTGAGAATGTTTCAATGATTTGTTTTTATGTGATCTTTGTCATTTTGACCAATTAATTGCTAATTAAAAGTGTATGTTCTAAAAAATATTTGATAGTGGCTTTGAAAAGTAAGTCAATATCAGAGGGATCAAGTGGTTAATACAGTAAATGTGTATGTGAATTTTCTTAGACATTTGGATTAAAGAAAGAAAAACAGTGTGGCTGAATAGGAAAACTTACATTTTCTGTTACATTTCGATCACTAATTTAAATCTCTGTGGATGCCCTGAGCCATAGAGTTTATATACATTAATTAGTTCATTTGACCTTTGAAACAACTTAATGAAAATTACCCTGATTTTAGTTAAACATGAGAAACTCACACTCAGAGATAAACTGCCAGAGAACCTTCCGAGAAATGTAAGAACTTATACACTTGCACTAATATTGCAAGTGTATATTGCAATAAATATTGCACTAATATTTATTACAAATCTGATTGTACCAAGAGCAGAAGGAAATAATATCCTACAGCTTGAAAAGTGGAGAGTTTGTACTGAAATACTGGACTTTCTCAGACCAAGTCTATGCTCTTTGCACTGTTCCATATTAGGTCTAAAATTGTCCAAAATAGGAATTTGCAATTGATCTTGAGTACTATATAAAATTCTACCTAACATTCACTCACACAGTGAAATAGTCTCTTATATCCTGCTAGTTGAAAAACCAACTGGTGTAAATACTTATGGAAATTTGACAAGAGCAAAAATATATTACTTATGTGCATGAGCAAACAATCACTTTTTGGATCCATGTATTCTAATATATACGTACACGCATCCTAACCTAACATGTGGTTTCTCAGGTTTCCCAGTATCCACCTGAAATGCAGGAGCCACAGCTGATATGGCTCTGATCCTGGGGTCAGAAAGATAACCTGGAGAAGGCAACACTCTCCAGTAATCTAGCCTGGGAAATTCCATAGACAGAGGAGCCTGGCAGGCAATAGTCCATGCTATCTCAAAAGAGTCATACATCACTGAGCATATGCACATATATGCATACACACAAACACAAATATTCTACTGATTATTGTTATCAGTCCTATCATACATTCATGGATCACAAATTCCTGACCTAACCTTCTCAACATATTCTACATCTGTTTTCTCCAAAGAGATTTACATTTTCTCCCACTTCATCTCTTTAGATCAATTCACTGAGAAGACTGAAGTCATTAAGCATGAATTTCTTTGATTTCCCCTGCCCCATTATATACTTTCTACAATCCAAAACATTCTCCAGCCACAAATGCCACCTTCATTTCAAAACCAATCCCTCCACAGATGTTCTTAATGCTAACATGTTCTGTATCCCAGAAATTGAATTCTACTGATTATTATTCTCTTTTACTTTAATTTCTCCATCTATTTTTTTTCCTTTCTTAATAATTCTTTAAACTCTCTTACTCCAAAAACTGAATTCTCCTTTGCCTTCTATGCTCTGAGTCCTGCAAGATGGTGTTTAATCATTTTCCCTTTTCACTTAAACTTCACAAAGAGAAAACTAAACTCTGTCATCTCACCAAAAATTTATTTCTCAGGTCATGATGATTTAGTTTCTATTCTCACAAAAGAACTGAAACTTTTCTTAATAGAATTGACCTGTCAAATTTAATGAAAACTTCCCTGACCTTATATTAATAACACTTCCTGTTATATTTAGCATCACTAATCACTCCTTACTTGAGAAATGTCTCCTTTGCTCTCATGGCTACTTCTAAGCTATTCTTGAGAACTATTCATATTAATTTTCCATAGACTTCTGTCCCTAGGTCTCTGGTTTTTATCATTCATTGTACTTTGTAGTTTAGGTAATCACTTCCACTCTCATAATTTCAACTTCCTCTTGAGTTCTTATAATTCATGAATCCATTTCTTCTATCTGTCCTCTCTCTCCATCAGACTTCAGCTATTCTATCTCACTGACCAAGGGTCAATTACCTCTGAATGCCCTACAAGTGTTTCACACTGTCCAGATTCAGAAAGGAATTGATTTTGTTCCCCACTTGTGCCTACTTCATATGTTAGTCAAAAGTGCCACCATCAATCTGTTCATATCTTGGAATCGCCCTTCCTGCTCTCTTCATGCTTACAATTAATTCAACTGAGTTCTTTGTCAATTAAAATTCATTCAGAAGATAGAACCCACACAGTAATTTGAAATGAGAAAACTTAATATAAAGACTATATCAGGGGAATAAAAAATAAGGACAACTCTAAAAAATACTCTACTGCTGGAGAAGAGTGTCCAAGGTAAGAAACAAATTTGGAAGTGGAGGAGTTTCCTTTTATTATTTGGATTAATTTTTTAATTTAAATACAGTTGATTTACAGCATTCTGTTAGTTTCAGGTATACAGCAAAGTGATTCAGTTATATATACATATATTTATTTTTTCAGATTATTTCCCATTATAGGTTATTACAGAATGTTGAGTATAGTTCCCTGTGTTTACAGTAGATCCTTGTTGGTTACCTATTTTATATATAGTAGTATGTATATGTTAATGACAAGCTCCTAAGCCATTCTCATCCTCCTTTCCCTTTTGGTAACCATAAGTTTGTGGAAGTTTCTATTTCTGTTATGTATATATATTCTCTTGTATCATTTTTTTCCTGATTTCCAAGCAGGAAAACACTCTCTGGACTGCAGGAGAACATACCCAGTGGGAAGGTCCTCAAAAATCGGTCAGAACTTTAGGATCTGCTTTGTGGCTAGTGGTGTGAGACCTGAGATATGTGGTGTCTGTTTTAGGTGCTTCTTGACATATCTATGAGATTCACCTTGACCAGACTTCAGAGATGTGTACACAATAGGCATCAAAGCCTCAGGATTCTGCTTCCTGAGAGGGTAGAATGAGGCCTGGGGAGCACAATGACCCTACTAAGAAAATTGTAGTGAGTTGGTAACCAGGGGAAGGGCTAAAAATATTCCAGCAGACTGTGTGGTCTGGGTGTGCAGCTGTAAGGCAGGAAGAAAGGGCCAAAAGAAACACACCTGTATCAGGAAGAGAAATATTTCCTTCTTCAGTCTCCTTTATGTGACATCTACTGAAAATGCTTAATGTTGTGCCAGCAATAAAGGAGAATTATTTACAGAGTCCTTCTCAATAATCACAAAGCAGGTAATAACGGGTGGATTTGAAGCTGTGAAACAATGCATTTATTAGTGCAAATAACTGTCAAATATCTGGTAGCTCAGACAGTAAAGATTCTGCCTACAATGCAGGAGACCCTGGATTTATTCTTGGGTCAGGAAGATCCCCTGGAGAAGGGAATGACAACCGATTCCAGTATTCCATTTACAGAGGAGCCTGGCAGACTATAGTCCATGGGGTCACAAAGAGTTGGACACAACTGAGCAAATAAGCATGCATGCATATATTAAATATATCTGACATTTGTATATTAACAGTCTTTCCTTTTCATTGTCATTCTTTAAACTTTAACAGACAGTTTTAAAATCTGTTCTCCATTGATCCAACTAAATAAACCAAATGGGAATTCTAAGTCACTCTTTTTGAATTTTCAAAAAATTCTCATTTTTCATAAATAAACTCTGAAGTGATTTATGCAATGAATAATCTCCTCTCCCAATTTTTATGGCAAGATCTCTTAGTATTCATTGATTTAACTGTCATTTGTTAAATAAGAAAAAAGACAAAATTTCAGTGGCATACAGCAGTAAGACTTGTTTTTTCCTTCAAGTATTTGTGAGTTGACTGGTGCTGCATGATCTAAGGTGGGCATGGTTAGATGGCTTTCAGCAGCTACTTAGGGCCAGTTCTACTCCAGATATTTCTTTTTCTAGCAGCATGCTAGTAAGAGTACCTTAGCATCATAAATTCATGATGAAGGCAAAGGTGCAAGAGAAAATATCAAAATATTCAAAGTATTTTTTAAGTTTCTATTGTCCATCTTCTGGTTCCTCATCCCAAGCAGATCATAAGATAAATATAAAATTAAAAATTTAGGAAGTTTAAGTTTCCCGTGAATGTAGCAAGGGGAGGAAGAAAATAATTTTCAAAAATCTATATAACATTCAAAAAACTAAGATCATGGCATCCACTCGCATCACTTCATGGCAAATAGATGGAGGAAAAATGGAAACACTGACAGATTTTATTTTCCTGGGCTCCAAAATCATTGTGGATGGCGACCGCAGCCACAAAAGTAAAAGAAGCTTGCTCCTTGGAAGAAAAGTTATGACAAACCTAGTGAAGTGAAGTCTGTCAGTCATGTCCAACTCTTTGCTACCCCATGGACTGTTGCCTACCAGCCTTCTTGGTCCGTGGGATTTTCCAGGCATGAATACTGGAGTGGGTTGCCATTTCCTTCTCCAGGGGATCTTCCCGAACCAGGGAATGAACCCGGGTCTCATGCATTGTAGGCAGATGCTTTACCGCCTGAGCTACCAGGGAAGCATCCTAGACAGTATATTAAAAAGCAGAGACATCAGTTTGTCAACAATGGTCCATATTGTCAAACCTATGTTTGTTTGTTTGTTTTCCAGTATTCATGTATGAATGTGAGAATTGGACCATAAAGAAGGGTGAGGACCAAAGAATTGATGCTTTCAAACCATGCTGGAAAAGGCTCTTGAGATTCCCTTGGACAGCCAGGAGATCAAACCAGTCAGTGCTTAAGGAAATCAGTCCTGAATATTCATTAGAAGGACTGATGCTGAAGTTGAAGTTCCAATACTTTGGTCACCTGATGTGATGAGCCAACTCATTGGAAAAGACCCTTATGCTGGGAAAGATTGAGGGCAAGAGTAGAGGGGAGTGACAGAGGATGAGATGGTTGGATGGCATCATTGACTCAATGGACATAAATTCCAGCAAACTGCAGAAGATGGTGAAGGACAGGGAAACCTGGCATGCTGCATTCCATGGGGTTGCAGAGTCAGACACAAACTTAGCAACTGAAAAACACCAATCTATATAATACCTCTTACATTATTTCCCACCATCACCAGTCTCCTAAACTGGCGTTATTAGTTACACGTGGGAGGAATTACTATGCCACACTGATGTAATTCCAAAGAATACAAAAACTCTTGTGATTTTAGTTAACACGCACAAACTTGTCATCGGGTTTGATTTGTCAGGTTGTTTGAAGTGCTGCAGATAGCTTACAGAGCTTTCAATGATTTCATGTTACCTATACATCTTCTGTTACAGAAAGTATCAATCAAATCTATTCTTTCATGCTATCTTTTCCTTTGGAGAAAAGATTTATCTTTTAAAAGTCTAGTGATTTTTTGCATGTTTACCTCATTCATCACACCAACCACAGTAGCCATTCACCTTTTTCATTTTACTCCATATGTCTCCATTTGAAGCTTCTGAGTAAAGTCCAAAATCAGGTGTTTACTTTGCAGTATGTGATTTCTTTCTTCTCTATTTGTCATCTGGTAGTGGTGAGTCCATGTGCTTTATATACCTACTCATACATTCCTGAATGCTTACATGTTCATGTTTTAAGGGGATCAGGGATTTAATTACCTGCACTGAATACAAAATATTTATACTAAGGACATTAATTTCTTGCTAACTACTGCTTACTAATAGCTATAAAAAGAAAATCATCTTACATAAGAAACCTAAAAGAAAAGACTCAAAAAATTAAACAGAACTTGAAATGTTGGATTAAACATTTATTGCCCATTTTGTACATAATATAATTTAGCCAGAAAAAAAAGATAAAGAAATGCAAATGTAAATAAAGATGGAAAGCCTTAATACAGACATTAAGTGCAATATCCTGACAAAAGGGTTTGGAAAGTTGCTTTCTGAATGAGCAGTGGAAAGATAAAAGGTGAACACTTTTTTTTTTTTAATCTGCCTGATTCACATTTTATTCAAAAAAGCAGTAAGTCAAACCCAGGTTTGTAGCATTTGTCAATTTCCATAATATTTTTACTCCCACCTTGGCTGATTTCAAGCTGCTAGTCTATTCTTACAGAATATAGAAAAAAGACAGGCAGCAGCTGCCATTATTAGAATTTCCATCCCTCAGTTGCAATAGCAAAAACAGCCTTAAGAGCATAGATAATAGCAAAATATAGTATAAGAATTAAAAATTATGATTTTAAAGTGTCCAGCACATTTGTTTTGTGATCATAAATTTGTGTAATTTAGTTTTTGATAATAGCTTTAACAATCAGCTCACAAATTTCCTGAATATTTAACAATTATTGCTTGTGAACCAGTTTAAGAGGAGTACTTTTTACTGGACAAGTGTCTACCTGTTGCTGCTGCTGCTGCTGCTAAGTCACTTCAGTTGTGTCTGACTCTGTGTGACCCCATAGATGGCAGCCCACCAGGCTCCCCTGTTCCTGGGATTCTCCAGGTAAGAACACTGGAGTGGGTTGCCATTTCCTTCTCCAGTGCATGAAAGTGAAAAGTGAAAGTGAAGATGTTCAGTCGTGTCTGACTCTTAGTGACCCCATGGACTGCAGCTTTCCAGGTTCCTCCATCCATGGGATTTTCCAGGCAAGAGAACTGGAGTGGGGTGCCATTGCCTTCTCCGTCTACCTGTTAAGACCCCTCTTTGATGATGGAAAACTGTTAGTCACTCAGTCGTTTCCAACTCTTTCAAACCCATGGACTGTAGCTCACCATGCTCCTCTGTCCATAGAATTCCTCAGTCTAGAATACTGGAATGGGTAAGCTACTCCCTTCCCTAGGGGATCTTCCTGATCTACTCTGGATCATTTTGTCTTTCAGCAGGCTACAGTCTGTCCTGAGGAGCTCTCACACTGTGTATTCATCTAGCCCTTCTCTGAAAGAATCATTTTTTTCTATTTTGGTCTTGGTCCAAGAAAGCTACAATGGTGTTAAATGGAGGCTCCTGAAAAAATCGTCATGAGATTGATTCAGATTACAGTTCCTGGGGCCAGAGCAGACATTAGATTAAATAGAAACAATGAGGAAGACTTATAATCATTGTCAGTCAGCTGTATGTGTTTGCACCTACTGTGTAAAGAGCAATTAATTAAAGTCACTCAGTTGTGTCCAACTCTTTTGGATCCCAAAAGCTATAGTCTGTCAGGCTCCGCTATTCATGGGATTTTCCAGGCAAGAACACTGGAGTGGGCTGCCATTTCATTCTCCAGTAAAGACCAACAAGAAGGTATAAGGTTGACATCCCCCCTTAATATGTTCAGATTATTTTTAAAATATATAACAGAGGAGTTTTCACTGGGTGTAAATAATTTCATGAAACGTGCTTTTTTTCTGCTATACTCGGGGACAGAAATGCTCCAAAGGTTTTGAACTAACTGGCTCCCCTTCAGCGGACATAGAAGCACCACTTATTTACCAATGCTGGGTCTTGGAAGGCAAAGATCCTTATATTCTTATTCCAGTTCACTGTATTCTCAGGTTGGTTGCTATTCTTTCACTAAGTCATGCCCAACTCTTTGTGACCATGAACTACAGCACTCCAGGCTTCCCTACCCTTCACCATCTCCCACAGTTTGCTTCCCTGGTGGCTCATCTGGTAAAGAATCCGCCTGTAGTACAAAAGACTTGGATTCAATCCCTGGGTTGGGAAGATTCTCTGGAGAAAGGAATGGCTAATCACTTCAGTATTCTCTCCTGGAGAATTACATGGACAGAGGAGCCTGGCAGGCTACACAGTCCATGGGGTTGCAAAAAAGTCAGACACAACTGAATGACTAACACTATGCATTCTCACACAGGTTCTGCTAAAAATAATGTTTCCTGAGTCTGCTATTATCATAAATGTAAACAAATAGAAAGGTTTGTCAAAATATGTAGCTATTTCATGTGCAGCCAACCTCTTTGTATCATTCATCATCAAATTATATATTACATGGGAATTGAAAATATAAATCTCATATTTATTTGATAAATGATGGATTTCAGGAGATATATATATATATATGTCTTTTTAGACATAAATTTTATGTAAAAGGATACAGTCATTACAGTAATCACTCATTTATAAAAAGTTTCTTTGGGTAACTATTTTCAGTTACTAAATTAAACATTACAGGAAGAAGACATTGATAAGATCCAAATAATGTTATATTTAATCAAAGCCTTTTAGCATTTATAATAAAAGATTGTCATAATGAGTGCTGAGTACTGTCAAAAAATAATAAGATTATTGACATATTGAATCCATTGGGCAAAATAAATACATCCTTCTTCAGACAACAGAACTGGATATATTATAAGCCAAAAGATACTGGGGAACTTTAATCTTTGCTCTACAAGCTAAGGATATTCTTTAATAAAGTTTTTTCAATATACTTTATATACCTTTATTGATTATTTATTAAGAATTGTAGTAAATACATAAAATTGTATATAACATAAATCCCAGCCCCATTTAAGTAAGACAGAAATTTGGTAGTTTTATTTGCAATTTTTGTCTCTGTTTTTACCAATTCATCTCTCTAACATAAACCTTCTTTAAACTGTGAGTTTCTGTGTGTGAAAACCACGATATGACACAGAAATGTGCTAGGCGAATTTCCTATGATTTGTCCATGCCCTTAAGAAATAAGCAGACATATTTTTCTTTCTATGATAAATATAGATTGCTGCTAACTAATTGGGATGAAACATAGAATATTTCTAACAAATACTATCTCTCATCTCATCTGCCAGACATCATTATTTCAACTTTTATCTTCTTTATTTAAGACATTTGAAGTCACCAAGTTTATTTGCTGAAAGTATAGAATTTGAGATAAGAAGAAAAATATCTAATAAGTTCAAAACTTGTCATCGTAACTTGAAAAGGTTAAATTAAAATGCATACATCTTGCATAACTGAAATTAGATATCCACAAAATGGCATTTCCTCCTTTCCCTCTCCCTTGATCGCTGGCTACACACACACACAAAATGGTTAGCCAAATAGCCAATTCAAATTGTACTTCTTTTTCTCCAACACTAAGATATGAAAAAATACCAAATAAATTAAAGCTTAAAATCTGGCAGGTGAAGCCTTCAATAATAAACACAACGATACCTGTAACAAGAAGAATTACAGCTTTTAAAAAGTATATAAATGAGGTTCTGCTTTCAGATAGAGGAGAAAATTACAATGTAAATACCACAGTGTGAAAAATTAATATATCATGAGTTTGCCGGCTTTATATCAGATTTCAAAGTTGATTCAGCATTCCAAAATTAAGCATAATTCACCATTTGAAAAGAATACAAGGTAAAATGTGATCACATCAATAGATGCAGGTAGAGGAATAGAAGAGGATTTTTTTAATCTGATAGAGGAGATTTAACAAACCCAGCAATTAATATTATACTTCAGAGTACTATATTAAAGACTTCCCCTAGTGGCTGCTCCTTTAATAAATCAATTTCACAAGAATTCGTTTCTCAGTTTCAGGATTTAGGTAACTGAAACTTTCACAAACATAAATCAGTTTATTTTTTAAGATATTAAGAAGTAAACAATATAATCACACAGACACAGATATTAGAGCTAAAATATAATAAATACTGAAATCAATGAGATAAAAATGAATATTTGAAGATAAATCCAAACTTGTCTTTAGAAAAGATTAATAGAATATCCTTTATGAACTCGATTAACTTAAAAAGAATGAAAAGACAAAATTAGAAATAGAAAAGGAAGCATTTTATATTTCTTAGACTTGGGTTTATACATAAACATAAGTGAAATAAAAATAAGATACCATGAATATATCTGTGACAAAAACATCAAAACCTAGAGTAAATTAATTATTTCTAAGCCAAATAAAATAATTTCTAATAACCTGAGAATAATTTGACTATTTTGACGTAAAAGGGGCAGCAAAGGTGATTCAAACGTCATTAGAATCAGCTTGCTTTACAAGTGATATCTATTAAAGAATCACTGAGTTCATTATAAGCGTTCTAGGATATTTATATTTTATAAATAATATCCTAGTATTATAAATATGTTCTAGAACATATTCTAAAAATTTCTCTGACTTATTGTATAAGGCTTACATACATTTATTACAAAATTTTACTGAAGGAACTGCAAAAAATAAATCTCATTTGTTGTGTTGGAAAACGTAAAATTTCAAGTGCTTCCTGACATCTTTAAGCCTCCACAGTTCAGTTCAGTTCAGTTCAGTTGCTCAGTCGTGTTCGACTCTTTGTGACCCCATGGATCGCAGCATGCCAGGACTCCCTGTCCATCACCACTCCCGAAGTTCACTCAGACTCACGTCCATCGAGTCCGTGATGCCATCCAGCCATCTCATCCTCTGTCGTCCCCTTCGCCACCTGCCCACTATCCCTCCCAGCATCAGATATTTTCCAATGAATCAACTCTTCACATCAGGTGGGCAAAGTACTGGAGTTTCAGCTTCAGCATCATTTCTTCCAAAGAAATCCCAGGGCTGATCTCCTACAGAATGGACTGGTTGGATCTCCTTGCAGTCCAAGGGACTCTCAAGAGTCTTCTCCAACACCACAGTTCAACATCATCAAAAGGGCCTCATGGAAGCCTAATTGTGAGTTCCCTTGTTTTGGCAAGATATGTACTCCCTGACCCCTCTGCAGTGGGAAATGCTCCCCTCTCCAGCCCTGTTTTCTGATCAGCCATTTCCTATCTCAATTTATTACATTTCACTGCTTTGCCAACTCATGAAACTTTTCCAAGAAGCCAGTTATAGGGTTTTGATGAAACCAGGTGTTTTCTCATCCTCTGGATACTGTAAGCCTGCTTCCCATGGGCCCTATTGGGTCACTTTGCTTCCAAGTGCAATCCTTGGTGTGGCCCTGCATGTGTAGCAAATAAACTACTACCATCTCATCTTCCAGTGTTGGATGTCCTCCTGTGCACTAAGAACAGCCGAGAAGAGCTACCCCACATCCGAGGTCAGGGGCAGAAGCTGGGAGGACCCCATGCCTGAAGGGTGGTGGCCAAGAGGAGTTACCCCACGTATGAGGTCAAGGGCAGCAGCCAAGAGTGCCAGGCTGTGATGGAGCAGGAACAGCCGAGAGGAGCTACCCCACATCTGAGGTCAGGGGTGGTAGCTGGAAAGAGCTACCCCACATCCAAGTATTGGTGGCTGCGCAGGTGCAGGAGGGCCTAGAGGAGCTATCCCACATTGAAGGTCAAGAAGGGCCGTGGTGAGAAGATACACCTCATCCAAGGTAAGGAGCAGCAGTTGTGCTTTCCTGGAGCAGCCGTGAAGAGATACCCCATGCCTAAGGTAAGAGACATCCAAGTAAGATGGTAGGTGTTACAAGAGGGCATCAGAGGGCAGACACACTGAAACCATACTCACAGAAAACTAGTCAATATAATCACACTAGGACCACAGCCATGTCAAACTCAATGACTAAGCCATGCCCACGGGGCAACCCAAGATGGGCGGGTCTTGGTCGGGAGGNCTGGATGGCATCATGGACTCGATGGACGTGAGTCTGAGAGAACTCCGGGAGTTGGTGATGGACAGGGAGTCCTGGCGTGCTGCGATTCATGGGGTCACAAAGAGTCGAACACGACTGAGTGACTGAACTGAACTGAATTGATTTATTGCATATAATCCTCACCAGCAGGTTAAAGAGGAAGTGTTCAGAATGCTTAAGAATATGGATACAAAATAAGTATATATTAGAAAATACAACCCAATGAAGTATCAAAATAACATTACACTACAAAACTAATGTAGATGTATTCCAGAAAAGTAAAGGAGATTGCAAGTGAAGAAATTCATTCATCTGTTATTTGGATATAAATAGAATGAAAAATCTCTCATTGAATACTGTCATTTTATCTATAAAGAATAGTAAAATTTTAAATGTTATAATGATTAAATGTAACTAAATAAATATAGTAAAAAAATACTTAAAAGTCAAACATATATTTTAATTAGAATAGCAGCAATGTATTTAAAATTAAAATCTAAAACTTTGCAAAAGTTGTCTTTCTTACTATTTTTATAGTTCATTTTATTTTAAGAGTTCCAGTATATGCATTTGCTAATGATATGTTACATATTTATAAAATCCAGAAGGCTCTAGTAAAATATGAAAAGTAGCTGTAAACTTGCTATTATGACAAAGGTATATTTATTCCATGTACTCAAATAAATTTATTTTTCAGAGTACTAAAATCAGTCTCAAAATCCAGGAAGAAAATCTTTTAAATTTCTCACATATTCTCAGAATATCATACTGCAAAAAATTTACTTATGTGTCATGTTTTTTTGTGAATATTAAAGTGAAGATTGATTTATGTTCTAAATTAAAACCAATTTAATTGTTATTATTTAACTTCTCGTTAGTAAAACTTACATCCTATTGTGTGCAAGCTAAACAAAACTCGCATTGAAAATTGGTTTCCTAACACAAATCATCGGAGACTCCTATGCTTCATCTTGTTACCCTTCATTCCTGATAAAGATAAATATTTGCGTCCAGTCTACATACGAAACTACATAGACATGAATATTTATACAGCACATATTTATTTTGGGTTTGTGTGCCAGTCACTTGGTCCAGACCCTGGGAACTCATAAAAAAAACAGAGTTTTAACAGAGTACATATACTACATTTGTGTATGTGTGTATATATATATATATACATATATGATCTCTGCTGCTGCTGCTGCTGTCGCTTCACTTGTGTCCGACTCTGTGCGACCCCATAGATGGCCATGTTTGGGTAGGAGGAGACAGAAAGAAAAAATGAATTAAATAGCACATTAAAAAATAGAGTAGATAAATGGGTAATGTGAAATGTCTGTGTGTGTGCTACAGTTTAAATAGGGTTATTAAGCAGTTTGTCACCGTGTAAATGTCATATAAGCAAAGACTTAAAGGACGAGATGAAATTAACCCATGGAGATATACAGGGCAAAATGTTCCAGACATAAAGAAGAGTGAGTGCAAATAGCCCAGAAAAGGTCTTTAGGGAGGAACAAGTTGGGCAATATTGATACCAGAAAGGCTTTAACAAAAACTTGTTTGGTTTATCCAGAAGAATTTGGTTGAGGAACACAAAATACAAAGGAAAAATAAAAAAGCAAACAAAAAACAACAAACAAACAAAAAAACCCTGAGGCAGAGGAGTAAAGAGAAAGAAGCAGGTTATCTAGGGCAGAAATGAAAGCTACGCACTTTGAGACAAGAACTGGTGTCCTCAAGAGTGAGGGTCAGGCCACAGGGTTTTTGATCTCCCTTTTCATCTTTATTTTAGCCCTTTGAATGGAAGGTTTTTTTTTTTTTTTTTTTTTTTTAATGGATAGAATATTCAGGAAGAGGAGGGTTGAGGTGTGCTCTCGTGAAATATAAGCTGTTTCATTTGACTTCTTCACCTTATGTCAGGTTTCTCTTGGTGCCCCAAATATGGCACTATGATAACCTCTTTCTTGTACCTATTTCCTCCACGAAACCACTAATTCTTGATACTGGATGCTTAGTGTAATCATTAGTGAGATTCATCGCCATTTCAGATACAAAGATTCTGCTTAGATTTAATGAATAACCATCTCAGGGAAATGCCTGCATACTAGGTTGCTTCAGTCCTGTCTGATTCTTTGCAATCCTATGGACTGTAGCTCCTCTGTCCATGGGATTCTCCAGGCAAGGATACTGGAGTGGGTTGCCATCCCCTCCTCCAGGGAATCTTCGCACAGGGAAAGGTCTAGTTGTTTTAATTCTGGCAAAATGACTCTTATATATGGTAAAGTTGGAGATCTATGATATTAGATATAGTTCCTGAAAAGCAGGAATAATTTCTTGATTTTACAGCTTGATGTCTGGCATGAAGTAAACATCATAAGTATTTTATAAATTAATGGACAAATGAATTGTTCTCAAATCAGGTAGTAGTGAGATGTTCCAAAAAAGATTCAGACTTCGGAAATAAAATGAAAAAAATCATTACAAACAATGAAAAAAATGAATAATTATAAATAATGAAAATAATTATATAAGATAAAAATTTATAAAGCTGGAGAAAATGTTAAAAGTCACTTAATTCACACCCAGGGCTTCCCTGTTAGCTCAGTGGTAAAAGAATCTTCTTGCAATGCAACAGATGTGGTTTCAATTCCTGGTTCTGAAAGATCCCCTAAAGAAGGAAATGGCAACCCACTCCAGTAGTCTTGCTTGGTGGGCTACAATCCATGGGATTGCAAGAGTTAAACATGGTTTAGCCATTAAACAACAACAGTTCATACCTACATTTTAGATATAGAGACAATGAGATCTAGGGAGCTCAGCATCTTTCCCATGGCCACATAGGTGGTTAGGGAACTGTTGCTAGGAATTTGGTGTGCTGACCTCTGCCCTTGAGAGAAGATTACAGCTGCAATGACCTAGAGTATCTTAGCAGTTACCAAAGTTGATACTAGGAACAGCAACATAACATCATCTGGAACTTTGTTAGAAACACAGAGTTTTAGGCCCCATCACAGACCTACTGAATTAGAAACTCGGGAACTGGGGCCCAGAGAGCTGTTTTAACAAACTTTCAGGGGATTCAGGGGATTCTGAAGCACTATTGAATTTGAGGACCACTGATCTGGGCAAACAAATTTATCCTTACCAATCAATTTGAGGAAGTCATTCTGATCTCAGGAGACAACAGTGAGTGTTAGTATGACTCAAGATCTTAGTTCCCTGCCCAGGAATTGAACCTGGGTAGCCTGAGTGAAAACCAGGAATTCTAAACACCAGTCCACCAGGGGATAGAGACTGGCTAGAAGCAAAGTTGCCTTGGCTCATGTCCTTGTTGAAGAACGAATTTCTTAAGGAGGCAAAAAATGTAAAAACAGGTACAAAGTTTATTGTTAGAGACATAACACAGTAAGTGGGAGAATACACAGAGATAATTTGTTTATTAATGACAGAAGCAAGGCAGAGATACACACTGAGAGAGAAAGGGTGTGGGGAGGATCATCCCAGAGAGGTGATCATGTTACTTTATTGGATTTTTCTTCCAGGTCTTTGTTTATTTTTGGCCAATTACTTCACTTCTTTTCCACACATGACCTGTCCTAGGGTCCTGCCTGACAGGTATATGTGTCTTTTATTGCCAAGATGGATTCTAGCCCAGAGTTCTATGAGGAAGTTGATACCACCTATTATGAGGTGGTTCCATCCATTTTTGACTCCTGAGGAGATTTTCTGCACTTTTGTAGCTGGCGAAGTCTCCTTGACCTCAAGAATGAGAAATTTGTGGTTTCTATCTTTTACAAAATGATCACTATGAGAAAGTTGCTCTTTGTACGGTGTTCATGTAAATCTACTATAACATAAAGCCATTTCCTATTTTATTTGAGGAACAACCCAGGGTATACTTCTTTGAGAGTGAGTGAGTAGAAATTAACCTGGGACAAAATATGCTAATATAATGCCTCATTTGAATTTCTTCTTCCTTTTGGAACCTTTTGGAACATTTCTTTTATGTGAGTTTCTATGACATTCCCATAAACCCCACAGTTTTGTTTTGCTTTGTTTTTTCTCTCTCTCTCATTTTTTCATACATTGTGATCATCAAGCTCAAACCCTTATAAATAGTTAGGCACTGCTTAGTGTTTTCCTTGATCTCAACCAATCTGCCCTAATTTGTATCTTGGTGCTCAGACTACCAGAATCATTAGTATCATAGACTATAAAGGCAGAAAATATTGAGCTTGAATTCTAGCCATAAGACTTGCTAGCTGTGTGATCCAGAATATTTCTTAACCTTTAAATATATTAATACAAACAGATATAAAAGAAAATTCAATATCAACTCAAATATTTGACATATAATAAAATTTAGTATATTTTAGCTACCTTTGGTATACTATATAGTATATTAAATTTAGTATATTATAGCTATATTTTGAACTAGCTAAAAATATATTAAATAATGTACTAAAATATTTTGTGACTATTATATTTTCTATTATCAAAAGATCCAACTTCACTTCTCCACTATATAAATACACCTTTTCCTGGGCTTTTTCAGTTATGTAGATTCTAGTGTTCAATCATATTGATCAGCGATATCCTTTTATCTTCAAATTCTAATGTGTTGCAAAAAAAAAAAATGGCTTCTGTTTATTGATGCCAAATATAAATACAGAGACAGAGTTTTGGAAGAGTAGAAAGGAGTAACTTCATTACTTTGCCAGGCAAAGGGTGACTACAGCAAGCTAGCACTTCTAAGACTGTGTCTCCTTCCTGGGAAATTGGAGGAGGTCTTATAACTTTAGGGTAGAAAATGGAGCTGGAGATAAGAATCAGGGCTGATGAGGTTATGCATTCTTCTCCTCCTGGGGGCATTGAGATCATTTGGGCTGGCATCCCATGATTTCTGGTGCTTCAAGGTCATCATCCCATGACATTCTTTCTGAAATGAAGAATGCTTCCAGAGGAAAGGAGTATTAGGGAGTGTTGTCTTGGAGCAGGTAAACGTCATGTGTAGCTAGAGAGAAATAATTTTCAGAGTGCAGTTAAGCAAGCAAGCAAGAGAGAAAAATATCTGTAGGTTAAATGGATGGAGAGAACAAGGGCTGGATAAAGGCTAACATAATGTGGTGCCTCAACTAGTTTCTGCTACAGAAAATACAATTACATTGCAGCCATTGTTACCACTGCACTTAATCCATAAGTCTAACTTTTTGACTATTTATTGATCTGCACTATTTCAAATTTTCAGTAATGGCTAAAATAAAGATCTCCTTAAGTCTTAGTTGAAAGCTAAAAGCAGCACTTGTCAATTAGTTAATGAATTTAACACCAATTGAATAAGTGAAAATTATGCTACTTAAAATACTCTTTCTAAAATAAAGCTGATTAGATATGGTTTTTATAGTTCAGCAGTTCTGTAAGTTTGTTTTTTTGTTTTTAATCTTTTCAGTATAACAATAATAATATGGAACTTATCCCAGGAATATAAAATTGAGTCAACAGTAGAAAACTAGTCATTACATTTTGTGATCTAACAAGATAAAAAAACTTTGTGATCATCTCAGAAAATTAAGGACAAGGCTGTTTACAAAATTCAGTATTTATTCATGGTAAAAATTTTAAAAAATCAGTAGGAAAGAACTTCCTCAACCTGGTAAAAGATATTTAAAAGTGAACAAGCTACAGCTAACATTGTATTTAAATATAAAATACTGAATGATTTTATCCATTAATTGCTAACAGAGAGAGAGTGTTTTCTTTCATTATTTCTATGTAATATTTTGCTAAAAGATCTAGCTACTTCTCTTAGGCAAGAAAAAGGAAAAAAAATCTTTTCAGTTTGGAAAATGAGAATATAATTGTTTTTATTTGCAAACAACATGGCCATCAACCTAGAAAATTTCAAATAATCTATTAAAATAACAGGAATTAACAAGTGATTTTAGCAAAGTCACAGGATACAAGGTCAATATACACAAATCAGTTGTATTTCTAACCCAGGTCTAACATCTATTTCTGCTTTATTGACTATGCCAAAGCCTTTGACTGTGTGGATTACAATAAACTGTGGAAAATTCTGAAAGAGATGGGAATACCAGACCACCTGACCTGCCTCCTGAGAAACCTATATGCAGGTCAAGAAGCAATAGTTAGACCTGGACAGGGAACAACAGNGTCTGACACTGTTTCCACTGTTTCCCCATCTATTTCTCATGAAGTGATGGGACCAGATCCCATGATCTTCATTTTCTGAATGTTGAGCTTTAAGCCAAAATTTTCACTCTCCTCTTTCTCTTTCATCAAGAGGCTTTTTAGCTCCTCTTCACTTTCTGCCATAAGGGTGGTATCATCTGCATATCTGAGGTTATTGATATTTCTCCCAGAAATCTTGATTCCAGCTTGTGTTTCTTCCAGCCCAGCAAGAGAGATAATTTCATTGCACTGCAGTTTTGATTTGGGGGTGATTTCACCCCCTCACCTCTCACCTTCTGAGTTTCTGGCAAGTCTTAGACTTCTTTATGTTAGAACACTCTTGGATGTTCTACCTTCTAGTGCATAATAAACCTTTGAGAAATGATTGCTGGAATGAAGAAAAGGAGGCAAAGAGCAAAATAGATACAAAAAGGAAAAAATGAATGAATACCTTAACATAGTTACTAGGCAATACAAATGTAAGAGAATATCCTAATTTTGACATTTACACAATTGAAAAACCCAGATCACAAACATCTGGCCAAAATATCTGAATTAAGATGGTCTTGATAAGCCCATGGATTATAGAAAGTTCAGAACTTTAAATAGTAAGGGAAACTCTAATATGAGATAATCTGACTGTGATCTTAAATCAATGCTATAAAACCTGAATATATCCAATAAACATACAGAGATTTTTTTTTTTAATGAAAGAAATAGCTGAAGGGTCAGAAAGACTAATAACACTTTATGATCTCTGCATTAATTATTCTTATGTTGGCAGATTGTAGTGTGAAATAAAAATACATAATTCTCCCACTGGGTACCAAGGAGAAATGTGGATTTCATAGAAGACACAATAACTAGTTTATAGTCTAGTTGAGGTGATAATACATACTGTCTTTTAAAAAGATTTTGGAATAAATGTTCAACTTGGTATAAAAAAACAGAAAAATAAGAAGACTTTATTTCCAGACTTGAACTGCTCATGTCTACCTTGATGAACAGTGAGGGAATAATCCCTCTCCATGGCACTCATTGACGATATAGAGGCCCAAGTAGCATACAACTAGAATATTCATACACAAAAATATATCATCATGATTGAAATCAAATGCAAAAAAATTGAGGGAATGTTAACAAAGAAGAAATTGAGCTATGGGGGCTAAATTAATAAGGAAACCATGAATGGTTAGACTGAATGTAGAAACATAAGCACATAGGCCATGGTTGTGACTATACTGTAACAATCATTGATAGGCACTGCAATTTTTCACAATAAAGCAAAATAAATTGTTCCCTCAAGATAGCAGCCATCAGACTATATGCAGAATAAGGAGAAAACGTGCCATGTACCCCAAAATAACCATTCATCAGATGATAGCTATATATCTCAAGTTGGGCTTCCCTGGTGGCTCAGATGATAAAGAATCTGCCTGCAATGAGGAGACCAGGGTACTATCCCTCAGTTGGGAAAATCCCCTGGAGAAGGGAATGGCAACCCAGGCCAGTATTCTTGCCTGGAGAATCTTATGGACAGAGGAGTCTGGTGGGCTATTCATGGGGTTTCAAAGAGTCAGACATGACTGAATGACTAGCACACATCCCCACACACGCATATCTGAAGTTAGTACCAAATTAACTTTTGCTGCAGCTTTGCTCTCAAATATTTAAAGAAACACTTTCTATGCTTTAAGAAATACATCCTTGCTTGAAACCATATCAATATTTCTCAAATTCCAACAATAAACTAATTATTTCTTTGATTGATGCTATCAGTTTCTTGTCAGAAATGTGAACATTCAGGAGCAATGATGACCTGTCAGAATACAGAATTAGTTGGACTGGTTTTGTTTAAAAGGCAGTGATGGTAGTTGTTCATTTGCTCAGTTGTATCCAAGTCTGCAACACCATGGGCTGCAGCGTGCCAGGTTTCCCTGTCCTTTGTCATCTTCCAGAGTTTGCTCAGACTCCTGTCCATTGAGTCAGTGATGCTATCCAACCATCTTGTCCTCTGTTGCCCTCTTCTCCTCCTGTCTTCAAACTTTACCAACATCAGGGTCTCTTCCAATGAGTCAGTTCTTCAGGGATCAAAGGACTGGAGCTTCAGCTTCAGTATCAGTCCTTCCAGTGTATATTCAGGATTGATTTCCTTTAGGACTGGCTGGTTGGATCTTCTTGCTGTCCAAGGGACTCTCAAGAGTCTTCTCCAACACAAAGCATAAATTCTTCAGAGTTCGGCCTTCATTATAGTCCAACTCTCACATCCGTACATGACTAATGGAGAAACCACAGCTTTGGCAATATGGAAAGGCAGTGATAACTAATGTTTATTTCACTAAATACTAAATTATTTCCTGTTATTTGTATGAATATGTTATACATATGAAAGAAATATGAATTCTTTCTTTTTGATCAACTTTCATCATTGAATATGGCAACCAAGATCATGTAATTTGACACATGTTCACAGGATTTTCAAGTAGCAGCATTTATCTTGGCCTAAAAACAAAAGAAAATCTGGAGATTTAGATCTCAAAAAATATGTAGCTATTTAAAGCAGTTGGCACTGAGACACAAGTTCACTTGAGCATCTGTTGCTCACAGGTAATTTTATTTTCTCAATTCAAAGTGAGCAATTGCTGGTAAAAATCTAAACTATATTACAATTGACTCTCTCCCGTTCCCCCACCCACTCTTTTTTCTCAAGTAGTTTCATTTCTGAAAATGCATTTAATTAAATTCTGATCTTTTCTGAATTCTTAAGCAAAATAAGAAGGCTCATTTCAGGAAATTACCAATGGTTTTTATTTTTTTTAACCTTTTATTCTGTGATGGAATAATAGCATACTACAAGTGATAATATCTAAGGAAAGAAATCATAGCAATTATCTGAATCATTCTTTTTTTTTTTTTAATTAGCAAACCTATGAAATGGCAATCTTTGAACACTCATACGTTTAGAGGAAAGGGTTTAATTTTTTTTTTTCTTAGACTACTGTGGTAAAAGTTCTTCCAAGTATAATTTAATCTATTTTCCATACTAAGACTCAGAAAGAAAGCTTTTATTAAAAGAGAGAGTGCAATTTTTACCAAATTTTATGTAGATTGTAATTAAGTTCAATAAAAGTTAGAAGTTACTATGATGATTCAAAAACTGATGACTCAAATTTCTAAAATACAATATCTCTAAATAAATCAGTTATTAGGCAATGAGGACCATTGTAGTCTAATTAAACAGTGAAGGACTATGCTGTCTATAAATGCCTGTTTCTATGATTAGTGATGGTCAACATTATGAATTTGACATAAACATTTTATTGTATTTATTTTGTATGATTGTTTTTTAGCCAGTTTCTTCAATCTATAGATGAAATATATTATGTCTACTGTAATGGAAAGTTCCAATAGTATATTGAGAAGTGGAGAAATTTTAGAACTTTCATAGAAATTGTTGTGTTATTCTGATGATAATTTCTTGAAATGACAATGAAAAGTCAATTGAGAGAAGACTTCTTCTGAACAAAGAGTTTTGTACCTAATGATGGCTTATTCATCAGAGAGGGAGTAATTGCATTTGTCAATAGTATTTATTTCCTAAGGTAGGTGTCACAAAATTCATATCTACTGGGTGGTCTTTTCATTAAACTTTGTCTCACATTTACTGCTTTGGTATTTCTGTGATGAAGTGTACCATAAGGAAAGAGATTCAAACTCTCATATTTTGAGTTTTGTAACAATTAAAAATTTTAATTGTTTGGGGAATCAAACAGCTCATCAATATTTTGCATGAAAAAAGATTTGTGAATAGTTCTAGAACATTTTTAAGACTAGTCACATCTGGAAAAAAACAGTGACAAGTATTAGGAGGGAAATTGCTAGAAATCTCATTGTTAGAACATGCAAGGGAATCATGGAAAAACCCCTGAGTCTAAACCTAATACCAATAAATCAGGGGTTATCATTCATGCTGAGATCAATAGAAATTGTGTCCCTAAAATTGCTCAAATAATTGTTCAAATAAAACCCAATAGAGTATTATAAAGTTAAATTTAAAAATAAATAAATAAATAAATTAAAAAAAAAATTCCTATAGAGAACTCTCTAAACTCCTGCATCAAGGAGATCTGCACAAAGGGTTGGATTTCCTATGAGAGCATATGAAAATTAAAAGAGAGAAAGATTCCAATTACACTTTAAACAGCAGGTGCTTTCAGTAATATTTTTATGAGACTTCCCTGGTGGCTCAGACAGTAAAGGGTCTACCTACAATGTGGGAGACCCAGATTCAAACCCTGGATCAGGAAGATTTCCTGGAGAAAGAAATGGTAACCCACTCCAGTATTCTTGCCTGGAAAATCCCATGGATGGAGGAACCTGGTACAGTCCATGGGGTCACAAAGAGTTCGGCACAACTGAGAGACTTCACTTTACTTTCTTTCAAGCTTCTTAAACCTTTCTTCCAGGAGTTCATTCATTTTCAATACCTGAGAGTAGATCCAGAGATACAGGGTGAATTAAAGTTCTTGGAATGTATCCATAAAACATTGAGGTTTTCCTGAGTTTCATTTCTGATTTTGTCACAAATTCCTCATTGCCCTGGTAAATTCCTGTGACCATAACTGTGCATCTTTTATTTTTTCCTTCTTTATAGCAAGGAACTACCTTATAACTGGAGAAGACAATGGCACCACAATCCAGGTCTCTTGCCTGGAAAATCCCGTGGACGGAGGAGCCTGGTGGGCTACAGTCCATGGAGTCGCTAAGAGTTGGAGACGACTGAGCGACTTCACTTTGACTTTTCACTTTCATGCATTGGAGAAGCAAATGGCAACCCACTCCAGTATTCTTGCCTGGAGAATCCCAGGGACGGCGGAGCCTGGTGTGCTGCCATCTATGGGGTCACATAGAGTCGGACACGACTGAAGCGACTTAGTAGTAGTAGTAGTACCTTATAACATCACTGTAAAGTATTTATGAGATAGTAAGTGCAAATCACTATAAGCATTTTAAGATGTCATAAATGTCATTTTCCATTGAAAAGTTCACTTGTCAGCCACTGGCTTGGATATTATGAATATATTCTAATATATCAACATATTTGACATATGACTTCTGGTCAAGGTAATAGTGCTAGAATTCATGTTAAGAGATGTTAGGAGTCATTTTGTTTCTACAGTATTCTATATGCTATATTCTAATTGGGAACTTCATGAATAGCTGGTAATTCAAGAAGACTTCTCCGTATCCCTTTAATGTAATATTCAATTAAGTCAGCATTCATAATACTGACTACCAGAATACCAAGGTTGTGTTTCATTGCAAGCTGAGATCATTGGCTTGTTAATGTTCCTCTTCAATATAATCTGACCAAAATTAAACTATGGAATTTCAGAGTATATGAAATCTGAAGGGTGTGAAACAGAAAGCTTGGATCACAAGTTTCTGAGACTAATTAGAATTCTTGGTCCACAAAAGCATTTCTGTGTGATCATAGGAAATGTTTACTTAGTCTTCACTTCCTATATATATATATTTCAACCATGACAATGGGACATGTAACAAATCCATCCTACCACTGAGAGAAACTATAAAGGATAGCTAAAGTTTGTAAACAACCATTTGATGTCATAGGAAAGCAACCAGGGCAGGCAGGAGCAAGAAAGCACACCAAAGTAAGTCCCCATTCACTTCTGGGTTTGCCTCGGAAAGTTAAGCAATTACATTTTAGGGAAATGAAAGCCAAGGTAGCCTAAGAATATGGACAGTCAACGTGGGGAACAGAGACACAGTCTGGAGTTTGGGGTTCCTATAATGGCAACAATTTGAGGCCAAAAGCAACAGAAGCAGGAAGTCAAAGTAAATGAGTCTAGAACTATGGGTAATTTCCTACTTTGGGCATTGTGCCCTTCTTACACTGTGTATGTATGAGCTGAGACTCCTAAAAAACAAGTGAAGAGAGTATCTGAAAAGCTAAGAAAATAATTTGGCTGCCTAGTCACAAAGAAGTTATTAATAAAATTCAGGACTGGCTATGGAAGTAAAAAGAAACAGAGAAGTAAAGGAAGGGAAGAAGGAAGAAAGATTTTCAGGTACATTAAAAAGCTATATTTTATGAGTGGGAGTTATGCCCAGGACTAAGAGCAAACTAAAATCAGGCATCCTTATTAAAACTGGAAACAGAGACTCCACTGCAATAAGGTGATTTATCTATACTTTATTGACCTGCAAAAGTAAAATTAAACCCTCTCTGGAAAAAGATGGCATCATTCAAAGCATACAGGATTCAATATTTAGGGAAAACTTAATGGGCATGCCAAGTTCTGTTCAGTTCAGTCACTCAGTCATGGCTGACTCTTTGTGGCCCCATGGACCACAGTATGCCAGGCCTCCCTGTCCATCACCAACTCCCAGGGTCCACCCAAATCCATCTCCATTGGGTCGGTGATGCCATCCACCCATCTCATCCTCTATCGTCCCTTTCTCCTCCTGTCCTCAATCCTTCCCAGCATCAGGGTCCTTTTAAATGAGTCAGCTCTTCGCATCACGTGGCCAAATTATTGGAGTTTCAGTTTCAGCATCAGTCCTTCCAATGAACACCCAGGACTGATCTCCTTTAGGATGGACTGGTTGGATCATCTTGCAGTCCAGGGGACTCGCAAGAGTCATCTCTAACACTGCAGTTCAAAACCATCAATTCTTCGGCACTCAGCTTTCTCCACAGTCCAACTCACATCCATACATGACCACTGGAAAAACCATAGCCTTGACCAGACAGACCTTTGTTGACAAAGTAATGTCTCTGCTTTTTAATATGCTATCCAGGGTGGTCATAACTTTCCTTCCAAGGAGTATCTTTTAATTTCATGGCTGCAATCATCTTGCAGTGATTTTGGTGCACCCCAAAATTAAGTCAGCCACTGTTTCCCCATCTACTTGCCATGAAGTGATGGATGGGACCAGATGCCATGATCTTAGTTTTCTGAATGTTGAGCTTTAAGCCAACTTTTTCACTCTCCTCTTTCAGTTTCATCAAGAGGCTTTTTAGTTCCTCTTCACTTTCTGCCATAAGGGTGGTGTCATCTACATATCTGAAGTAATTGAATTTTCTCCTGGAAATCTTGATTCCAGGTTGTGCTTCCTTCAGCCCAGCATTTCTCATGATGTACTCTGCATAGAAGTTAAATAAGCAGGGTGACAGTATACAGCCTTGACATACTCCTTTCCTATTTGGAACCAATCTGTTGTGCCATGTCCAGTTCTAACTGTTGCTTCCTGACCTGCATACAGGTTTCTCAAGAGGCAGGTCAGGTGGTCTGGTATTCCCATCTCTTTCAGAATTTTCCACAGTTTGTTGCGATCCATACAGTCAAAAGCTTTGACATAGTCAATAAAGCAAAAATAGATGTTTTTCTGGAATTCTCTTGCTTCCTCGATGATCCAGCAGATGTTGGCAATTTGATCTCTGGTTCCTCTGCCTTTTCTAAAATCAGCTTGAACATCTGGAAGTTCACGGTTCACGTATTGCTGAAGCCTGGCTTGGAGAATTTTAAGCATCACTTTACTAGCATGTGAGATGAATGCGATTATGTGATATTTTGAACATTCTTTGGCATTGCGTTTCTTTGGGATTGGAGTGAAAACTTTTCCAGTCCTGTGGCGACTGCTGAGTTTTCCAAATTTGCTGGCATACTGAATGCAGCACTTTCACAGCATCATCTCTCAAGATTTGAAATAGCTCAACTGGAATTCTATTACCTCCACTAGCTTTGTTCGTAACGATGCTTCCTAAGGCCCACTTGACTTCACAATCCAGGATGTCTGGCTCTAGGTGAGTGATCACACCATCGTGATTATTTGGATCATGAAGATCTTTATTGTACAGTTCTTCTGTGTATTCTTTCCACCTCTTCTTAATATCTTCTGCTTCTGTTAGGTCCATATAATTTCTGTCGTTTATTGAGCCCATCTTTGCATGAAATGTTCCCTTGTCTCTTCCACCCATGGAATTTTCCAGACAAGAGTACTGGAGTGGGGTGCCATTGCCTTCTCCAAATTTTCTTGAAGAGATCTCTAATTTTTCCCATTCTATTATTTTCCTCTATTTCTTTGCATTGATCACTGATGAAGGCTTTCTTATCTCTCCTTGCTGTTCTTTGGAACTCTGCATCAAATGGATATATCTTTCCTTTTCTCCTTTACATTTCACTTCCTTTGTTTTCACCGCTATTTTTAAGGCCTCCTCAGACAGCCATTTTGCTTTTTTGCATTTCTTTTTCTTGGGGATGGTCTTGATTCCTGTCTCTGTACAATGTCATGAACCTCTGCCCACAGTTCATCAGGCACTCTGTCTATCAGATCTAGTCCCTTAAATCTATTTCTCACTTCCATTTTATAGTCATAAGGGATTTGATTTAGGTCATACCTGAATGGTCTAGTGGTTTTCTCCACTTTCTTCAATTTCATTCTGAATATGACAATAAGGAGTTCATGATCTGAGCCACAGTCAGCTCCCAGTCTTGTTTTTGCTGACTGTATAGAGCTTCTCCATCTTTGGTTGCAAAGAATATAATCAATCTGAATTTGATGTCGACCACCTGGTGATGTCCATGTGTAGAGTCTTCTCTTGTGTTATTCAAAGAGGGTGTTTGCTATGACCAGTGCATTCTCTTAGCAGAACTCTATTAGCTTTTGCCTCAGTTCATTCTGTACTCCAAGGCTAAATTTGCCTGTTACTCCAGGTGTTCCTTGACTTCCTACTTTTGCATTCCAGTCCCGTATAATGAAAAGGGCATCTTTTTTGGGTGTTAGTTCTAGAAAGTCTTGTAGGTCTTCATAGAACTGTTCAACTTCAGCTTCTTCAGCGTTACTGATCAGGACATAGACTTGCATTACCGTGATATTCAATGGTTTGTCTTGGAAACAAACAGATTATTTTGTCATTTTTGAGACTGCATACAAGTACTGCATTTTGGACTCTTTTGTTGACCATGATGGCTACTGCATTTCTTCTAAGGGATTCCTGCCCACAGTAGTAGATATAATGGTCATCTAAGTTAAATTCACCCATTCCAGTCCATCTTAGTTCACTGATTCCTAGAATGTTGATGTTCACTCTTGCCATCTCCCATTTGACCACTTCCAATTTGCCTTGATTTATGGACCTAACATTCCAGGTTCCTATGCAATATTGCTCTTTACAGCATTNATATATATATATAGTACAGTTCAGTTTTCTTGTGCAGGCTTAATTCTCACAAGGAATATTGAGCTAGCTTTCTTATTTTTTTTCCATTAAACATTGTCATTTTAATTTATTTTTGCTATATATAACTCTCATTAATTATTTCTGCAGCATCATTGAAAAAAAATCCAATGTATCTATTTTATTTATCACCTTTGCAGATTATCTCACTGCTTTCCATTCCCTTGTTCTGCAAATACACTGCTGCAAAGAAAATTATGTATGTACTCTGCACATAAGTTTTTCTTTGGGCTGGCTGGATGCAGGATGGAGAGTAATATCAAGATGATACTGGGTTAATGCATACTTGATTTCATTAATTTCTGATGGATTGTTCTCTAGAAAGGCTATATCAGTTTCAGTTCAGTTCAGTTCAGTCGCTCAGTCGTGTCCGACTCTTTGTAACCCCATGAATCGCAGCGCGCCAGGCCTCCCTGTTCATCACCATCTCCTGGAGTTCACTCAGACTCANGGGAACGGCTACCATCTCCAGTATTCTGACCTGGAGAATTCCATGGATTGTAGAGTCTATAGGGTCACCGAGTCAGACATGACTGAATGACTTTCACTTCACTTCATATATACTTATGTACACATATGCATTCATACACACACACTCTCTCTCTCTCTCTGTCTCTCTCTCACACACACACACACACTCATGCTGTTTTCCCTAGCTCTATCCATAGAAATGGTGACAAAATGCACCTCCTGACATCCAGATTATGACCTCTCATTCAATTATCCATTAAAGGGAACTGGAGATTCTTAGAAAAATGGGAAATTCTAGGACTGAGGCCAAGATGAACTAGAAACATCTTATGCCAAAAAGCAAAGAAACTTTCAAAGTTTAATAGTGTAATGTAAAAAAGGCCCAGGAGTCAGCTTAAAAATGGTTATAAAATGTTATGAGAATCTGAACATTAAAGCTGTGATTGTTGCAATAGGCGAAAACACCTGGGGCTTCCATTGTGGCTTTCAGGGCTTCCCTGGTGGCTCAGCTGGTAAAGAATCTGCCTGCAATGCAGGAGACCTGGGTTTGATCCCTGGGTTGGGAAGATCCCCTAGAGAAGGGAAAGGCTGCCCACTCCAGTATTCTNGTTGCAATAGGCGAAAACACCTGGGGCTTCCATCGTGGCTTTCATGGCTTCCCTGGTGGCTCAGCTGGTAAAGAATCTGCCTGCAATGCAGGAGACCTGGGTTTGATCCCTGGGTTGGGAAGATCCCCTAGAGAAGGGAAAGGCTGCCCACTCCAGTATTCTGGCCTGGAGAATTTCATGGAATGTATAGTCCATGGGGTCACAGTCAGACAAGAATGAGCAACTTTCACTACTTGTGGCTCAGATGGTAAAGAATCTGCCTGCAATGCAAGAGACCCAGTTTCGATCCCTGGGTCAGTAAGATCCTTTGGAAAAGGGAGTAGCTACCCACTCCAGTATTCTTGCCTGGAGAATTCCATGGACAGAGGAACCTGACAGGCTACAGTCCATGGGATTGTAAAGAGTTGGGCACTACTGAGCAACTGAGATGAACAAAGCATTTAATCAATGAAAATCCATGAGTCTGTGATAAAGTTAACGTAAAGAAATATCTCATTCCATTCTGAAGGAGATCAGCCCTGGGATTTCTTTGGAAGGAATGATGCTAAAGCTGAAACTCCAGTACTTTGGCCACCTCATGCGAAGAGTTGACTCATTGGAAAAGACTCTGATGCTGGGAGGGATTGGGGGCAGGAGGAGAAGGGGATGAAGGATGATGAGATGGCTGGATGGCATCACGGACTCGATGGACGTGAATCTGAATGAACTCTGGGAGTTTCTGATGAACAGGGAGGCCTGGCGTGCTGCGATTCATGGGGTCACAGAGAGTCAGACATGACTGAGTGACTGAACTGAACTGAACTGAACTGTACCATCAGTTTAAACTTATTCAAATTGAAACTATTAATTTAAAAAACACAATAACATGATAATAAAATTAGCATTGGGACTAGTGATCAGCATGTAAGTTAGTACTGCAACCACTGCTCAGGAATACTTTTGGTAGTTACTAATAAGGCTAAATAAATAAAACATTACTCTAAAACTTTCCAAAATATATTTTACATGAATGTTGATAGCAGTGTTAGTTCTAGTAACCCCAAACTAGCAATGATCCAATTACTTATCAATCTTAGAATAAATAAAATGTGGTATATTTTTAATGAAATATAATATGGCAATAAAAATAAAGAAACTTTGCTACATATAATAACATAGCTACATCAGATAGAAATTTTGTTAATAAACCCAGATGGAATAGTATTGGATATTGTACAATTATTTATGTGAAATTCAAAAACAGACAGTATCAATTTATGTAGTTAAAAATCACAGAAAAAATTACCTCTACAGGATGAGAATTAACTGAGAAAAGACACAAAGGAAGTTTTTGATATGCTAATTGTGTTCTTTAGCTTGATGATCATTATAGATAAATATACATTTGAAAAAATTCATACAGAAGATTTATGTGGTTAACTTTAAATTCTATCTCACTTTAAAAGTTTACCAAAATTAAGGCAATTAAATTCAGTAACATGGAAGCACTTTAAACAAGTTTAAAAAATTAAGCACAATATTATTTTTGTCAACTTGTTATTTCTGATGCCCTATTTCACATTCGAAGTTTCCAAAAGAAATAAATGTATATTCCTCTGGCATTCCATGTGGCGCTAGTGGTAAAGACCCCAGCTGCCAATGCAGGAAACATAAGAGACTTGAGTTCCATCTCAGGATTGGGAAGATCTCCTGGAGGAGGGTGTGGCCACCCACTCCAGTATTCCTGCCTAGAGAATACCATGGACAGAGAAGCCTCAGCCGACAGTCCATAGGGCTGCAGAGACTTGGACGTGACTGAAACAACTTAGCATACAGACATGCTTGAGGGAAAAGAGCAGAATTTCTCTGAGGAGAGACATCTCTCATCTTTCAAGTGTCAGGTGTTCCCAAGTAGTACACTGTCAATATTAGATTTACTAAAACTAATTTTAAGTTTTAAAATGTCATTTTGATTTACCTTCTCTCACTCCAAAATTATGTGCAGAAAAAGACGCTTCGTTTGCTTAGGAACAGGTCACTGGAACATTACTAAGTCCCTTTGAAAGGTGAAAAATCTTTTCATATCTGGGGAATCCAATATTTATTTGAGCCAACAGAGTAGTCTGGGGCATAACAATGAAATATTTGGTTCAAATGGTGTTAAATAAAGGAGAGAAATAGCATGCACACATGGGAATCTGTTTGTATGATTTATTGAAGAATGTGGCTTTCATACCTATTTCTTCATTTATTATAGATCTTTCTCCTCGTCCATCAAGTCAGTAAGTAATCAATGCTGTAAATGAAGAACAGCCTTTTTGTACAATGTTTTGTCACACGAACCTATGCTCCTCATTGCACAAATATTTTTGTTGACATTTTCCCCTAAATCTTTGATGCCAAAACCCTTTTTTTGATGTATTGGGATTGAAATCACCAATATAATAGACTTATTGTTGTTGCTTATTCACTCAGTCATGTCAGACTCTTTGTGACCCCATGGACTGCAACCCACCAGGCTCCTCTGCCAATGGGATTTCTCAGTCAAGAATACCGTAATGGGTTGCCATTTCCCCCTCCAGAGGATCTTCCCAACCCACGGATCAAACCCAAGTCTCCTGTGGTTCTTGCGTTGCAGGCTGACTCTTTACCTGCTGAGCCATCAGGAAGCCCATGTAATGGATTATTTCCCTCTAAGTAATTTTATGACTGAAAAAGACCTTCAAAATATCCTTCTTCCATCCCTTTGTTTTTTATATTAAATGTGAGATAAGTGAGCTGAGTTGATGAAGCTCACAGTTTTGTGATGCTAAAATTAGAACCTTATTTCCTGACCATTTTCCTTCTTTTTTTCTTTCCCCAATGGGCTATTGCAGAACTAGCATAAAAACAGCATCAAAATAGGACTGAAACCTACTTCTTTTCTGTTCATTCCCCCAGAGCTCTACTGCCATACTGAGATTCCATGCTGAATTTTGCATTAAGAACTACAACACCAACTAATAGCTCTTTTGCAAAGGAAAGTCTAAATGTCACTGATTGAAGTGATTTAGGATTTCAGAAGGGAGAGTCTGTATATGGGTCATAACAATGAGGAGTAGCCTGATGGAAGAGGATTCAGAGGAATGGTGAAATTTGAGATGGAAAATGTTGTGAAGACTTGCTTTAAAAGATCTTTAGTAAAAGTCAAATCATATGGATAGTCTTGTCTCAATGTAGGATCTCACCTCTGATAAGTGAAAGGGAATGTCTCTTGGAATATCTCCAGCACTTTGTCTAGACTTTGAGTTAGTGGCTGGGAAAATCTGTTACCCATCCAGCAGGCCAAATAGTCCTGATAGTAACTGTCTGATGGCTGCTGTTTCAGCAGATGGAAAAACCATTGCTTTTCTTAATACCAGGCTCATGCTGGTAATTACTCTACTCATTTTTTTTTTCCATTTTTTTATCTCCACAAACATTACCTGAAAAGTCAGTGTAGACGGCTGGTAGTGAATATCGCCTATTTTGGAGAGCACAGCTTGAGTTCCCAGTTTCAAAATAACAATCTCCTTTCTTGTATTCATCCTCTCTCTCCATTACTCCCTCCTTCTTTTGCTCTCTCCTTCCATCTAAGGATGGAAGGCTTATTAGCTCACTGATTTGATTTGTGTTACTGATTTGAAAATCTATGTTAATTATTTCATTATTGTCTTTCCACATCCCCAATACCTCATTTTGCTCCTCCTGCACAGATTGACTTCTCCCTGTGGAATTTGTCCCTACATGTATGATACTAATTATAGAGTTGAGCTGGCCTCTGAGTATGAATGAATCAATACTAAGCCACATTGTTTTCTTTTGTTTTTTATTCCTTCCTTCTTGCTTTCTTTCTTATATTCTGAATTAAAGACACTCTTGAGAGCCAATACTGTTCTATGTGTGGCTAGGAGAAATTCTGTAGATATACAGAAGGAAGATCTAGCCCTTGCTCTCATGGAACTCCGAGTCTCCTTGGGCACACTTTGGAAGACAAAACTGTGAGCACAGAGGCAGTAAACACAGGTGGGCCTTCCACATGCAAGCAGACAGTGAAGTACGAATGTAACACAGAATCTGAAGTAGTAGATGAAGAGGTCGGAACTGACTTTAATGGTTGTTCCCCAAAGGGACTTCTGAATACAAAGGGATGAAATAATTTGCCAAAAGTGACTTAATATATACATGACTGAGTCATCTCCTAAACTCTAAATTCTACCCTCTTTAGAAATACCACATAACTCTGTGCATCTACTTTTATCATCCCCTTGACTTTGCTTTCAGTCTTATTTCTTTACACCCTCATGAAGAGCCTTTTAGTTTCACTGAGATTTCAATTATCCCAACTCCTAGGCTTACCTTTTACTATTATAGCCTCATGATACTAAATTTTCTTAAGTTGAAGCCCCAAAATAAGAAGTATTATTCTGCACTCCATATTTTACATTCATATATCCCTGGTTTTCATTTTCTTAGTCATTATCTCTTCAAATTAAAACTCACTGGTACATCTTAACCATAAAGTCAGAAAACCCAAAAGCCCTTTACTTGAAGGTGGAGGGGGCAACTTTCATCCTCATGTTACTTAATTGCTTCCTATAGAGCAGCTGTCCCCAACTTTTTTGACACCAGGGACTAGGTTTTTGGAAGACAATTTTTCCACACACTGGGGCAGAGGAAGATTTCAGGATGATTCAAGCACATTACATTTATCATACATTTTACTTCTGTTATTATTACATCAGTTCTACCTCATATCATCAGGCATTAGATCCCAGAGGCTGGGGACTCCTGCTATAAAGTACCTTGATTTGATGATGACTAATGGAAAGCTACAGTGTGACATTTATGTACTTGTAACTATTTTACAGATGAGGGCACTGAGCTTAACTTGCCCAAGTTTCCAAAAGTGTAAGTGCTAGGGAAGAAACTTGAATTTTGGAGTTCAGTTTTTGGATTCTTATCACTAGATCACAAAATTTAAGGTATAACTTTACATCTTTTCAGTCTTTGCTCCTAGCCAGCTCACAAGTTGCAAAACAGAATAAAAACATGTCTGGAGGGATAGTGGAAGTCTTAAGAGTGTGGGTTTCCACTGGGAGATACAGAGAGGGAGAAAGATTTCTGCTTCAAGTGTATAGAAATAGTCCAGCAAACATCACTTTTCTTGAATCCCTGAGTATTATGAGGTTGCAGAGCAACTAACATATCCAACAGAGGAAGACAGGTAACTTTAGGGGCACTGGAGACAGAAACACTGAAGTACCTGGGCAAGATGCATTTGCACATAGGTGAAAAGAGTCCATCTAGGGCACTGGTGACCTGGGGGAAGATGGCTGATAAGTACTGGCAAGATGGTGAAGTCCCCAAGAACTGTGAACAGTGATGGAGTCCAGACTCTCTGCAAGCCTCTTTTTTCCACAAACCCCATATAAGATATTTCCTGAAAAGAGTAAGAGAATCATCAGCAAGTCTCTTATATTTCAGAACGAGAGCTGGGAAGAGCAGCTGCTTCAGGAGAGCCAGGAAACTAAGATGAGACTCTGAACCTGAAAGTCTGTCTCCCGTATTAAATGAAAGCCCTCATCTATGGAAGAAAGGCAATACAAGCTGTCGAGCTGGAGGTACCGGGGAAAACCCACTGCTGCTGAAAAATCTTCCAAATTTGAGACAGGATCAAGACTAGCTTCTGGAATCAGAGTTATGGGAAGCGAGAACACTGAAAAAACTTCATCCTTGAGGCTCAGGGATATGACATGGGGTATGTCAGAGGGTGGGATTTTGGTCAGAAAAAAATAGAAAATGCCCCCACATTAAACACCCCACAGACACGCTAACAAACATCTCATAATATATAACTTGCAAGAGTCAGAAACTTGCTGAGATGGAGTAGAAAGGAAAGCCCTAAATCTGAGAACAAAAATACAAAAAATACCTGGCAAACCAGCCCCCACACAAAACACAAAGTATTCCATAGATAATTTAACATCTGTGATACACAGGGTAACCACAAAGACAGCAAAGGTCAAACTCAGTCCCATTTCTAATTAGATTAGCTCAAACTGGTGCCCTAAAGACCCAGTAAAAGGAAAATTGTTCCCATCTTTAGGTTTAAAAATCTTTAGGCTTACCACAGTCTCAACCTTGTTTCATGATATAACAGGCTCTCAGGGGAGAGAAAGGCATACAAAAAGGCAAGAGAAAATGATACACCCCTGAGAGACAAAGAATCATCAGAACTAGATTCACAAATGACATAGACAACATAGAAACTAGCTAATAAGTGACTTAAAGTAAATATAATTAGTATGTTACAGATAATAAATAGCAATAAGACTTTGACACTCTGTATCATCTGATATGACGTATAAGAAATGGCACATAACCAAAAATGTATAACCTTAATACAATAAGAAGAAAGTATCAGGCATACACAAATCAAAGAATAGCCTACAAAATACCTGAAAAATATTCTTCAAAATTTCAAGATTATTAAAGACAAGGGAATACTCAGAAATTGTCACCATTCTTTAGTAGACTAAAAAGACACAACAATTAATACAATTTGGCTTCCTGGATTGGATCGTGAAGTGGATAAAGAACATTACTGGAAATCTGGTAAAATATGAATCAAGTCTGTAATTTAGTTAATAGTATATCTTAACATTAAGGGAAGCTGGGTGAAGGTTATTTGGGAACTCCTTAAGATTTCTTCAAATCTTTAGTCTAAAATCTTCCAAGATTTTTTAAAGTCCATAATTGCCTGCTAATAGTCATCTATGTGGGCTTCCCTGTTGGCTCAATGTAAAGAATCTGCCTGTAATGCAGGAGGCGTGAGTGAGTTCAATTGCTGGGTGGAGAAGATCCTGTGGAGAAGGAAATGGCAATTCACTCCAGTACTCTTGCCTGGAGAATTCCCATGGACAGAGGAGCTTGGCAGGCTACAGTCCATGGGGCTGCAAAAAAGTAGAACACAGCTTAGTGACTAAACAATAACAATTTATCTATGTAGTCAACAAATATTTATTGAATGCTTCCTGATATATCCTGTGCATTCTTGGAGGCACTGAAGAAATATTTCTTGGCTTCATGGTATTTAAAATATAAGAAATAAACAGCTATTTTGTTAAAAACCTTGAATGAAAGCTAGAGATTTCTTATAGCATGAGAAGCCATCACATGGAATATTACCTTGGGGCCACAGTCTACAAGTACATAACTATGCAAGCAATAATAGCCAAAGAACAGGTATACTCCCAAACCAAATAAAAGTGCTTGAATCATGTGGTATAATAAATGAATTTAGAGCAAATATGACTGAGCAGAGGAAAGGAGATGGAATAAATTAATATACAGGATACAGGTGAGTTGGAAGAGCCACGCTATCCAAATTACCCTTGTTCTGTCTTAGACACAGGAGCATATATATATATATATATATGGCTGGCCACATGAGCTATAGTTTGTCTACCAACTTGATAGACAGCCATGGGTTTTATTTTTGTGATTAGGCAGAGGACGTAGGTGCCCAGCTGCTCAGTTGTACCTAACTCTTTGGGACCTGATGGACTGTAACCCGCCAGGCTCCTCTATCCATGAAATTTGCCATGCAAGAATACTCCACCCAAAAGTGGGTTACCATTTCCTCCTCCAGCGGATCTTCCCAGCCGAGAGGTCAAACTTGCATCTCCTGCATTTGAAAGTGGATTCTTTACCATTGTGCCACCTGGGCAGAAGATATATGGGACCAAAATGTAGTGACTAACAAGCGGCCATATTAGGACCTCATTTCAAATATTCTGAATGAGGATCTCTTTGTAATATATGTAGTGTCTACTAAGTATCATGTATATTTAGAGTATAATAATATTTAACATCCAAGTGCTGCATGAATATTAGATATATTTCAGTCCTTCCATCACTTCCTATCTATGTGCATTCTTCATAACTGTCTCTTTATTACATTTTGCTTCTCCAGAATTGAATAAGAGGTAGGAAGTGATAGGAAAATCAGAAATAATTTCATTGCAAAATTTGCAATGTGTCATCAGTCCATTTAGAATACCAAATTCCTCAAATGTTTTTTCCCAAGGAAATTTCTGTGCATTCTTCAAAGACCCTTCCCTCCCATATTACTGGCCATTATTAACTATAGTTGCGTGTCATAAATGATAAATAAATTGGGTGAATGCTTCTCACAACCCATAAGCCGCAGGCTCAGTGAATTGCAATTGAGGACACCTCACACCTGCACATAATCCTCTCCAGCATGGACCCTTCCAAGGATCCTTTCCAAAGGACCAATGCCTAAACCTGAGGAACAAGATGTTAGCTCATTTCTTGGTAGAAGAACAGTGTTGTTCCACTTTGACCCATTTCTCCTGTTCTGCAATCAGAGCCTATTTCAAGAGTGAATCAAGTATGTTTTCTCTTTCATATATTTAAGCCTGAATTCAACAGGCTGGAAATGAAACCGCTTTAATCTCATCCTCTCTGAAAATACACTGCATATGGACTGTACTCTTCAGAGAATTTCTCATTGTTTAAATCTACCCAGGAGCAGAATAAAATAAGGGTTGGAAAACTTGCTTAATGATCTCTTGCCCCACCCCCTCCCCTTCATTAATGGTTAGACCACTGTTAAGACTCCTAACAAGAAAAAAATTGAACTTAATATTCTGTTCTTTTCTTCAACAACACATTATTACTAATTTTAATCACCATTAATCTATGCACTGATTCATTCACCACTTACATTGTTCATCAATGGAAATTTTTCCACATTGCCAGTTAAAAAGAAAAGTATACCTCATGAGGGCTTCCCTGGTGGTTCAGGGAAGCCAATGCAGAAGATGCGGGTTCAATGTGGGTTCAGTCCCTGGGTCTGGAAGATCCCCTGGAGAAAGAAATGGCAACCTCCTCTAATATTCTTGCCTGGGAAAATCCATGGGCATAGAACCTAGAGGGTTATAGTCCATAGGATCACAAAAAAGTCAGACATGACTTAGACACTAAGCAACAATAACAATATCCTAATGAAAAGCATATTATAGTTATTTTTATTTTATTTAAATATTCTAGCTATATTTATATAAACTACATTGCCATGATTTCTAAATGCTTCCAGATCTTTTTTAAAAAGGAAAAAAATCTCTAAATCAACTCATGTTTCCCACTCTTACAAAAATAAATGTGGAAGCTCAGTAATAATGCTGAGAATGAACCCCTTACATTTTTAATGCAATTTAATGTTATAATCATCTTGGAATATTATTTAGGATAAGTCCCCAGTGATGAGGAGGTCTTCTCCACTGAGACAAAACCAGAAGGTAATATGACAACGTAGATTTATCCAGTTATGATCTAAGGGTTTAAATAACTCATTCATTGAAAAGATGATAAAAACTCTACTCAGGCTTCTTAACCAATCATTTTTCAAGTATTTTATAATGGAGTGCTGAACAAGTGAGTTTTACAAGCAGGGCATGGGGCAGGGAAACATGTCCATAGCAAAAGTCTACAATTGACATCTTTCTTGTCACTTTTTTTCCACCTTCCTTATAATAGAGGATAGAACAATCCATCAAATTGCAAAAGGTTGATCTGATTAAGTCACAGCAAGCTGGGGAGAAATTCAACTGAAAAATGGCCAATTTAACGGCACTGTTAAGACCAAACAGGCTCACTTCCCCAGGGGCCAACAGAGGAGAAAAAGCAATGAACTGGCAAACAGTAAAATAAGAAAGATTGGCTCTGCCTCCACATAGCTGAAGCTGGACAGGCACCACTTCAGTCCCTGCAGAGCAAATATGCAAAAATTACTGTAATCTCAGTGACAGGTTTTATCTTCTTGTGCACCAAAATCACTGCAAACTGTGGCTGCAGCCAAGAAATTAAAAGATATTTGCTCCTTGGAAGAAACGCTATGACAAACCTAGACAGCATGTTAAAAAGCAGACATCACTTTGCCAACAAAAGTCCACATAGACAAAGCTATGGCTTTTCCAGTAGCTGTGTACAGATGTGAAAGTTGGACCATAAAGAAAGCTGAGTGCCGAAGAATTGATGATTCTGGATTGTGGTACTGGAGAAGACTCTTGAAAGTCCCTTGGACAGCGAGGAGATCAAGCCAGTGAATCCTTAGGGAAATCAACACTGAATATTCATTGGAAGGACTGATGCTGAAGCTGAAGCTCCAATACCTGATGTAAAGAGCCAACTAATTGGAAAAGACCCTTATGCTGGGAAAGATTGAGGGTAGGACAAGAAGATGGCAACAGAGGATGAGACAGTTGTGTGGCATCACCGACTCAATGGACATGAGTTTGAGCGAATTCTGAGAAATAATGAAGGACAGGGAAGCCTGGCATGCAGTCCACGGGGTCAGAAAGAGTAGGGTGTGACTTTGTGACACAACATCAACAATCTCATTTGCCTCCTTGATTCTATCACATCCTTTTTTTGTGATGCTTTCTTTACTTTTTTTATCCTAATGTCTCTAACTTTCAGAATATCAAATTAACATCATACTTCTGGTTAAACTGAAAATCAGTGTTAGACTCTAAGGCCCTTCCTCATTTTGAAAGATATAATAATAATAATAGAAAAAAGATAAATTTTAAAATATGTAGCCATGCTGTAAAATTTAATAAATAAATGCCCTTTGGAATTCCCTGCTGATCTAGTGGATAGGACTCTACACTTTCACTGCTGAGGGTCCAATTTCAATCCCTGGTAGGTCAGGAAACTAAGATCCCACAAGCCATATGATGTGAACAACAACAACAAAAAAAAGCCTCTGAGAACCAGAAAACAATGCACAGATCAGAGCAGAAGCCAGGAGCACTCCAGGCTTCAGATTAAGAAGCAACTGAGATTTTGACTCACATTGGATTACAAGAAATAAACATTTTCCATGATGTTAAAAGCAGAGCATGATAAAGAACTTTTGCTTATAAAAGCAAAAATGCTAAAAAAAAAAAAAAAGATTTCTGACAACCACTGCTGTCAACACAGCTCACATACCTCTGCTTTCTTCAGAAGTGGCAGGATAGACACACCTGCTGTGTTGGCTATTGTATCAGCAATATTTGCAGTCACCGTGGAGTAAGAATTGAACCACATCCATGAGGTCCATTTCTCAGCTGGGAGCCCTGGGGAGCTGCATGGAAGCAATTGGAAAACCACAAGGGAGTAAGCATCTTAAGGAGAGAGAGAAAGAGACCTTCTCCCAAAGATCAGAAAAACAAAATTCTGAATATTTAAAATACAACTGAACCATAGAAGTTACCAGTAACATCACCATTAGTAATGAATTCCCTTCAGACAAAAGGAAATGAACTAGCAATTAGGCAAAAAAATATTTCAACATGATTATATTCAGATATCTGGTAATGATTAGTGAAAAATGCTATACATTAAAAAAACTTATGAAATTAAAATGTGTGGAAATGAAGGTTAATGTGTCTACTTTACAATTCAGTATTGCCTCTGCATCAGAAAAACTGAAGTAAATTTAGCAAAACAATGAAATTGCTGTCTTTATCCTAAGACTTTTTATACACTATCTTTGTATAACAATCACTTATTTAATAAATTTAACTCTGCTGTTAAAATCCTTAAACTTTTAATAACAATTTCATATGTTTTTTGAATTTATGGATACTAAGTACTTGGTAAGACAGATATTATCTCCATTTTATAAAGATGTAATGAAGTAGAGAATTTTAATCAATTGTCACCTAGTTACTGATAGAGTATTACTCAAATTTAGGTCTTCTGATACAAAAGTCTGTTAATTAGCCCCAAAGGCAATTTATTAAATTTATTTGCAATGCCAATTTCCTCGCTTGTAATTTATTAGGAATTTGGAAAAAGGAAATGTCATATTTATAGCACCAAATGGGTCTCCAGTAGATGTTATAATCCTTTTCTTTGTTCCTTCCAGCAACTTCTTACTTCTCTTTGCTTCCCTTATTGACTTCTGCTTCCAAATTGATTGAAAGTCTATACAATTGCAACCAAATTTAAATTTTATTGTTTACCTACTCTATCTATCATTACCAAGTATGTATTTCTACTACCTACAATACAAACTTGGTTCCTCATAGCAAATATATAAAGCAGATAAGGAAGGTATATAAAGCAGATAAGGAAGGTGTTTATATTAATCTTAGCAGTTTATTCAGTTAAGAAATTTGAGACTGAAGGTTACATGATTCACAAGCTCACATAAATAAGAGAAAATTGAGCTACAATGTTTGATTTTCTGATTTCAAATCCAGAATTTTTCCAGAAATGTGAGGTATTCTTATCTACCTATATACCAATTGTTATTCATTGTTGAGTTCAGAACTCCTAAGCAAAATTATGAGTAGTGTATTCTCAGTGTGCAGAATGAATGACAGTGAATCTGCTCTTATTGTGAGGATGTTGTGGGGCATTGTAAAGGCAAAGTGTTGACCTCAAGGTTTCTGATTGTGTAGCTGTAGAGTAAGGCAAAGAATTTTCATGTTTACAAATTTACAGATGAAGTTGATGTCGTTGGCCTGGGAATCAGTACATTGCTATTCTAATTTCTTGTCTCTCATTGTGTGATCTGCTGAGCAGCAGGTACAACCTACTTTGGGGACTTCTTAAAAATGTAGCACTTCATGCTTGCTTGCTAAGTCGCTTCAGTTGTGTCTGACTCTCTGAGACCCTACAGAATGTAGCTGGCCAGGCTCCTCTGTCCATGAGGATTCGCCAGCAAAGAACACTGGAGTGGGTTGCAATGCCCTCCTTTAGGGGAACTTCCTGACCCAGGGATGGAATTTGTGTCTCCTGTGGCTCCTGCAATGCAGGTGGGTTCTTTACTGCTGAGTCAGTGACAAAGCCTGTAGCACTTCATAGAGAAAANTAAATTTAACTCTGCTGTTAAAATCCTTAAACTTTTAATAACAATTTCATATGTTTTTTGAATTTATGGATACTAAGTACTTGGTAAGACAGATATTATCTCCATTTTATAAAGATGTAATGAAGTAGAGAATTTTAATCAATTGTCACCTAGTTACTGATAGAGTATTACTCAAATTTAGGTCTTCTGATACAAAAGTCTGTTAATTAGCCCCAAAGGCAATTTATTAAATTTATTTGCAATGCCAATTTCCTCGCTTGTAATTTATTAGGAATTTGGAAAAAGGAAATGTCATATTTATAGCACCAAATGGGTCTCCAGTAGATGTTATAATCCTTTTCTTTGTTCCTTCCAGCAACTTCTTACTTCTCTTTGCTTCCCTTATTGACTTCTGCTTCCAAATTGATTGAAAGTCTATACAATTGCAACCAAATTTAAATTTTATTGTTTACCTACTCTATCTATCATTACCAAGTATGTATTTCTACTACCTACAATACAAACTTGGTTCCTCATAGCAAATATATAAAGCAGATAAGGAAGGTATATAAAGCAGATAAGGAAGGTGTTTATATTAATCTTAGCAGTTTATTCAGTTAAGAAATTTGAGACTGAAGGTTACATGATTCACAAGCTCACATAAATAAGAGAAAATTGAGCTACAATGTTTGATTTTCTGATTTCAAATCCAGAATTTTTCCAGAAATGTGAGGTATTCTTATCTACCTATATACCAATTGTTATTCATTGTTGAGTTCAGAACTCCTAAGCAAAATTATGAGTAGTGTATTCTCAGTGTGCAGAATGAATGACAGTGAATCTGCTCTTATTGTGAGGATGTTGTGGGGCATTGTAAAGGCAAAGTGTTGACCTCAAGGTTTCTGATTGTGTAGCTGTAGAGTAAGGCAAAGAATTTTCATGTTTACAAATTTACAGATGAAGTTGATGTCGTTGGCCTGGGAATCAGTACATTGCTATTCTAATTTCTTGTCTCTCATTGTGTGATCTGCTGAGCAGCAGGTACAACCTACTTTGGGGACTTCTTAAAAATGTAGCACTTCATGCTTGCTTGCTAAGTCGCTTCAGTTGTGTCTGACTCTCTGAGACCCTACAGAATGTAGCTGGCCAGGCTCCTCTGTCCATGAGGATTCGCCAGCAAAGAACACTGGAGTGGGTTGCAATGCCCTCCTTTAGGGGAACTTCCTGACCCAGGGATGGAATTTGTGTCTCCTGTGGCTCCTGCAATGCAGGTGGGTTCTTTACTGCTGAGTCAGTGACAAAGCCTGTAGCACTTCATAGAGAAAATGAAAGTGAAAGTCTCACTCCTGTCCAACTCTGCGACCCCCGGCTGGAATCCATCTTGACCAAACGATGCACATACATCATGGAGAGGACCCTAGGACAGGTTATGTATGGAAAAGAAATGAGATAATTGGCTGAAAACAAACAAAACCCTTGAAAGACTGCTCCTATATAAATGATTGAATCAATCATTTAACCATTCCTTTATAGCAACCCTCATCACTGGAGAGAATACCCACACCAATCTCTCTGGATGCATTACTACCTTGCTTCTGTCTTAAATAGCTTCTTTGTCTGCTCTTCCACATGTTGTACTGTGTCTCTGATAATAAAACTTTGTCCTCTTATTGCAGTTTTCGCCTCCTTGAGAAATTCATTTTTCAAACAGGGCAAGAGCCGAGGCAACTTTGCCTCTAGTTTCTAGCTCTGAGCTGACTAGCAGCTAGGATTCCTGGTTTTCAATCAGGCTACCAAGATTTACTTTCTCAGGAATTAACTAAGATTTCACCTCAAGCTACCACTCACTGCTCTCTTTCTGAGATCAGGGCAACATAAAACACACATACTTGGGTATCTTCCTAAACAATTTTAATTTAATTGATCTAGAGTATAGGCTTGTGTGCATGCTAAGTTGCTTCAGTTGTGTCTGACTCTTCAACTCTATGAACTGTAGCCCGCCAGGCTTCTCTGTCCATGGGATTCGCCAGGCAAAAATGAGTAGGGTTGACATTTCCTTCTCCCGGGGATCATTCCAATCCAGAGATCGAACCCACATACCTTATGTTTCCTGTATGGGCAGGCAGCTTCCTTACCACTGGCAGGCATGAGTATTTTAAAAGATGTTTCCTAGGTGACTCAGAATTGCAAACAGAATTGTGAGACACTGGCCTAAAATACACCATTTTCCACACTTACCTTAGGTCAACAAGGTTATGAAAACCTGATAAGAAAGCAAATTCTCAGGTATCTCCCATAAAAATGTTCAGTAAACCAAGGAGGAGCCAAACTATATAATATTAAGAATTCTAAGCAATTTTTATGGCCAGATAAGTTTAAGAAACTCTACTCCAAAATTCTACACGTATCCCTAAAATAAATGAACTGTCTGCTGGTAATATTCTTACCTATAGTACCATTTTAAAAGTGTTTCAGTCAATATTTCAAATTTCATAGAATATTTTAAATTTCATAGAATAATTTTAAAGGCTATGCTTTTATAAAATGTATAGCTATAGATATCCTCAGAAATAAGCATTATTTTAATGAAATGAAATAATTAATTTTGAAAGTTGGGAAATTGTGTCTCTAGCCCTCACTGTATCTTAAATTCCATATATCAATGTCAACTATTTATTTAGAATTGTTAGGTATCAGTTTCCTCATTTCTATATAGAGAAGAGGACACTGAATGAATGTGGCTCTGAAAAATATTATCACTTAGTTAATGGTGATAAGATCTGTAACAGCCATCAGGAGGGTAACTGCCAGCCTAAGAATTCTGTGTCTTAACATCTGGTGCCTTCTAACCTACCTCCCCAAATGTCTTTATTGATGTACTCAAATCTCAACTCCTCAAAAGACCACCGGCCAAATCTGTTATTCAAGCAAACAGCAGTAAGTGAGAACATTATCTTGACCAATTCTTAACAGTGTCTCTAAATGGGAAAATTTGGATCTAGAATTCAGGTTTGTAGCTTGGTCTGGGTCGTTTTAAGGTGTGCTGAAAGTAGGGACCTGGTTGAGATGAGTCAAGAAAAGTACATGACCTAATAATTTTGGATTAATGGGTAAGGTAAAATGAAGTGACAGTCTTAAAGAAACATTGTTTTAATAAATTGTTTAGTTGGTTCACAGGATCATATATTTCCTGGAGCAAGCAGCTAAATTATTTTTGCCTTATCCAGTGTCATTAGCACTACAGTACCTTCCTTCCTAGAATGTTTAGCTTAATAATAAAAAATACATTGGTTTCAAGTCTCAGCATATAGTTAAAATAAAGTTTACTTGTTCTATTGAAATAACCATCCATGTATTGTTAAGTACTGTGTGGCGAACATGGATTCGTCTGCCTGCACTCAGTTGCTCAGTCATATGTAACTCTTTACAACCCCATGGACTGGAGCCTGCCAGACTCCTCTGTCCATGGAGTTTTCCAGGCAAGAATACTGGAGTGGGTAGCCATTTCCTATTCCAGGGGATCTTCCTGATCCAGAGATCAAACCCACATCTCTTGAGTCTCCTGCATTGGCAGGTGGGTTCTTTTCCAATGTGCCACCTGTGAAGCCCCTCCTTTCTCCATTATTACACCCTTATTTAACCAGTTCCTCTCCACTCTGACTCTGGGATTTCTCTAGCTTGATAATGAAGCCAAATCCAGCATCTATACCCTGACACTGAGTTAAATCTCAGAGATAGAGTTTTGGGTGAGTAGGAAAGAATGATTCTATTGCATTGACAGGCAATGGGGGCAAATGCCTTCAAAACTGTGTGTTTTACCTGGAAGGGGTAAGGGGAAGTTTTATAGTAATGGGTCAAAAGAAGGGTATGATCAGCTCATGGACATTGGTTGGTTGGTGACAAGGTAAGTGAGAGTCAGCATTATCAACCGTCTGATTCAAAGCAGTCTGGGGTCTCCATGCTTATGTGCAGCATACAGTTAACTTCTCCGACATGGTGGAATATCAGTATCTACAAAGCAGCTCATATATTCTTGATGGGGAACCAAGATCCTGCCTCAAGTCTATACTATCATTTCCTTTGATTATTCTTCCCTGTTTGTGCATTCCCTCCCTTCTCTGATTAGCAACTATTTGAACCTGCTCATTGAAACTCAGGGAAGATCATGGAGGCTGAATGAAGCCTATTTCCTGTAATCAAGAAATGGGGGACACAAAAGGCTTTTGTGCCCAGGAGCCCCACAGGGTGGTTTTGGTGCTTGGCTTCAAGGGATCCCTGAAGCAAGGATCTTTTGCCTCCTCCCACTAGCAAGACTTTCACTAGGGTCATCCCATAATGTTCAGGATCATGGTTATAATAGGTCATTCATGAAGTGCAATATTAAATTCCAAAGACTGCTGATGCATTCAACATGGCTGACAGTCAGTTCTGAGCCAACACTACTGCTACTGGCAGCAGGAGCTCTCTCCCTTAGGCTTGACCTCCAGGATTCTTTGCTAATGATCCTTTGTACAGAGTGCTGAGGCCACCCATGGTGAAGCTGCCTGGTGTGGCATGAACTTTCATTCTGGAAAATAGGAATTTAGAAATATTTCAAATAAGGACAACTGCTGGGTTAGAAAATGGAAACTGAGCTTGTCAGCAACCACTCAAGCTGAGAAAAAGGTCAGACTGGCAGGGGCGGTAAAGAGCACAGGATGAGGCATCTGCAAGGGGAAGAAGAAAGGGAATTAACATAGGCATTAAAACTGTGATTCCAGAGAGATGATGAGTCCTGTATAGTTAAACCTCATTCCCCTCTCAAAACGCCCTTGCGTATACATCCTTATCTGTATGAAATACTTATGGAAAGAACTCAACTCGAAAGAAAGATCAGACTTGTCCTGAGTTACAGTGTAATCCTGGACAGAGCCAGGCTGCAAATACAGCAGTAGTCTTTCCTCCCTGCTGTGTTGCTTCTCTGTGCATTATTAGCATTGGAATGTTTGTCCCAGAACTTACACTTTGGTGAATTCAGGGTACTAGACTCCTTTGCAGTAAAACAAAAGGACTCAACAAATTTTAACATTTATCTCAGAGAAGCCTAAAATATCACTGGAATAATAAACTTGGAATTGTTGATTTCTATCTTGTGGAAAGTTCATCTGAGAATAAGACAAAAAAAGAAAAGCAGAGTTAAGAAATGAAGGGCGTTTTTATCCAAAGTGCATCATTTGTGCCTTGGGTTTAGTTAGTCTAGTTCTAAGACATTTTCAGAACATGAGCTAAATAGATCTTTCTTTTTGCTTAATTGTGTTTAAGTTAAATATCTAAAAAAAAGTCCTGGCTGATTACAAGCATGTAGAAATTATGTTATTTGGAATTATATAAAGATGAAATTTTTTTCTTTAATTTTTTTGCAAATTATCTAAATTGGTCTGAATATACAATAAAAACAAAACACCTTATGGCAATTCCAGATTGAATAATTCATTTTAGTTTCATAAGTTTGATGTTATGTCCATCTTCTCGTCCAAGCTCAAAACTTCTATTTATCCCTTAAGCCAAAACTCAAGTGCTGTATTTTATTAAAAACATCTCTTGTTTCCCTATAAGGGCATTTTTCTATCTGATCCCTCTCATAATAAACTATGATCAGGATCAATGTACTTCAGTAACTAAAAAATATTCTATAAGTTTAAAAGAATATATGTTCAAAGTAAAATATTTCAAACACAGAAGACCCTACAATGAGTTATAAACCACCACACAGCAAAAATCATACCTTTAACTCTTAAGAAATTGTAC
>SJYV01025528.1:400765-494171 GCA_006410875.1 Neotragus pygmaeus
ATATTTAGGTATGTATTTATTCAGCTAATCCCTTAGCTGTGGCATAAGGGATTTTTTAATTTCAGAATGTGACACATGGTGCAGTGGTAAAGAATCTGCCTGCCAATGCAGAAGACACAGAAGTTGTGAGTTCCATCCTGGGTCTGGGAAGATCCCCTGGAGAAGGAAATGGCAACCTACCCCAGTATTCTTTCCTGGGAAATCTTATGGACAGAGGAGACTGACAGACTACAGTCCATAGAGTCACAAAGAGTTGGACATGACTGAGCAAACAAGCACATGCAACCTCTTAGTTGAGGCATGTGGGATCTAGTTCCTTGACTAGGGATTGAACCTGGACCCTTTGCATTGGAAGCATGGAGTCTTAGACATTGAATTCTCAGGGAAGTCCAGCTCCCCACCCCAGATTTCTTTATATATCGATTGGCTCTTCCCTGGTGGCTCAGACAGTAAAAGCCTCTGCCTACAATGTGGGATACCCTGGTTCAATCCCTGGATCGGGAAGATCCCTTGGAGAAGGAAACGGCAACTCACTCCAGTAGTCTTACCTGAAAAATTCCATGGACGGAGGAGCCTGATAGGCTACAGTCCATGGGGTCGCAGAGTCAGACACAACTAAGCGACTTCACTTCCACTTTTCACTTTTTTTAAAAAATATTAACAAATAGAAGCCAATTGTAGACATAAACTTTTCTTTCTCAAATAACCACTTGGATGAAACTATCCATTTTGGCAGAGTGCAGCAACCTAATTTCTTTTCTTTATCTTGTAAAAGTATTCTATGATATGCATTTACCATATCATATTTATCCTAGCTTTTATTAATGGGTACACATACACTCATACACATGCAGGTCTAGATTTTGTTATTGTAACAGAATGCTACAATGAACATCCTCTTGTGGCAAATCTGTCTGAGGGATCAAAAAAGAAAAGCAAAGTTAGTTGTATGGCTCACCCTCTGAATCATACTACATAGTCTATCTCCAGGACATTTTCAGAACCAGAGCTAATAGTCATTCTTTTTGCTAAGTTCTGTTTAAGTCAGAGGTCAAAAGCTTTGAACGAAACTGGATCAAAGACTACAGTGTACATTTTATGTTAGATATTGTGAAATTGTTCTCCAAAGTGCTTTCACTAATATGTCCTCCTAGTTAATGAGTGAAGTCACTCAGTCGTGTCCGACTCTTTGCGACCCCATGGACTGCAGCCTATCAGGCTCCTCTGTCCATGGGATTTTCCAGGCAAGAGTGCTGGAGTGGATTGCCATTTCCTTCTCCAGGGGATCTTCCCAACCCAAGAATCAAACCTGGGTCTCCCGCATTGCAGGCAGACACTTTACCATCTGAGCCACCAGGGAAGCCCCAATATGTCCTCCTACTAACAGTTAATAAACACTTTTTCTTTTCCTTTCTAAGTTAATCATTATTATATATCATTATCTTTGGATTATGTTTGCTAATATAATGTGATATGAGTTTTAATTTGCTTCATTCTGTTTATGAATCAGTTTATTCTAATCATGAGTGGATAATTTATATATTTATGCCATGTTTGATCTTTAGTTTCAGTAAATCCCTGTATTATTTTTTTCCAGAGAAACAGAGCCAGTACAGTATCTATCTCTCTATCTATATCTATCTATCTATTTTATATATATAGAGAGAGAGGGCGAGGAGATATTTATTGTTGAAATTGGCTCAAGTGATCATGGAAACTAAGTTCCACAGTCTACTGTCTGCAATAGAAAATCAGGAAAACCAGTGTTATGATTGAATCTTATTCCAAAGGACTGAGAACCAGAGGAATCTATGGTGTGACTCTGAGTGTGAGGTCAAAGGTTTGAGAACCAGGGGTCCATAGGTAAGTCCCTGAGTCAAAAGACTGAAGAATCAGAAGCTCCAACGTTCATGGGCAGAAGACAAATCTCCCAGCTCAAGAAAAAAGAAAATTCACCCTTCTTTTGTCTTTTTGCTCCATTTCACTCCCAGTGCATCAGATAACACTCATACTGGTGAAGATACATCTTTTTGTTCAACTTACTCAACCAAATGCTAATCTCTTCCAGCAACACCCACACAAACAAACCCAGACGTAATGTTTTACCAGCTAGCTGGGTATTTCTTAAACTGATTCGGTTAACAGATTAAATTAATCATTATATTCCCTCTTCATATCCTTTGCCTATTCTACTTTCTATCAGGTGTATGGTATCTTTCTTACTGATTCTTAATTGCTTATTATGCATTTCTCAGTTTGCCTTTTTAGCATTTTGATTTCTCCTGCAAATTTTTAAATTTTATATAGTCAAATTTATAAAATGTATTTTGTGAATTCTGGATTCTTTTTTATTTAGCAAAAATATTTCTTTTGCAAGATTATTTTTTAAAAAAACCTCTATATTATCCTTCAATTTTATTGGAGTATGTTATAAAAAATGTTGTAACAATATAGACTTGTTTATTTTTACTTGGATTATCCATTTTGCAATTACTCTTTGTAGACTAATTCATGGATTTCTTATTGTTTTTAAATGATAGCTTTATTATAATTTAATATAGTTTTATGAAGTATATTCATAAATTTCATTTATCTATCTGCTGACTTCTGTTCCAACATCAAAGTTTCTAGCTCTGTGTTTTTGTAATATGTTTTAATATCTGTAGAAATTTTGTTATTACTTAAGGTTAATATTGATTTTATCATGATTTATCATTATCAATATTATTTTTATCATTACTATTCATGACTACTGTTACACACGTTTATACATAAATGTTGGCATCAAGTTGTCAAAAAATTAAATAATCTGCCAGGAGGTTATTTTTTTTAGATTCCATTAAATTCCAGAATAATTTTGAAGGAATTGGAATGTTTATAACATTTATCCTTATTGACTAACAACAGATTATTTAGGTATCTTATTTTATCTCCCTTTGTAAATATGGTAAATTAATAGCGGTCACAAAATCTTTGCAGCTTCTCCCATCAAGAGAGATAATCTATTTTCCAGAACAATGACTCTAGACTGGCCTTACAATTTGAGTTTATGAGGGAGGAAAAAGCCTTTTTCGCTATTCTTTTATATTTGGCACCTTGAACCTACAAGTTATAGAGAAGGCAATGGCACCCCACTCCAGTACTCTTGCCTGGAAAATCCCATGGACGGTGGAGCCTGGTGGGCTGCAGTCCATGGGGTCGCTAAGAGTCAGACATGACTGAACGACTTCACTTTCACTTTTCACTTTCTTGCATTGGAGAAGGAAACAAACGGCAACCCACTCCAGTGTTCTTGCCTGGAGAATCTCAGGGACGGGGGAGCCTGGTGGACTGCCATCTACGGGGTCACACAGAGTCAGACACGGCTGAAGTGACTTAGCAGCAGCTTGTTAAACCATCTGTCTATCTATCTATATATAAAACAATATATAACTATATATATGTGTATATATATATATATATATATCAGTTAAGCTATATATCTAAGAGATATATAAGTCAAAGGCTTATATATCTACCATCATAGGGGAAAAGACAGGAGAAGAAATGGCTTGTATGGGAAAAGAAAATAGGTTTCTTTAGGAAGAAAAATTTTTAGTAGAATGGCAGGCAAGAAAGTTTGTGATAATATTAGTCTACAGATATGAGTGGCCATCTTCAGTTCTATACAACTCCTCCAGAGAGGGCGTTTTCAGTAGATTTACTTCTCGCCTGTATTCTGGGCGTAGAAATCACCTCAAAGAGGGAATTAATGGTCATTGTCATTTCTCAGAAACTTCTGCTGTTAGATAGGAAAAGCCCTGAGAAGACTTCTTCTTGCATCTGCTGAATCTCAAATGTCTTCAGCTTAACATAATTTTTATTCCAATTTTCTCAGGTTCCAAGTGATTTAGGATTAAAAAACCTTGTGGTTTATGACTTTACAGTCCTGGTATGCACCTGCCATGACATGACTAAACCTGGGCTTGTTTCTGAAAGGATGAAAAACCATGTAGAGATAAAATCAAGGAAAACACTGGAACATGGGACAATGCATTCATTGTTCCAGCAGAACATGGCCCAGACTGCCAACCACCAGAAACAAGGGTGACTATGTTATCATTGTTTTAAGCCACTAAGTTTTTAGGTGGTTAATACATGTAATGAGCTGATGAATACTTAAAGTGTCTTCCTATGGGTCCTGACCTTTCTTTTTACATTTATTTCATTAATTTATTTGAATATGTTTACCATTGTAATTAAAATCTCTATTTCCAAGAAGTTGTTTATAAACATGAGAGTTGAAGACATTAATTTTGTACCTATACTGATGAATTTATTAAGAGTTTTAATAGATTTTCAATTTAAATACACGGTATAACTAGCTATATAATCTCTTCACCATTAAACTGGGTAATTTTGCTTCTTCCTTAACAAATACATTTTATACACATACATGTTTCTCTTGTGTATTTACTTTGACTATTATTTCTGAATACTGAAATAGTATTCAGAATAGTGATGCTGGTAATAGATATCCCTTATGTTTTCTGAATGTAAGAATAAATTTTTCCATGTTCCATTATCAAACATTACTCTGAAAGTATCTATCAATTACATTTTTATTTGAAGTTAGGTTATTTTAATCAAAACTATATTTTAAATATTATCATGCATCTTCTAGCCATCAATTTAGCTTTCACATGTTTGTATACTAGTTATATGTGTATGTTTTTTACAGTAATTGTACACTATGTGATATTGTTTTATACTAGTATATGTTTCACACTAAGCTATAAGCAAATATTTTTTAAATATTAAATCAGTCTTTATTCTGAAAACAAACTCCAGTTTTCTATGGTATTTCCCAATTTAGTTTTTTTTGCTCAAGTCCTATTTTATTTGAGACTTTTAAATCAATATTTTTAAATGAGTTTTCTTTCTTCGTACTGACATTTCTGGTTTTGATATCAAGGATATGTTTGATTTTTAAAAATAGTTTTGAACTTTTCCTTTGCTCTCAGTGCTCTGGACAAGTTTAAATGGCATCGCCATGATCAATTTCTTGAAATATTGATAAAACTCACCACTAATAACCCCTGGTTCTTGGCCTTTTGTGCAGATTAGAGATGCAATGATGAGGAGGCTGTTTTCTTCTTGAACTTGTTTAGTTTCTCTCATGCAGTTGGTTTGCTTATGTTTCCTGTCAGTTCATGTGTTGATTTTAGCAATTTGCACTTTCAAAAACCCCATTTATTATATTCAGCTTTCAAACTGACTTGAAGAAAGTGATGAATTGTTTAATTCATTTAATTTCCTCTGTATCTTTGGTTCTTTATCATTTCCTCTCTAATCTTTTGTGTCTAAGGTTTTCCTCCTTATCTTTTCCTGATCAGGCTAGATTTTATTGTTTTTGAAATGAATCCTATTTGGATGTACATATTAGTACTACATTTGTTTCTGATGTGTTTTCTATTTTGTCATTTATTAATTCCATCCTTACTCTCATCCTACACTTTTACTATTATTTACTTTTCAAAATCCTCAGCTTCAATGCTGAACTTGTTTACCTTTTTCCTCTGTCTCTCTGCTTATCTCTATGTCTCTCTTTCTCCCTGTCTCTGTCACTCCCTGCTCCTCATTTTTTTCCAGGCAAAATTGTTCTGAAATGTTTCCAGCTTTTATACTATAACGATTTCATGTATCCCCCCAGCTTAAAAAAAAAAAAAATCACAAAATTGTGGAATAGCATACTAAAAAAGACTTGGCTTTTTGCATACTAAGCTGCCATAATTTACACATACCCAGGAAAAGGCGATGGCACCCCACCCCAGTACTCTTGCCTGGAAAATCCCATGGACAGAGGAGCCTTGTTGGCTGCAGTCTGTGGGGTTGCTAGGAGTCAGACAGGACTGAGCGACTTCACTTTCACTTTTCACTTTCATGCATTGGAGAAGGAAACGGCAACCCACTCCAGTATTCTTGCCTGGAGAATCCCAGGGACGGTGGAGCCTAGTGGACTGCCATCTGTGGGGTCGCACAGAGTCGGACATGACTGAAGTGACTTAGCAGCAGCAGCAGCATACGTATTATATAGAGAGATATACAATAGTTTTTGCTCTCTAATATCAAAGCAATCTCACACAGCCTCTCAGATAAATTGTTAGAAAGATGGTTTGTGCTATACAGTAGGTACTTATTGGTTATGCATTTTAAATACAGCAGTATATGCATGTTGATCCCAAACTCCCTAACTATCCCTTCTCCCCACATCTTTCCCTCCTGAAAACCATACATGGAACTCTGCTCAGTGTTATGTGGCAGCTTGTATGGGGGAGAATGGATACATGTATATATATGGCTGGGTCTCTTTCCTATCCACTTGAAACTATTGCAACATTGCTAACTGGCTATACTCCAATATAAAATAAAAAGCTTTTTTTTAAAAAGAAAAATGGCTTGTATTTAATTTATTAAAGTTAAAACTGAATATTCAAAACATTAAGAAAACTATGACTCTGGCCATTTTTTTCTATTTTATATGCAGAAAAATCTGCCTTCGTGGAGAAATCTCAATTTTAACTCAAAAGATAGCAATCTTAAATAACTGAATACTAGAAAGAGAAAAAAAAACAATCATCTTTTCCATCATACATGCTTTTCTGTTGTCAAACTAATCTGTTTTGGTTTTATCTCACTTCTGGCTAAAGAGATCTTCACAGTGAACCCAAACAATGCATATGGATATTTCATCCTCAGAGATCTACAGAACTCAAATTACCGTTCCTTTTGGAGTGATGACAACCATAGCAAAACTGAAAATAACAATGGAAGTTTCCTGGCACAGATTTGAGGAAGCAGCTCTTTCATTCTGAACTTGAGCTCAGAAAGGAAATCTGTAGTTGACTGGCCTTCCATTACCCCTCCTTGTATTTGTGTGGTAACACCACATAAAATACTTCTTTTGTTTGGTTTAACACTGTGGATCTTCATCATAGAAATAATTTTATGTGCGTATAGATGAAAGAACAATTTATTTAGATCAGGATTTTGATCACTGGAGATGCCATTTGTAAATCTCTTATTTACTCAGTTTTCTGGGGGCATTTTCAGGCTTCATGAAATTCCCTGCATTAAATTTTCTTAGTTTGTAACAGATTTAAACCTTTCTCTGATCACGCATTTTATCACTTATACTGTAGGAGATGCACTTGAGTCTAACTTTCTCCCTAGGGAATCTCAGGTAAAATTTTTACTTCAGTTCGTGTTTCTCCCCTGTGTTTCTCCCTACAGAGAAAAGAAAGAGGGAAAGTGAGCAGATTCTTGAAGATCACATTTGATTTTAAAAGTCAGTTACACACACACACACAGTTAGATATGACTGATTTCCCTGCTGTTACCTGCACTCCCTATACATGTGTAAATCTTTCATCTTGTAAAATTTGCCCAGTTAATGAACAGTTCAATAGCATGATGTCTCATTACAAGATTGATAATATAATTTAACTTTCAAACTAGGATACTTTTGAGAATTAAAAAAGTTGTATCATAAAGTTAATATACTGGGATTAGCATTGAAGTCACCAAAGTGATGACTTCCTAGACATGCATTTTCTTCCTTTCATAGCCTTCTGGAATATTTTAAGTTACTTTTATTCCTGTCTATTTTTTTCTGTGTCCTATGCATTCTGCAAAGTTCTTCATAAGATCACATAAAGTGCATAAGAAAATGTACTGAACAAATGTTCAATAAATCATGCCTTCTCTGAAAGGCAGAAAAGCATATGAAAGAAAGGAATAATTTCTGGAACCTTATGATCTAATTCAAATACTGATTTGAACTCCTACCAGCTTTAAGACCATGAACAAGTACTCAATCTCTTTATGCTTCAGCTCTCCTGTCATTAAAGAGAAGATACAATTATATTAAAAATATATCAAACAAAATTGATAAATTTTGTGTATATCATTATATCTTATTTATATCATAATGTATATGATCATATACATGATATGATATGATTCATATACATGATATGTTATGGTTCATATATAAAAATCATCATATATATGATATATATGATATCATATATGATAAAATGATAAATATATTTGATGATATATTTATATATCATCAAATATATTATTTGATATATTTTTTTCTTATAAGTTTAAAAGTTATTGTTATTTATTTAAAAGTTAGCAACATTATCCAAGATAATCATATGTACATAAGTACTTGGGTGTTTTAAATACTGTGTTGAAATTACTTTGGCTAGCAAGAAATGAGTTTATACAGTTGACTAACAGATATGAGATAAATAAGATGTGAGATAAATCAGTTGTGTTCCAATGGGTCTCAAAGTTAACCAGATTAGGAAAGGATGTTCTAAGTATGTATTTTTATAGCTGCCTCTACGTGTCAAATATATTGTTAGAAGAAATGCCACATGCAACTGAGATAGCCAGTATATCCAGGTTGAGTTACATTACACACGTACATTCAAGGGAGGTCTAGAAAATTCTGAAAAAAAATTTTTTTTTTTCGAGGAATGGATAAGCAAGAAATGACAGGAGAACAAATTTTGTATTATAACTCAAAGAAAGTATGCTGAGTCTCTTAACTAAGAATGGTTATCTTGAGACTTCCCTGGAGGTCCAGTGGTTAAGACTGCACTTTCACTGTAGGCAGGACAAGTTGGATACCATTTCAGGGAACTAAGATCCTGCATGCTGCATGAAGTAGTCAAAAAAAAAAAAAAAAAGAATGGTTATTGCATTCTGATAACTTAAATAGGTTAGTGTCAACTCCCTATGATTTTGTGTTATGCCTGATGACCACTGCATCACAGGAAGGAATGTTAGGCTAGGAGAAGATGAAATGGAGCCACTCTTCTAGGGCAGTGTCTAATCACCTGGGGGTTTCTTCCAGCTCCTTGTCTCCAAGAAATATTATACCTTCCAAAAGAGTTAAGATGAGTCATCAATAGATTCAGTTCCACTAACAAGTTTTCAGAAAATCATTCCTCACTTCAAGCAACAATAGGAAAATTTGCTTTTTCCAATCAGGATCATTAAGTGGTGTTTCTTTTATTCCTTCCTTCCTGTCTTTCTTTCTTTCTTTTTTTTTTTACTGTTTGATATAATGAATTTTGTATTTCCCAAGATGAGATTGTAATAGGTGTTCCCTTTGAAAGACTCCTTTATAATGATATCCATTAATTGTTTTGAGAAACCGCAATTATGAATGAGTAGGAATATGTACTCAAGAGCTACTGATTATGCTGGATACCAAAGGAGAGTTAGATATGTGTATTTATGAATAGGTCCTGAACTGTGAGGGCCAGAGAGAGGGCTTACTTTTTCTTTGGTTTCTCTCAAGCCCATAAGACTTTTATATATAAACAACTGATAAGGCTAGACATTTAGGTTCTCCTTGGCATGAAAGCAACATTTTCCCAAACTCATGTATTGTGGATTTGATTCAACAAACATTTATCTAGTATTTAACTTCACAATTAACAATGAACCAAACAGTGCCCTGTGATGTAAGTAACAATAAATATCTAAAAAATTAGGGTTAGGGTTAGAAGGAGATATGATGGAATGATATATGCCAAGCACAGAAAGTAGTGTGTAAGCAGGCAGAGAAAACACCACATATAAAGGCACTGAGAGGAAAATATATTCAGCATTTTGAGAATCAGCCAGAAGTCAGGAAGCTCAAACAGAGTAGACAGGAATGTTAGAGACACAGCCCAGGGTCTACGTCTCCATACATACAGGGCCACACTGAAGACTTTGACTCAAATAAGCCATTAGAAAGAAGAGCAGACTGAATTGTGTCCTTCCACCCTCCAAATTTGTATTATGAAGCTCTGCTGCTGCTGCTGCGTCGCTTAGTCATATCTGACTCTGTGCGACCCCATAGCCAGCAACCCACTAGGCTCCCCCGTCCCTGGGATTCCCCAGGCAAGAATACTGGAGTGGGTTGCCGTTTCCTTCTCCAGTGCATGAAAGTGAAAAGTGAAAGTGAAGTTGCTCAGTTGTTTCCGACTCTTAGCGACCCCATGGTCTGCAGCCTACCAGACTCCTCCGTCCATGGGATTTTCCAGGCAAGAGTACTGGAGTGGGGTGCCATTGCCTTCTCCATATGAAGCCCTAACACCAATATAACTGCATTTGAAGATAAGCCTTTTAAGATGTAATTAAGGTTAAAAAAAATAATAATAAGGACAGGATCTTAATCCAATAGGTGTGTATGTGCTCAGTGCTATCAATCCTGTCCAACTCTTTGTGACCCTATGTACTATAGCCCCCCAGGCTCCCCTGTCCATGGGATTCTCCAAGTAAGAATACTGAAGTGAGTTGTCATTTCCTTCTCTAGGATATCTGCCGAACCCAGGGATCAAACCTGTGTCTCCTGCATTCCTGGCAGATTCTTTACCTCTGAGCCACCGGGGAAGCCTTAGATCAATAGGATTGATGACCTTAAAAGAAATTTCTCTTTCTTACATGTGAGGAGGCTATCTGCAAGCCAGAAAAAGAGCCCTCACCAGCAACCAAATTGGCCAGCACCTTGTTTTTGGACTTTCAGCCTCCAGAACTGTGAGAAATAAATATCTGTTGTGTAAGCCACCTAGTCAGTGGTATTTTGTTATGGCAGCCTGAGCTGATACACACAGCATCCTAAGAAATCTAAATACGACTTACTTTATCCAAATGCTCTGAATTTTTAGGCAACAAATAGCCAGGTCTTTTAAATATATCAAAATATTAAAGTCAGATAACTTTACCACACCTCTGCTGCTGCTGCTGCTAAGTCACTTCAGTCATGTCGAACTCTGTGTGACCCCAGAGATGGCAGCCCACCAGGCTCCCCCATCCCTGGGATTCTCCAGGCAAGAACACTGGAGTGGGTTGCCATTTCCTTCTCCAATGCAGGAAAGTGAAAAGTGAAAGTGGATTTGCTCAATCATGTCCGACTATTCACAACCCCATGGACTGCAGCTCACCAGGCTCCTCGGTCCATGGGATTTGCCAGGTAAGAGTACTGGAGTGGGGTGCTATTGCCTTCCCCTTTACCTCACCTCAAGTGACCCCAGATTTTCAACATAAGTTTGTTCTTATTATACTCAGGATGACTTTTTACTCAGAGTTCTTTCTCCCCACGAAGTGTCCCATTTTTAGAGCACAGATACACCACACTGAGTTTAATCTTAATGTTCTGTTTTTAAATGCTAATAATTTTGGCTCTATTATTACAGTGGTTTCCTTGTTAGAATTTTCTCCCTCGAGTTGCTTTAAATTGTACGTGGTCTAGAATCACAGAGCTTGCCTGATTATCTACCCGGTCCATGGCCAATGCTATGTATCTTTTTCAGGTCTTGTCTTTTGGAATACTTCCCAGACATAAGTACATGGTTTTCTAGCTAAAGCCTATATCATTTGCTTTTATTTTAACAATGACTATATCCTCATTGTGACTATAGAATTTAGTATCCCAGTTTTCAAGAATGCTTTTGTAAGATGGTGCTGGAAATGGTCTCTGCATTAGCATGATGCTCTTATTGGGATCTTTGAAGTTACATCTGCCAAAGCTGTACAAGTAAACTTTCCAAAAGATTGATAAAATAAATACCTTGATTTTGATATCACTTGCTGTGATTAGCATTTAAAATCAGCCTAATTAAAGGGTGTATAAATAGATGTCTGAAACCACTTTTTAAGCAAAACTTTATGAAGTTCTCTTAGTTATCAGTCATTGGAAATTTGTCATTCTTTTTCATTTTCTAAATATGTGCACACACTTTACTACACTGAGCAGAGATTCACTCAATTTCTTATAAGTAGCCCCACTACTCTTATTCTCTCGTTGCCCTCATTTCTTACTTCTAGATAAACTGGTAATAATCTGATGTCTGTACTTCTTTGCAACCTGTTTGTGTGTAAGTGCATGCTCAGCAGTGTCTGACTCTTTGCAACCCTCATGGGCTGTAACCCACCAGGCTCTTCTATCCACGGGGTTTTCCAAGCAAGAATACTGGAGTGGGTTGCCATTTCCGTCTCCAGCAGATCTTTCAGACCCAGGCACTGAACCCACATCTCTTGTGTCTCCTGCGCTGACAAACAGATTCTTTACTACTAGTGCCACCTGGTATATCCACCTGGACCTCTACCAATCTGATTCCTATCAGAGCTACTTCAGTGAACTACACCCAAAGTCACATTTGATATGATAAACACATTACGTGTTCTCTTTCTTTTTCTCCTCTCTTTCTTTTTCTTCCTATCTTTTTGTTTGTTTGTTTTTTGTTTGATTGTTTGTTAATAGAATCACCCATCTCTTACCCATCTAGACAAATGCTATCAAATTCTTAACATCATTTTCATTAGCACCCTTGAATTCTTCTATCATTTAACAGAGGCTCAGTCCCTGTTGCCATTCTCTGTTCCAAGATACTATGTAGTTTATCTGCTTGTGCTGTAAGGATGCAAAACATTTATGAGAGAAAATGAGGACACATGAGCATTGTGCTGATTCCAGGAACATTTCCAAAAACCGTCTTACAATAGCAGTCTTGAGAACAAGACATACTTTCAATGAGACTGACAATATAAAAGGAGAAGAGACAAAAATTGCCATTATGAGAAATGAAATAAAGGATATCACTAGAGATCTTGCAGCCATTAAAAAGCTAGCTGGGGAATACTTGAGACAACTTCATACTCATAAATTTGGCAACTTAGAAGAAATAGATCAATTCCTTAAAAACCACAAGCTACCAAAACTCAGACAAAAGTAAATGGACAATCTGAAGGGCTCTATAATCATAAAAAAGGAAACAACTTTATTAATAGTTAAAAATCTCTCAAAATATAAATTTCCAAGTGCATATGATTTCACTTGAGAATTACACCAAGCATTTAAAGAATATTTACCACATTTCATGCAATCTTCCATAGAAAACAGAAGATAAAAGAACACTGTCCATTTCAATTTACAAAACTAGTGTTACCCTAATACCAAATGCAAACAAAGTCAGTCTTCCAACTAACTGACTACAGAACAATAAATAACATGAATCTAGGTGTAAAATATATTATCAATGTATTAGCAGGCAGAATCCAATATATTCAAAAAAATTAAATAGTTTCACCAATGAGATTATTTGTGTTTTTCAAGGCCAGTTGAACCTTTGAAAAACAAACAATATTATTTACCATATCAAATAGCTAAAGAAGAAAAATTATTCACCATATCAAATAGTTAAAGAAGAAAAATGTCAATTAATTATGTTAATTAACAGAGGAAAACATTAAAAACCCAACCCAACACCAATTTATGATAAAAATTTTCAGAAAAAGAAATCAAAGGGAAAAAAAAAATCTCAAAATGAAAATAAATACCCGAAAGAAGCTTACTGCTACTGCTGCTGCTAAGTCACTTCAGTCGTGTCTAACTCTGTGCGACCCCATAGACGGCAGCCCACTGGGCTCCCCCATCACTGGGATTCTCCAGGCAAGAACACTGGAGTGGGTTGCCATTTCCTTCTCCAATGCATGAAAGTGAAAAGTGAAAGTGAAGTCACTCAGTCCTGTCCGACTCTTAGTGACCCCATGGACTGCAGCCTACCAAGGCTCCTCTGTCCATGGGATTTTCCAGGCAAGAGTACTGGAGTGGGGTGCCATTACAGGTGCATGCTAATCAGTAACATGTAATATATTAATATATGAAAGCATAATATTCACTTGTAAAGGTACATACACAGTAAAATTCAGAACTAAATAATGTATGTAATGGTGCTGTGCTAATTACTTTTAACTCTAGTATAAAAACTCAAAGACAAAAAGATTAAAAATAACTATAAATATAATATTTTATTAATGGTTGCACAATATAAAAATACTAGCTGTAATATCAAAAATATTAAAATGTTGGGTGAGGAAGAATAAAGTTTTTATAATTTGGTTATGTAATTGAAGCTAAGCTGTTATCAGTTTAAAATATACTGTTATGACTGTGAGCCTCATAACCACAAAGCAAAAATCTATAGTAAATACACAAAGGAATTAAACAAAACACTCCAAAAGTCATCAATCCACAAAGAAAACAGAAAGGAAGAAGGGAGCAAAGGAATTATAAAACAGTCAAAAACCAATTAATGAATAAGTTCATACTTATCAATAATTACTTCAAATGTAAATGAATTCTGCCAGTTGCTAAGTACATCTATGTCAAGTATAAATACTGTGACTTTGAAAATAGAGAATGAGTTCAGGGACCCAGTGGACTCATCATAAGAAAGCCATGAGATTGATTTTGCTGTTGTTCAGTCGTTAAGTCATGTCCAACTCTGCAACCACTCTGTCTTCCACTATCCCAAAGTTTCCTCAAATTCATGTCCATTGTCAGTGATGCTATTTAACCATCTCATCCTCTGCCACTCTCCTCTCCTTTTGTTTTTCACCTTCCCCAGCACCAGGGTATTTTCAATGAGTCTAGTCTTCAGATCAGATGGCCAAAGTATTAGAACTTCAGCATCAGTTATTCTAATGAATATTCAGGGTTGACTTCATTTAGGGTTGACTGGTTTGATCTACTTGTTGTCCAGGGGATTCTCAAGAGTCTTCTCCAGCACCACAGTTTGAAAGCAACAATTCTTTGGTGCTCAGTGTTCCTTATGATCCAACTCTCACATTCATATATGACTACTGGAAAAATCATAGTTTTGACCTGACTGGTAGATCAGACTTATGTATGTTTTGGGTCTCCTGGAAAAAGCAATAGTTCAAAGCTAGGGTCTAGAAATTCCAAGTCTGATCATTTATTTTTCCCATGAATAGTAATCTATTAAAAGGCTGTAGGTCCCTTTGAAAAATGTCAAAGAAGATTATTAGTACAATCACTATAATCAATAGTAAATATCAATTTTAATGAAATAAGATCCTTCTGTAAGGGTCTAGACTTTCCTTTACTCAAGGGGTCTAAGTTTGTAAACTGGATACAATCCAGGAATTTATTGAGAGTTCATGACTCTGTTTTGGTGATTCAAGTTAAACTTCTATTCACTTGACCTAGAAGTCTTCTGCTTATAAAGATCGAGTAAGAATTTAGTAGACTACAAATTTAATTCTCTTTTAGAAACACCATGATCAATAGGCCAGTGTCTTAGGTCTCTGAATCAGACTGTTTTAATTACTTTTTTGACCTTCTGTCTATTGAGACAATGATGTCTGCTTGTCTTTGGCAATTAAGTGTTGCCATTGGCTCCTGCCATCCTGGCATCCATCTATTCCCCACTGCAGTTAACAACCAGAGTTCAGTGGTGACAGTTTTAACTTTAATTTCTGACCTGCAGAAAAGAACAATCACAAAGATGGTGAAGAAAGCTGGGACATTCTTTGCATTTTTTTTTTTTTCAGAGTGCTAGTGAAAGATGTATCTTTTGGACCCTACTAAGGTTAGTGACCAGGTCTTGCATAATAAATCCAATCTACCATTTTAATTTCCCTGAACCTTTGGATGTCTTCTTCCGTGGTATATCAAGACTGTTATGTCATTTTGACTTCTTTTGATGTAGGCCACTTATTGATGCAAGTTTCACCCAAGTAGGCAATCAAATTGTTAGAGCTATTTCTAGTCCTTTGAGTTCAATGCTGAATCCAGATTCCCTGCTCAGTGGTCCAATATGAATAATTTAGCCTCATCCAACTTTTTCTACCTCCACTATTATTATCTGTCACCCTTAAAATTAATTACTAAACATATTTCTCTGATTTCTATTTATATAAACTGGAAAAATCATATGGTTTTTTTGATAGACAGCCTATCTCTATGTAGTTCACACATTGTCCTTACCCTTCTGGACTTGCTGAGACTTGAGTTCAGTCATAGGTCTTGAAGAAAATATGGGTAAAGGGGTAGTATCTTGCAAGGCAACTACTTCAGAGGATGTTATTATGGTTTCTTCAGGCAAAGCTGGTTTAAACTCTTCAGACTAGGACTAAACTCCTTAAAAAGATGTGCCAGGCTACAGATAAAATGGAAGAATTCAGGTTTTGATGACTCCTGCTTCAATGGGATCTTACAACATGTTTCTATTCTAATTTTCAAGATCCATTTTTTTCCTCAACCAATGGGTTCACTTGAACTGAAATCTTTGAGGCATTAGGAGTACAATTTGTGTTGTGATTCAGCCAATAATACAGTGAGAGTTTGGCTTTAGTTTTCAGAAACATCATCCCTATGACTGAAGGAGATGATGGTTTCTTTCAGGGTAAATTTCAGAAAATTTCAGGTAATTTATGCAAAGCTTAAACTATAAGTGTGAAGTCCTGAGCACCTTTAGATCTCCTACTTTCTCCAGAAGTTATGAGCAAAAACCCAATCTCATTATATTCATTAATTTTCACAGAACTGCTCTAAGATATAAAATATGTGGTCACCCAGAAACTTATCTCTTATAAACACTTGATTACAAGTACTAAATGACGTTATTTGCACATCTCCACTGCCATGTGGACTATTAGTGCTCTCTCTTCCAGCGTAAAGAGTCATCAGAGCCTTGAAACACAATCAGACTAGAGAATCAATAACCCCCCTCAAAAAAACCCAAAACAATCACAGAATCAAAGCAGAAAACTGTTCTTAACATTCCATTCCTCAAAACAGACTCAGACAGAAAATAAACTTGTGGTTGCCAAAGAGGTTGGGGAAGGGGAAGGATTAGGAGTTTGGGATTAGCAGGTGTAAACTACTATATGTAGGCTGGATAAATAGCAAGATTCATACAGCACAGGGAATTATATTCAATAAACTCTGATAAACTGTAATGGAAAAGAATATCTAAAAAGATATACACATATGTATATATGTATAGTCACTTTTTGCTAGTCAATTTTTGGTATAGCAGAAATTAGTACAACATAATAAATCCACTATATTTCAATTAATTTAAAAAGATTATTTTGCTTCAAAAAACTCTCAGTACCAAAGTCTGAATAAGTCAGACTGAATAACTCCAGAAAAACAGAACCATTTGTATATACGGGTTTATTTACTTTAAGAAGTTAGTTTCACGATTGTGGGGGTGGCCAAATCCAAAATTAACAGTCCAATCTGGCAGGTTATAAATTCTCATCAAGAGGCTGATATTTCTGTCTTGAAGCAAAATTTCTTCTTCTTATAGAAACATTAATTTTTCTTCTAGGACTTGACTGAATGAGACCTACACATATTATGATGGATAAGCTCTCTTACCTTAAGTCATTTGTTTATAGATTCTAATGAGATCTACCAAATACCTCCACAGTCATACCTGCATTAATATTTGATTGAATAACTGGATATTATAGTCTAGTCAAGTAGACACATAAAATTAACCATCATAACAATTGACGCAGCAATTTCTCTCCCATGTATACACTCGACATAAGTGGAATGTATATTCATACAAACTTGTACATAAATGTTCATAGCAGCCTCATTCATAACAGCAACAGAAAAAAGGTAGAAGCATATTCAATGTTCACCTGGTGAATGGATAAATAAATGTGGTATAAGTATAATGACCATATAAAACAATAAAGCACTGACACATATAGAAACATGGATGAACCCTGAAAACCTGATGGCACCATAGACTGTTTGAGCGAACTCTAGGAGATAGTGAAGGACTGAGAAGCCTGGCATGCTGTAGTTCTTGGAGTCCCAAAGAGCTGGACATGACTTAGTGACTGAATGATAATGTACATTGAATCTGTGATGTCATCTAACCAACCATATACAAAACTTTTAGGATGCAGCAAAATCAGTTTTAAGAGGGAAGTTAATAGCAATTTAGTCTTACCTCAGAAAACAAGAAGAATCTCAAACAGCCTAACCTTACACCTGGAATAACTAGAGAAATAAGAACAAACTGATAAACTTTTAGCCAGATGCAACTAAAAAAAGCAGGGGGGCAGGACTTAAATCAATAAAATTAGAACTGTAAAAGGAAAAGTTACAACAAACACCACAGAAACACAAAGAATCATAAGATACTACTACTAGCAACTCTATGACAATAAAACAACCTAGAAGAAATGAATAAGTCTTAGAAAGTTATTATCTTCCAAGACTGAACCAGGAAGAAATAGAAAATATGAACAGACCAATTGCAAGCACTGAAATTGAAACTGTGATTTAAAAACTTACAACAAAAAAAAGTCCAGGACCCAATGTCTTCACATGCAAATTCTATCAAATATTTGGAGAAGAAATAACATGTCTTGTCTTGTCTCTAATTTTCAGTGCTAATATAGATATAGCCTGTGATTCTCACTCCCTGCACTTGATTCACTGTGGTGAATATATATTGGTACAGGGTAATTACAGAGGACAACTGCCAATTTATTTTGGTTGGAAATACTGTTATTGGTGGTATGCAGCTACTTCACTTGAATCTATCCAAAGAAATATTCAAAATATTTTTCCAAACTTGACTAGGATAAACCCTGCCAAATGTAGAATCTTTCATGACCAAGGCCATCCTAGTATTACACAGATTGAGGTAGACAACAGACCCATTTGGGCTAATTGGTTTCTTTCTCCCGAGCATTTGAAACAGGGATTAAAAGGTGACATGTAGTTTCTTTTCTTAGTCAAACTGACAAGATACATAAACTGACAAGTTGTGATGCAACAACATTTTACTACTTATATGGAAAAGCAGGAAGAAAGCATTTGGCTGAGAAAAAAATTAATGAGATGCCCATATAGAGGCAGAAAGGCATGATGGTACAGTCTTAAAAGATGAAGAAAAATAACTTTGTTTCCTGTTTTCCAGGTATCAAGTCAAGTCTTTTGAGAGTCTGACTATATTTATTGCCCTTACTCTGTTTCTTATAAACAATTTCTCCTTTTTGGCTAGGGTTAGCTTGAGTGACTTCTTATTCTCAACCAACAGACCACGGACCATGAAGGAAACAAGACCATAAGCACTAGGAGTCAGGCTTCCTCAATCAAACAAAATGGAGGAGAAATAATTGTGTGGGAAATTCCAGCTAAAAGCAGCTGAGTTATTTTCACCAGAAGTAAAAAGAAGAAGAGAAAGAAACTATTTTTTTCTAAATTTAATTAATCAGGCTATTGCCTACATATTACATTTAATTTCCCAAGAGTATGCCAGTTCATAAAAACATCTGGAATCAGAAGTCCTTAGATATATTATGAAGTAGATTCTCTGTTTTAAAAAAATTTCATTTGGGGTTGTTAAAAACTCCCTGACAATAAAAGAGTATGCAATAAGTAAGAATTTATAAAGCCCAATGCTCAGAGTACCTGAGTAAAAATTAACTGATGGTGATAGACACACACACCTCTCCCCATAGAGCCCTCTCTATTCCCCAGAAACAAAGATGCATTTACTTTAACTGGAATTTTTAACCAAATATATCTGCATGCAAAAATTTCCAAAACTACAAGAGCCTTCTCAAGAAGGGAGGGTTATCTTGTCAAATCCCTTGAGCACTTTAAATGGCTTCTTAAATTCATAATCTGATTTTGCTTACTCTTACATTTTATGTTTTTCAAAGCACTGATTCATTCATTCTGCAAACACTTACCGAGTAACTTCTATGTTACCAGTTTGGTGCTAGGTTTCCAACTAAGAGGCAGGTGTGAAAGCCTGTTTTTTCTCTCAAAGAATTCAAGAAAATAGAAAAGTAGAGAGACAACTGTAATAGAATGCCAAGATATATGTGCTCATAAATGCTTTGAAGTGAAGAAGAGAACTTACCTCGTTTTGTGTAGAGATGAGAGAGTGAAAGTTCCTTGCAAGAAATAAATCATGAATAAGTCTTTCTTTTGGGAAAAGAGGACCTTCTGATCAGAAGAAACAGTATGTGAGCAAAGCCATGGAGAAATTGTAAGCAGTATTTGGTGGGAAAGAGCTCTTTGCAGGGGATCCTCTTTGTCTTGTCTTTTAACTTTAAAGCAAGCACCACCATGCTCTGCACATCTTTGGCCTGATCACACTTTTAAAATCCTTTTGATCACAGGATACATTGCCTAACATTTCAGTTCTTTCCATAGATCAAATAAATGAAAAGGAAGAAAAAGTAATTAACAGGTGACTGAGATATCTTCCCTAGCTTCCCCTTCAGTAATGTCACAAACTGTGAACAAGAGAGCATTGAAAGATCACAAAGAAGTTCTTAAGCTTGTAGACAGTGGAGGAGGTGAAAACTTTGACCCCCATCTCAGTGATCAACTGTGATTATTTCCCCTTTGTGGTGGCTGTGAAGTGCTGGAGCAGCCATGAGGCGATAATGTCCAAGGACAGAGAAGCCCCAGCAAGATGGTAGGTCCTAGAGCAGCAGCTGCACCATGCTGCACCAACTTTGTAGAGATACCCCATATCCAAGGGCAAAGGAGAAGCCCCAGCAAGATGGTAGAAGGGGCAAATTTGCATTTAGAATCAAACCCCATACCCACTAGAGACTCTCAGAGGGCTCAAACAAACCTTGTGTGTACCAGGACCCAGAGACTCCACAGAGACTGAGACAGAACTATTTTTGAGCATCTCCTGTTGGTCAGCAGTGGACTGCTGTGGGGGCAGGGGCTCTGAGTGCAGCACACTTGGGTATGGCTGGGTGCAGCAGACTTGGTTATAGCATATGCCCTCTTGGAGGAAGTCACCACTGACCCACCATAGAGCTGCCAGAACTTACACAGAACTGGGAAATAGACTCTTGGAGGGCACAAACAGAACCTTGTGCACCAGGACCTAGGATAAAGGAGCAGTGACCCCACAAGAGACTAACCCAGACTTGCCCATAAATGTCCAGGAGTCTCCAGGGGAGGTGTGGGTCTGTGGTGGCCTGCTGCAAGGTCGGGAGCATGGAGTGTAGCAGTATATGCAGGAGACCTTTTGAAGGAGGCCTCTATTATCTTCATTACCTCCACCATACTTTGGCCCCAAATCAGTAACAGGGATGGAACACAGTTCCATCCATCAAGAGAAAATTGGATTAAAGAATTATTGAGCATGGCCCCTCCCATCAAAACAAGACCCACTTTTCCCCTCAATCAGTCTCTCCCATCAGGAAGCTTCCCTAAGTGTCTTATCCTTCTTTATCAGAGGGCAGAAAGACTGAAAACCACAATCCCAGAAAACTAACCAATCTGATCACATGGACCACAGCATTGTCTAACTCCATGAAACTGTGTCATGTCATTCAGGGCCATCCAAGACGGATGGGTCATGGTGGAGAGGTCTTACAAAATGTGGTCCACTGGAGAAGGGAATGGCAAACCACTACAGTAATCTTGCCTTGAGAACCCATGAACAGTATGAAAAGGCAAAATGATAGGACACTGAAAGATGAACTCCCCAGGTCAATAGGTGCCCAATATGCTACTGGAGATCAGTGGAGACAATAACTCCAGAAAGAATGAAGAGATGGAAGCAAAGTAAAAACAACAACCAGTTGTGGATGTGACTGGTGATAGAACCAAAGTCTGATGTTGTAAAGAGCAATAATGCATAGGAATCTGGAATATTAGATCAATGAATCATGGCAAATTGAAAGTGGTCAAACGAGAGATGGCAAAAATGAACATCAACATTCTAGAAATCAGTGAACTAAAATTGACTGGAATGGGTGAATTTAACTCAGATGACCATTATATCTACTACTGCGGGCAGGAATCCCTTAGAAGGAATGCAGTAGCCATCATGGTCAACAAAAGAGTCCGAAATGCAGTACCTGGATGCAATATTTATTGTAAAGTAAAAAAAAAAAAAAAAAAGACAGAATGATCTCTGTTTCCAAGGCCAACCATTCAATATCACGGTAATCCAAGTCTATGAACTGACCAGTAATGCTGAAGAAGCTGAAGTTGAACAGTTTTATAAACACCTACCAGACTTTTTGATCCCTGAGGAAGGCTTTCATATCTCTCCTTGCTATTCTTTGGAACTCTGCACTCAAATGGGTATAACTTTCTTTTTCTCCTTTGCTTTTCACTCCTGTTCTTTTCAAAACTATTTGTAAGGCCTCCTCAGAAAGCCACTTTGCTTTTTTTGCATTTCTTTTTCTTGGAGATGGCCTTTATCCCTGTCTCCTGTACAGTGTCACAAACTTCCATCCATAGTTCATCATGCACTTTGTCTATCAGATCTAGTCCCTTAAATCTATTTCTCACTTCTACTGTATAATCATAAGGAATTTTATTTAGGTCATACCTGAATGCTCTAGTGGTTTTCTCCACTTACTACAATTTAAGTCTGAATTTGGCAATACGGAGTTCATGATCTGAGCCACAGTCAGCTCCCAGTCTTGTTTTTGTTGACTGTATAGAGCTTCTTCATCTTTGGCTGTAAAGAATATAATCAATCTGACTTCAGTGTTGACCATCTGGTGATGTCCATGTGTAGAGTCTTCTCTTGTGTTGTTGGAAGGGGGTGTTTGCTATGACCAGTGCACTCTCTTGGCAAAACTCTATTAGTCTTTGCCCTGCTTCATTCTGTACTCCAAGGCCAAATTTTCCTGTTACCCCAGGTGTTTCTTGACTTCCTACTTTCACATTCCAGTCCCCTATAATGAAAAGGACATCTCTTTTGGGTGTTAGTTCTAGAAGGTCTTGCAGGTCTTCATAGAACACTTCAACTTCAGCTTCTTCAGTGTTATTGTTCAGGGCATAGACTTGGATTACCATGATATTGAATGCTTTGCCTCGGAAACAAACTGAGATCATTCTGTCATTTTTGAAATTGCATCCAAATACTACATTTCAGACTCTTTTGTTGACTATGATGTCTACTCCGTTTCTTCTAAGGGATTCTTGCCCACAGTAGTAGATATAATGGTCATCTGAGTTAAATTCACCCATTCCAGTCCATTTTAGTTCACTGATTCCTAAAATGTCGACATTCATTCTTGCCATCTCTTGTTTGACCACTTCCAATTTGCCTTGATTCATGGACCTAACATTCCAGGTTCCTTGGCAATATTGCTCTTTACAGCATCAGACTTTGCTTCCATCACTAGTCACATTCACAACTGGGTGTTGTTTTTACTTCGTCTCCATCCCTTCATTCTTCACTGATCTAGCATATTGGACACATATTGATCTGGGGAGTTCATCTTTCAGTTTCCTATCTTTTTGTNACATTCACTCTTGCCATCTCTTGTTTGACCACTTCCAATTTGCCTTGATTCATGGACCTAACATTCCAGCAGCAATGAGAGGCTGCATGGCACTGGAGTGGCCTGCAGCCGAGAGGTGATAACCCACGTCCAAGATCAGAGAAACCCCAGTAAGATGGTAGGCACTGGAGCGGCTGTGAGGTGATACCCCACATCCAAGGGCAAAGGAGAAGCCCCGGCAAGATGGTAGGAGGGGTGAATTCGTGTTTAGAATCAAACCCCATTCCTGCCAGAGATGTTCAGAGGACTCAAACAAATCTTGTGAGCACGAGGACCCAGGGACCCCACAGAGACTGAGACAGAACTGTGTTTGAGCATCTCCTGTGGAGGTATGGGTCGGCAGTGGTCTGTTGCAGGAACAGAGACTCTGGGTGCAGCAGACCTGGGTGTTGCATAAGCTCCCTTGGAGGAGGTCGCCATTAACCCTACCATAGAGCTGGCAGAACTTACACCGGACTGGGAAATAGACTCTTGGAGGGCACAACAGAAACTTGTACACCAGGACCCAGGAGAAAGGAGCAGTGACCCAAGAGACTGTCCTGGACTTGCCCGTGGGTGTCCAGGAGTCTCTGGCAGAGGTGTGGGTCAGTGGTGGCCTGCTACAGGGTTGGGGACACTGAGTGTAGCAGTGCATATAGGATCTTTTGAGGGAGGTCACCATTATCTTCATTACCTCCACCATAGTTTGAAAATGAAAGTGAAGTCGCTCAGTCGTGTCCGACTCTTTGTGATCCCATGGACTGTAGCCTACCAGGCTCCTCCCTCCATGAGATTCTCCATGCAAGAGTACTGGAGTGGGTTGCCATTTCCTTCTCCAGGGGATCTTCCTGACCCAAGGATCGAACCTGGGTCTCCCACATTCCAGGCAGATGCTTTAACTTCTGANATTGGGAGCTTGTGTACACCTGTGGTGGATTCATGTCGATGTATGGCAAAGCCAATAGAGTATTGTAAAGTAAAATAAAGTTAAAATAAATAAATAAATAAAAATTAAAAAAGAAATAATATTTTTGAGGGTTAAAAAATTATACTCAGTCCTAAAAGTTATTAATAAAGTAAATCCATAACTGAACTGCAGATTATAAAGAATCTCCAAAATTGCATGAAACAAATAAGAGAGCACTTATCAAGGTACAGAATTACACTTTTCATCAGCAACAATATACATTAGAGACAACAGGATTATGTCTTCAAATTGCTGAAATAAAAATATTAATAATTATGTTTTAAAAAGTCAAAAGGGATCTAAATGATACCATTTCTAACAAAATGTGGTCCACTGGAGAAGGGAATGGCAAACCACTTCAGTATTTTTGCCTTGAGAACCCCATGAACAGTATGAAAAGGCAAAAAGATAGGACACAGAAAGATGAACTCCCCAGGACGGTAGGTGCTCAATATGCTACTGGAGATCAGTGGATAAATAACTCCAGAAAAAATGTAGAGAAAAAGCAATAGAAAAAAAATGGAGCCAAAGAAAAAACAACACTCAGTTGTGAATATGACTGGTGATAGAAGTAAAGTCCAATGCTGTAGAGAGCAATGTTGCATAGGAACCTGGAATGTTAGGTCCATGAGTCAAGGCAAATTGGAAATGGTCAAACAGGAGATGGCAAGAGTGAACATCGACATTCTAGGAGTCAGCGAACTAAAATGGACTGGAATAGGTGAATTTAACTCAGGTGACCATTACATCTACTATATCTACTCAGATGACATAATATCTAAGGCAAGGATCCCTTAGAAGGAATGGAATAGCCATCATAGTCCTCAAAAGAGTCCGAAATGCAGTACTTAGATGCAATCTCAAAAATTACAGAATGATCTCTGTTCATTTCCAAGGCAAAAAAAAAAAAAAAGAAAAATCAATATTGCAGTAATCTAAGTCTATGCCCAACCGGTAATACTGAAGAAGCTGAAGTTGAATGGTTCTATGAAGACCTACAAGACCTTTTAGAACTAACACCCCAAAAAAGATGTCCTTTTCATTACAGGGGACTGGAAAATGCAAAAGTAGGAAGTCAAGAAAGACCTGGAGTAGCAAGCAAATTTGGCCTTGGAGTAAAGAATGAAGCAGGACAAAGGCTAAGAGAGTTTTTCCAAGAGAATGCACTGACCATAGTAAACACCCTCTTCCAACAAGATAAGAGAAGATCTACACATGGACATCATCAGATGGAAAACATTGAAATCAGATTGATTATATTCTTTGTAGCCAAAGATGTAGAAGCTCTATACAGTAAGAAAAAAAAAACAAGACTGGGAGCTGACTGTGGACTCCTTATTGCCAAATTCAGACTTAAATTGAAGAAAGTAGGGAAAACCACTAGACCATTCAGGTATCAAATCCCTAAAGATTATGTGGCAGAAGTGAGGAATAGATTTAAGGGAGTACATTTGATAGAGTATCTAATGAACTATGGATGGAGATTCATGACATTGTACAGGAGACAGGGATCAAGACCATCACAAATAAAAAGAAATTCAAAAAAGCAAAATGACTGTCTGAAGAGGCCTTACAAATAACTGTGAAAAGAGAAGCAAAGGAACAAAGGAAAGATACCCATTTGAAATCAGAGTTCCAAAGAATAGCAAGGAGAGATAATAAAGCCTTCCTCAGTAATAAGTATAAAGAGAGAGGAAAACAATAGAATGGGAAAGGGGAGAGATCTCTTCAAGAAAATTAGAGACACCAACAGAACATTTCACGCAAAGATAGGCACAATAACAGACAGAAATGGTAGGGCCCTAATGAAGCAGAAGATATTAAGAAAGGTGGCAAGAATCCACAGAAGAGCTGTACAAAACAGATTTTCATGACCCATATAGTCACGATGGTGTGATCACTCACCTAGAGCCAGACGTCTTGGAATGTGAAGTCAAGTGGACCTTAGAAAGCATCTCTATGAAAAAAGCTAGTGGAGGTGATGGAATTTCAGTTGAGCTATTTCAAATCCTAAAAAAAGATGCTATGAAAGTGTTGCACTCAAAAGGACAGCAAATTTGGAAAATTCACAGTGGCCATAGGACTGGAAAATGTCAGTTTTCATTCCAATCCTAAAGAAAAGCAATGCCAAAGAATGCTCAAACTACCACACAATTGTACTCATTTCACAAACTAGTAAAATTATGCTCAAAATTCTCCAATCCAGGCTTCAGCATATGTGAACTGTGAACTTCCAGATGTTCAAGCTGGTTTTAGCAAAGGCAGAGGAACCAGAGATCAAATTGTCAACATCCACTGAATCATCAAAAAAGCAAGAGAGTTTCAGAAAAATATCTATTTCTGCTTTATTGACTATGCCAAAGCTTTTGATTGTGTGGATCACAATAAACTGTGGAAAACTCTTCAGGAGATGGGAATACCAGACCACCTGACCTGCTTCTTGAGAAACCTGTATGCAGGTCAGGAAGCAACAGTTAGAATTGAACATGGAACAACAAACTGGTTCCAAATAGGAAAAGGAGTACATCAAGGCTATATATTGTCACCCTGCTTATTTAACTTCTATGCAGAGTACATCATGAGAAATGCTGAGCTGGATGAAGCACAAGCTAGAATCAAGATTGCTGGGGAAATATCAGTAAACTCAGATATGCAGATGACACCACCCTTATGGCAGAAAGTGAAGAACTGAAGAGCCTCCTGATGAAAGTGAAAGAAGAGAGTGAAAAAGTTGGCTTAAAGCCCAATATTCAGAAAACTAAGATCATGGCANTGTGTGGATCACAATAAACTGTGGAAAACTCTTCAGGAGATGGGAATACCAGACCACCTGACCTGCTTCTTGAGAAACCTGTATGCAGGTCAGGAAGCAACAGTTAGAATTGAACATGGAACAACAAACTGGTTCCAAATAGGAAAAGGAGTACATCAAGGCTATATATTGTCACCCTGCTTATTTAACTTCTATGCAGAGTATCATGAGAAATGCTGAGCTGGATGAAGCACAAGCTAGAATCAAGATTGCTGGGGAAATATCAGTAAACTCAGATATGCAGATGACACCACCCTTATGGCAGAAAGTGAAGAACTGAAGAGCCTCCTGATGAAAGTGAAAGAAGAGAGTGAAAAAGTTGGCTTAAAGCCCAATATTCAGAAAACTAAGATCATGGCACCCGGTCCCATCACCTCATGGCAAATAGATGGGGAACAGTGGAAACAGTGGCTGACTTTATTTTGGGGGGCTCAAAAATCACTGCAGATGGTGACTGCAGCCATGAAATTAAAAGATGTTTACTCTTTGGAAGGAAAGTTATGACCAACCTAGATAGCATTTTAAAAAACAGAGACATTACTTTGCCAACAAATGTCTATCCCATCAAGTCCATTGTTTTTCATGTAGTCATGTATGGATGTGAAAGTTGGACTATAAAGCAGGTTGAACACAGAAGATTTGATGCTTTTGAACTGTGATGTTGGAGAAGACTCCAGAGAAACTTGGACTGCACTGAGATCCAACCAGTCCATCCTAAAGGAAATCAGTTCTGAACGTTCATTGGAAGGACTGATGCTGAAGCTGAAACCCAATACTTTGGCCACCTGATACAAAGAGCTGACTTATTTGATAAGACCCTGATATTAGGAAAGATTGAGGTGGGAGGAGAAGGGGATGACAGAGGAAGAGATGGCTGGATGGCATCACCGCCTCAATGGATATGAGTTTGGGTAAACTCCAGGAGTTGATGATGGACAGGGAGGCCTGGCGTGCTGCATTTCATGGGGTTGCAAAGAGTTGTACACAACTGAGCGACTGAACTGAATTGAACTGAAATGATATCAAATCTGATTTTGAATTAATCTAAGCAATGCCTCAACCTAATGGAAATTTTCCTAGTCATTTCTGTGGAATTTCTTTGGTCCTGTATTGCATATCTCTCTAAGCATTGAATGTTAAAAGATTTTCATATGGTCAGCAGAGGTAAAGGGACCAGATTACACCCTGACATGAAACAGTTTTTGACATCAGTGTCTGATGATCTCCATTTTCTGAGAGTTTAATGATCAGAGATAGACAGTAAACAAGTGTTGTCATCACTGAATTAAAATAACAAGTATGTTAAGTACTAGGAAGGGCAAAGATGAATTACTACTAACGTGTTGGACAGAAAAACTTGTAGGCTGGGAGTCAAAGAAGATCAGAGACTAAGAGAATTGCAGCTGTTAACTATGTGGGATTAAAATATGAATGAGACTTACAGCTCCATATAATAAGATGAATTCCAACTAGAGAAAGGGATACCCTATCATTTATCTAAAATATGCTGTAATTAAACTTCATAATGAATTAATGCTGAGATTAACTTAGTCCACCTGTAATACGGGTTAATTTAGTACTGTGCATTCTCATGTTGGCACTTTTATCTTTGTATGTTGATTTCAAAATTAACTTTATATACCTGAAACAGTCACTTTCTATTATTATTATTAATACAAGAATGAAGATTCTTTTCTTCCTAAAATAAGGCTGGTAGAAAGGATTATGTGAAAATTCACTTTGAAAATATATTATTCTTGGTCCCTAACATCTCGCCTCAGATTAGTTATCAAAAACATCTAAGCAAATAATGTAAATTTCTTCTCCCCAATTATTAAAGCAGCTTAGTCTTTATATTATTTGAATGAAGTTATCTCAAGGTTTTTATCATTCAACTAATTTGAGAAGATAGGTAATTTCCCTTTTAAGCCAGTCTTTTCCATAGGGTAGTAATTATAGATTCCCTGACAAAAGTTAATGAAGAAGAAAACCACCATACTTGTTTCATCACTATTCTATTCTGATGTGACATTTCCTACAATTAAAGTAATCTAATAAGCACAACAATAAGCATTTGAAAAAAAATTTTTTCTGGAACTAAGCCTAAAGCTTAGAGTATGGTGAAATCATTGTTCTTTGGGAGTCCTAATTTAGGGAGTTAGTTTTTCTTTAGGGTTCCTTAGGGGTTTCAATGCATTGAGAAGCTATTTTTTATTTATTTTTTATTTTTTGGATGCTAGAGATTTTTTAGTAAAAAAAGAATAGCAACACGAAAAAATGGAATTTGGTTAGAGAAGGCTCCTGACTAACTATACTTTTAGTGTTACGTTATAGACTTCACACTCTGCAGGTTGCACTATAACTACACAATAATTGCAGTCTGTGAGTATTTAGAATCAATTATTTTCTATGTTCCAAGGTTAAGGCAGGCCTGAACACATCACAGCATGATTGCTTTGGTCAGGATCCATAACATTTTACTTTAAAAAAAAGCTTTTACTTTCACACCCCTAACCCAATTTCACAATGAAATACAGTAGCCAGTTCTGAATATGTACTAAAGCAGATAGTTATACTTCTTTTCTTATTTTAGAAATTAATTTCAACAAAATATCATAGTTGAGTCAAAGAACCCCTGAAGACAAGAAAGAGTTGAGGAGAAAAGAATCCCATGTTTTGAGGATATATCATCTTGGAAACTTCTGAGACAAGTTCCTTTTCTATCATTGTTTTTTCCTTATCTATGTACATAGTGTATAGAGTAAATATAACTAGCCAGCACAGATTAAAAGGACAATTTCCTGCTTCTATGGAAAAGTCTGTGGGCTGCTGTGATGGATCACCAAGTTTTTTCACCTGAGAGGACAGTCTAACCCAGTATTTCTAATACTAGTTAGGGCAATCCTAGGCTTCCCAGATGGCTCATGGTAAAGAATCTGCCTGCAGTGCAGGAGACATGGATTTGATCCCTAGGTCAAAAAGATCCTCTGGAGGAGGAAACAGCAACCCAGTCCAATGTTCTTGCCTGGGAAATCCCATGGGCAGAGGTGCCTGGTGGGCTACAGTTCCACGGGTTCACAAAGATTTGAACACGACTTAGCAACTAATCAGGTGCTTCCCTGGTGGCTCAGTGGGTAAAGCGTCTGCCTGCAATGGAGGAGATCTGGGTTCGATCCCTGGGTCAGGAATATCCCCTGGAGAAGGAAAGGGCAACCCACTCCAGCACTCTTGCCTGGAAAATCCCATGGGCGGAGGAGCCTGGTAGGCTGCAGTTCATGGGGTCACTAAGAGTCAAACACCACTGAGCAACTTCACTTTCACTTTTCGCTTTCATGCATTGGAGAAGGAAATGGCAACCCACTCCAGTGTTCTTTCCTGGAGAATCCCACAGATGGCGGAACCTGGTGGTCTGCCGTCTACGGGGTCGCACAGAGTCAGAAAAGACTGAAGCGATTTAGCAGCAGCAGTAGCAGCATGGTGGGAACGATTGAGAAGGGAATAAGAAATATTTGAGCAAAAAAAAAAAAAAAGGAAATCAATTTCTCTCTTTCCCTACTCAACTTTTAGATTTTCAAGTATAGTTGAACTCCTAGCCTTTTTTACATCAAATCTTGCCTCAAAAACAGTTTTTAATTTAAACACAATCCATTTGAACTTATACATTTTTTTCCCTTTTAGTTCTTGTTCTTTTGAATTATTTAGTAGAGTATTCTTAAGGCAATTAAAGGGATCCATTCAGCAAGATTTAAGCCAACAAATCAGTCAGCAGTTTTCAGTCACCTCATAAAGCAGTTAAGTATTACATCCAGTCCATGTATTTGATATTTTACATGCCTTCGTAATAGAGCCATCAATTTTCTGATTTGCAAGCCAGCTGACAGAGTTAATACCCCAAAGGGCTATTGCAGTGTTAAGCTCCTAAAATTGTTTTAGACTCACCCATAAATTAGACTATAGCCCAATCATGTATGATTTTATCCTTGTGCTCCTTGAAAAAGCATGAGCTCAATGTTCCAGAAACAACACTCTTTAGAAAAATAGCCTATTGGATCCATTGTCTTTTATTAACTTCTGATACTGACTAAATGTTCAGGTTCATCACAGCATGCTATAAGTTACATAAGCAACAATAAGATATTACTTGACCTATTATTTTTTTTTATGGTTTTATGTTTCTTTTTTTTTTCTTTCTTTCTTTCTTTATTTTTTAATTTAACTTTACAATACTCTATTGGGTTTGCCATACATCGACATGAATCCACCACAGGTGTACACAAGCTCCCAATCCCGAATCCCCCTCCCACCTCCCACCCCACAACGTCTCTCTGGATCATCCCCGTACACCAGCCCCAAGCATCCTGCATCCTGTATCAAACATAGACTGGTGATTCGTTTCTTACATAANAAGGCTTCTACTCAGAGTGGGGAGGTCAAGGAAAAGGGGCATCAGAAAGGAACTTTATCTATTAGGTAATGTCGTTCAGCAACACAGCAGGGAGTCTCTAGGTCAGAGCCCTCCTAAGGGCCATACTAACTTGCGGTTTTATAACGATAAAGCTATGGAATGAATTTTTTTCAGAGAATGTAAAGCAGGCAAGCCCTAAATGTCAAAAATCTGCTTAGTTGGGCTATCTTTAAAACGGCTAGATGTGCAAAAATTTGCTTTTGGTGCCAGCAGGCTTTTAGGTTAATGCATTTCAGCCTGCAATGGAGAAGTAAGCAACCTAGGGGCCAAAACACAAAGGCCGTTTTGGGCTCATTTATATAACAGTTTGCCATCTGTTTACTCTCTTCTATGTAATGTCTCTTCATGTCTTGCCCATTTTCTAATTGAATTGATTTACAACAAATCTTGAATTGGGGAGTTCTTTATATGTTCTAGGTATGAGTCCTTGTCAGATAAGTGGTTTGGAAATATTTTCTCCAAGTTTGGAGCTTACCCTCTCATTGTCTTAGTAGGGTCTTTCACAAAGAAAAGTTTTTAATTTTGATGATGTCTAATTTAATGAGTTTTTTTTTTTTTTCCCTTATGGAGCATGTTTTTGGTGTTAGATCTAAGAGCCTAAGATCTACTCACCAATTCCCAGGTCCCAAAGGTTTTTCTCCCATGTGTTTATGTGTGTGTGTGTTTTCTGAAAGTGTTACCGTTTTATATTTAACATTTCAATCTCTAGCCAATTTTGAGTTAGTTTTTGTGTGAGAAGTGACACTTAGATTGAGGTTTATTTTTGTTATGCATATCTAGTTGTTTGGATATGATTTTTTTGAAAAATTATCTTCTCCATTGAGTTGCTTTTCACCTTCGTCAAAATCAGTTGTCTGTACTCGTTTCAGACTATTTCTCAGTTGCCTACTCTGTTCCACTGACCTATGTGTCCTTCATCAACACCCCCAGTCTTGAGTCCTGTAACTACATTGTAAGTCTGGAAATCAGGTAGAATTGAGGCAGGAGGCAGATGGGCCCCTCCAGGGTAAAGCAATGGGAGATTCGTTCCCTGTGGACCGAAACACTGAGAGAGAATAGTGGGACAGTTATGGGAGGAGGCTAGGCCCTTCCCAGATCATATATTTCTTGTTCTGGAAGTCAGGAGGGGCTTCCTAGGCGACGCTAGTGGTGAAGAACCTGCCTGCCAGTGCAGGAGACAAAAGAGACGTGGGTTCAATCCCTGGGTTGGGGAGATTTCCCTGGAGGAGGGCACGGCAACCCACTCTAGCATTCTTGCCTGGAGAGTCCCAGGGACAGAGAAGCCTGGTGGGCTACAGTCCACAGGGTTGCAAAGAGTCGGACATGACTGAAGCAACTTAGCATGCATGCAGAAGTCAGGAGACTTCCTCGACCACACAAATGCAGAAAGGCTCCTTGGAGTTCAAAGGGAAGTGATGCTAACTAATGCTAGGCTACCCAGACTCTTCGGTAAAATCCATCTTGGCTAAGAGGTTCATGCATACACGTGGGAGGATCCTGAGATATACCAAATATGGACTGTGAACAAGGCAAATCAAAACGATTGGCCAAAGGAAACGTGGAAGAAATGCCCCATAAAAGTAATTCAAACTGCTATGAGGATGAAACTCAGAAACTTTCCCTCTGAGTCTGCCCATCTATCTANAGACTTTGCTTCCATCACTAGTCACATTCACAACTGGGTGTTGTTTTTACTTCGTCTCCATCCCTTCATTCTTCACTGATCTAGCATATTGGACACATATTGATCTGGGGAGTTCATCTTTCAGTTTCCTATCTTTTTGTCTTTTCATATTGTTCATGGGGTTCTCAATGAAGTGGTTTACCATTCCCTTCTCCAGTGGACCACATTCTGTCAGACCTCTCCAACATGGCCCATCCATCTTACAAATAATTGTGAAAAGAAGAAAAGAGAAAGGCAGAGGAAAAAAGGAAAGATAAACCCATTTGAATGCAGAGATCCAAAGAATAGCAAGGAGAGATGAGAAAGCTTTCCTCAGTCATCAGTGCAAAGAAATAGAGGATAACAATAGAATGGGAAAGACTAGAAATCTCTTCAAGAATATTAGCGATACCAAGGGAATATTTCATGCAAGGATGGGCACAAAAAAGGACAGAAATGGTACAGACGTAACAGAAGCAGAATATATTAAGCAGCGGTGGCAAGAATACACAGAAGATCTATTTAAAAAAGAAAAGAGAGAGAGAGCTTCATGACCCAGATTATCAAGATGGTATGATCACTCACCTAGAGCCAGACACCCTGGAATGTGAAGTTAAGTGAGCCTTAGGAAGCACCACTATGAACAAAGCTAATGGAGATGATGGAATTCCAGTTGAGCTATTTCAAATCCTGGAAGATGATGCTGCACTCAATATGCCAGCAAATTTGGAAAACTCAGCAGTGGCCACAGGAACAGAAAATGTCAGTTTTCATTCCAATCCCAAAGAAAGGCAATGCCAATGAATGCTCAAACTACTGCACAATNCAAATCCTGGAAGATGATGCTGCACTCAATATGCCAGCAAATTTGGAAAACTCAGCAGTGGCCACAGGAACAGAAAATGTCAGTTTTCATTCCAATCCCAAAGAAAGGCAATGCCAATGAATGCTCAAACTACTGCACAATTGTCCTCATCTCACACGCTAAAGTAGTAGTAAAGTAATGCTCAAAATTCTCCAAGCCAAGCTTCAACAGTATGTTAATGTGAACTTCCAGATGTTCAAACTGGATTTAGAAAAGACAGAGGAACCAGAAATCAAGTTGCCAACATCTGTTGGATCATCGAGAAAGCAAGAGAGTTCCAGGAAAACATGTATTTCTGTTTTATTGACTATACCAAAGCTTTTGACTCTGCAGACTACAACAAACTGTGGAAAATTCCTAATGACATGGGAATATCAGACCATCTGACCTGCCTCCTGAGTAATATGTATGCCAGTCAGGAAGCAACAATTAGAACTGGACATGGAACAACAGACTGGGCCCAGCATTTCTCATGATGCACTCTACATTTAAGTTAAATAGGCAGGGTGACAATATACAGCCTTGAACGTACTACATTCCCTATTTGGAACCAGTCTGTTGCTCCATGTTCAGTTCTAACTGTTGCTTCCTGACTGACATACAGATTACTCAAGAGACAGGTCAGGTGGCCTGATATTCCCATGTCATTAGGAATTTTCCACAGTTTGTTGTGGTCCACAGAGTCGAAAGCTTTGGTATAGTCAATAAAGCAGAAATTCATGTTTTCCTGGAACTCTCTTGCTTTCTTGATGATCCAACAGATGTTGGCAACTTGATCTCTGATTCCTCTGTCTTTTCTAAATCCAGTTTGAACATCAATAATCTCAGATAGGCAAATGACACCACCCTTATGGCAGAAAGTGAATATCTAAAGAACCTCTTCATGAAAGTGAAAGAGGAGAGTGTAAAAGTTGGTTTAAAACTCAACATTCAGAAAATGATGATCATAGCATCTGGTCTCATCACTTCATGGCAAATAGATGGGGAAACAGTGGAAACAGTGTCAGACTTTATTTTGGGGGGTGTTCAAAAATCAGTACAAATGGTGACTGCAGCCTTGAAATTAAAAGACACTTACTCATTGGGAGAAAAGNTGGTCTCATCACTTCATGGCAAATAGATGGGGAAACAGTGGAAACAGTGTCAGACTTTATTTTGGGGGGTGTTCAAAAATCAGTACAAATGGTGACTGCAGCCTTGAAATTAAAAGACACTTACTCATTGGGAGAAAAGTTATGACCAACCTAGACAGTACATTAATATGCAGAGACATTACTTTGCCAATAAAGTTCCATCTAGTCAAGGCTATGGTTTCTCCAGCAGTCATATATGGATGTGAGATTTGGACTATAAAGAAAGCTGAGCACCTAAGAATTTATGTTTTTGAACTGTGGCATTGGAGAAGATTCTTGAGAGTTCCTTGGACTGCAAGGAGAGCCAATCAGTCCATCCTAAATGAAATCAGTCCTGAACATTCATTGGAAGGACTGATGCTGAAGCTGAAACTCCCAATACTTCAGCCACCTATGTGAAGAACTGAATCATTGGAAAAAACCCTGATACTGGGAAAGACTGAGGGCAGGAGGAGAAGGGGACGACAGAGGATGAGATGTTTGGATGGCATCACCAACTCAATGGACATGAGTTTGAATAAACACTGGGAGTTGGTGATAGACAGTGAGGCCTGGTGCGCTGCGGTCCACGGGATTGCAAAGAGTTGGACATGACTGAGAGATTAACTGAACTGAATTGATTTCCCCTTTCCCCTTTAAACATTTCACAGACATGGCCAAGCAGAAATTTCACAGATGGTTTTGGACATCACTGAGTCCAGCATTCCCACCATTCTGATGAAAAGCAACTTGCCTTTCTACTAACGTGTGCTTGTGTAATTACTATTCATCTTAGAGTTCAATAGTAAAATGGTACAATATGATGCAGTTTCTCTGGGTGGGGACACAGTGGTAATAATTGGCAGGAGATGAAGAAGGGATGAGGTCTAGAAGGGGTTTATGGACTACGCTTAGGAACTGAGATTTTATCTTAAAGGACTTGAAGACATATTGAAGGGTATAAGCAAAGAAATGACATGTTTAAATTTCATATTTGTCATGTATTTTTTAATTAAATAATGATGAGTTACAGCAGCTACCATTTTCCAACATCTCTAATAAGTTTATGAATTCTGTGCAAAATAACTAATATTCAGCAAAAGCTGAACAAGAAGTTACTGAAAATTTTCTCAAAATTTTCTGGGTTTACCATGCTGTAATTTTAGAACCAGAACTGAAAACTATATCTGAGTTCATGTCCTTTTTGCTTCTTAAATCAGAATCCAGTTTTCAGAAGTTAAACTCCACAGCCTCTTTAATGTGTTATTCTTGATGTTTTACCTGGCATAAGTCTTTGGGCTCATAGAGAAGTCAAGGCCATTGCCTCTCGTCACAGTGACTGACTTGAGAGGTAGAATGATTTTTTTAGTATTCACACTAATTTGAACCGGCTAGCATATCATACGTCACTGCTTATGTACATCATATTCAACATTTTTTGTGCCTCTATTATGGAATTTTTTGCTTCACATTAAACTGTATTTTCTTTGAGGGCAAGAAATAACATTTGTGTTCTTTCATAATAATAATGATACAAAAATTATTTACACTGTGCCACGGCACTGTTCTACAATTTTTTTTTAAACAAATAAATTCTCAATTCAACCCTGGAAAACTAGAATTGGTCCAGAAAACTAAGGTATCAGATGGTTCAGAATTGTCTGAATCACTCATCAAGTAAGTGCTGGATTCATGATTTGATTGCAGGCTACATGAATCTTCACTAGACTATCATGTGTTTTTACCAGGCTTGGCACCACAGAATTCAGAAATAAATACTGATAAATGAAGGAAAATATTAATTGATCATCATATTTTGAAAATGAACTTCTCTTAAGTAGTCATTCTCCAAAACAAGTTTGCTCACAAGATTTTTGTAATATCTAAACTTGGAAAGATTTAAAACAAGATCTGATAATATATACAAACAATAGTACACTGCACACAGAGACTGAGTGTATATTTTGTCAAATAGTTAGACCAAATGAACATTCTAATTTCCAACTTTGACTTTCTTAAGCACATCCTGGTTATGAGGTATTCTAAACATCAATCGTGAAAACACCAGCCTGGTCTCTACTCTTCCTGAGGATTCTTCTTACACCATCAGGTTGCAGACATATTTTCAGTTCAGTTCAGTTCAGTTCAGTCACTCAGTCATGTCTGACTCTTTAAGACCCCATGAATCACAGCACACCAGGCCTCCTGTCCATCACCGACTCCTGGAGTTCACTCAAACTCATGTCCATCGAGTCGATGATGCCATCCGGCCATCTCATCTTCTGTCATCCCCTTCTACTCCTGCCCCCAATCCCTCTCAGCATCAGAGTCTTTTCCAGTGAGTCAACTCTTCACAAGAGGTGGCCAAAGTACCGGAGTTTCAGCTTTAGCATCAGTCCTTCCAAAGAACACCCAGGGATGATCTCTTTTACAATGGACTGGTTGGATCTCTTTGCAGTCCAAGGGACTCTCAAGAGTCTTCTCCAACACTACAGTTCAAAAGCATCAATTCTTCGGTGCTCAGCTTTCTTCATGGTCCAACTTTCACATCCATACATGACCACTGGAAAAACCATAACCTTGACTAGATGGACCTTTGTTGGCAAAGTAATGTCTCTGCTTTTCAACATGCTATCTAGGTTGGTCATAACTTTTCTTCCAAGGAGTAAGCATCTTTTAATTTCATGGTTGCATTCACCATCTGCCCTGATTTTGGAGCCCCCCAAAATAGTCTGAAACTGTTTCCACTGTTTTCCCATCTATTTCCCATGAAGTGATAGGACCAGATGCCATATCTTCATTTTCTGAATGTTGAGCTTTAAACCAACTTTTTCACTCTCCTCTTTCACTTTCATCAGGAGGCTTTTTAGTTCCTCTTCACTTTCTGCCATAAGGGTAGTGTCATCTGCATATCTGAGGTTATTGATATTTCTCTCAGCATTTTGATTCCAGCTTGTGCCTCTTCAAGCCCAGCATTTCTCATGATGTACGCTGCATATAAGTTAAATAAGCAGGGTGACAATATTCAGCCTTGACATACTCCTTTCCTATTTGGAACCAGTCTGTTGTTACATGTCCAATTGTAACTGTTGCTTCCTGATCTGCATGTAGGTTTCTCAAGAGGCAGGTTAGGTGGTCTGGTATTCCCATCTCTTTCAGAATTTTCCACAGTTTCTTGTGATCCACACAGTCAATGGCTTTGGCATAGTCAATAAAGCAGAAATAGATGTTTTTCTGGAACTCTCTTGCTTTTTCCACGATCCAGCAGATGTTGGCAATTTGATCTCTGGTTCTCCTGCCTTTTTGAAAAAAGTGGAGAAAACCACTAGACCATTCATATATGATCTAAATCAAATTCCTTATGATTATACAGTGGAAGTGAGCAATAGATTTAAGGGACTAGATCTGATAGAGTGCCTGATGAACTATGGATGGAGGTTTGTGACATTGTGCAGAAGACAGGGATCAAAACGATCCCCATGGAAAATAAATGCAAAAAAGCAAAATGCCTGTCTGGAGAGGCCTTACAAATAGCTGTGAAAAGAAGAGAAGGAAAAAGCAAAGGAGAAAAGGAAAGATATAAGCATCTGAATGCAGAGTTCCAAATAATAGTAAGGAGAGATAAGAAAGCCTTCCTCAGTGATCAATGCAAAGAAATAGAGGAAAACAACAGAATGGGAAAGACTAGAGATCTCTTCAAGAAAATTAGAGATACCAAAGGAACATTTCATGCAAAGACGGGCTCGATAAAGGACAGAAATGGTATGGACCTAACAGAAACACAAAATTTTAAGAAGTGGCAAGAATACACAGAAGAACTGTACAAAAAATATTTTCAAGACCAAGATAATCACAATGGTGGGATCACTCACCTAGAGCCAGACATCCTGGAATGTGAAGTCATGTAGGCCTTAGAAAGTATCACTACGTATAAAGCTAGTGGAGGTGATGGAATTCCAGTTGAGCTATTTCAAATCCTGAAAGATGATGCTGTGAAAGTGCTGCACTCAATATGCCAGCAAATTTGGAAAACTCAGCAGTGGCCACAGGACAGGAAAAAGTTAGTTTTCATTCCAATCCCAAAGAAAGGCAATGCTAAAGAATGCTCAAACTACTGCACAATTGCACTCATCTCACACACTAGTAAAGACATATGTTGCTGCTCTTGCAGCTGCTAAGTCGCTTCAGTCATGTCTGACTCTGTGCGACCCCATTGACAGCAACCCACCAGGCTCCCCCATCCCCGGAATTCTCCAGGCAAGAACACTGGAGTGGGTTGCCATTTCCTTCTCCAATGCATGAAAGTGAAAAGTGAAAGGGAAGTCGCTCAGTCGTGTCCGACTCTTAGCGACCCCATGGAGTGCAGCCCGCCAGGCCCCTCCATCCATGGACTTTTCCAGGCAAGAGTACTGGAGCGGGGCACCATCGCCTTCTCTGAAAGACACGTTAGGAGCACATAAACTCCTCTGCACTCTTAGAAGCACTGGGGCCGGAGCCTTCTCACCTAGAACTCACTTACTGTGAAACTCGTTTTTCTTACTTTCTGCTTTACTTCTAACCTACCTTTATCCACTTCCCTATCTTTACTATTTTCCTGGACTTCTAAGCTCACTGGTTCACATTCAGCACCTCCATTTTAAGTCAGCGTAGCCTCTGTATTGTAGAAGGCAATGCAACCCACTCCAGTACTGTTGCCTCAAAAATCCCATGGGCGCAGGAGCCTGGTTGACTGCAGTTCATGGGGTCGCTAGGAGTCGAACACAACTGAGCAACTTCACTTTTCACTTTCCTGCACTGGAGAAGGAAATGGCAACCCACTCCAGTGTTCTTGCCTGGAGAATCCCAGGGACAGGGGAGCCTGGTGGGCTGCCGTCTATGGGGTCGCACAGAGTCGGACACGACTGAAGTGGCTTAGCAGCAGCAGCAGCCTTGGTATCACACCATCCAATGCTGACCTCCAACTGCCTCCATATTCTCCACAAATACCAGAAATTCCGCAAACTGACTAAAATTTCAGGGCCCCCTGTGGGGCCTTCCACATTCATAGCAGAGGGACCATATTTATAAAGTTTCATTTTAAATTGCATTTTCCTATTTAGCTCCCTCACTTTACCCATATACTGTGAGTATTTGTTTCAGAAAACTTTAGTGCACAGAATCAAGGCATGTGGATTAGGTAGGAAACTTTGTAACTGATTTGTCCATTGACCCAGATAAGCATGGAATTCTTTGTATGTCTCTCCTCCCTATCTATCTACAGGTACTATTTAGTACAAGTGACAGGACATATGGAAGGTCACACTCAAAGCATCTTTCAGCATAAGATTAAATCAGAATATTTAAGTATATTATTCATGGATCAGAATTTAAGCAGGCTCAATTTCTTTTATATATGGAAAATCTTTCTTTGTTAATAACATAATAAATGTTGAAGTCTAGGTGGGTCAAATATAGAATTAAGTAAAATAATAAAATAAGTATGTTTTTAATGAAAAGAGTGAGATGCTCCCGTGTTCAGTTTCAACTATAAAGGGCTCATTTTTTTCTTGTATGGCCTTTGAAATCAAACATGTTTTTGGTACCTTTCATTACTGATCAGGGATAGGATTAACGTTGTAGTAACACTGAGAAGCAGAAGCGCACCAGCTGTGATGGACCACCCAGCAGAAACACGGCCGAAAGATGTTACCCCTTGCCCAAGGTCAGTGGCGGTGGCCAAGAGGAGCTGCCCCACCTCCAAGGAGCAGTGGCTGCGTGGGTGCAGGAGGGCCAAGAGGAACTACTCCACATTCAAGGTCAGGAGGGTCAGCTGTGAGGAGATACCCCTCGTCCAAGGTAAGGAACAGCAGCTGCACTTTGCTGGAGCAGCTGTGAAGAGATACCCCACGTCCAAGGTAAGAGAAACCCAAGTAANTCTTTCTCTCTCTATAGACTTAGTTCCACCAGGATGCAAATATGCTCTAGAATCGTATGTCTTACTAGATGAAAACAAAAATTCCTTTGATACATGTTCTTTTCTTGCCAGGACCCATTTCTCTCCTCTTCCAGAGAGTTGTCTAAAGTCACTGCCTCTGCTTGTTCATGATTCATCTCTCCTTAACTCCTCCGTACAGGCTTCATCTCCACTGCTATGCTGAGATCATCCATGCCCAAGTGTGCTTGACCCCATATTGCCAACCCAGTGCTGTCTCACTGTTTCTGACTTGGTCCTCTTTGCAGCATTTGACAGCATGAACTACTCTTTTCTTCTCTTGGCTGTGGCGACTTCAATCGTCTCTTGCTTTTCTTCTGTATCATTATGCTATTTTCAGTGGCTTTGCTGACTCCTTCCTTGCTCACACTGTGTCAGTGTGTTTATTAAGATAAGAGGAAAAATCAGGAGATGGTATGTTGGAAGTCAAGGAAAGGAAGTGTGCATCCCAAAGGCTGGGTTATGAGTGGTTGTCACCCGCTGAGGACAGCTGAGCCCAGTAGACTGGCAACCTTCTCACTGCATTCAGTGGCATCACAGTGTCAGGATGAGGGGACAGAGCTGAAGTAGATGAGCTGACTATTTCCAAACAGTCATGTGACCAGGGAGGATCTGAGATCCCCTCCACTTAGGTTACACTGGTTATCATAAGCAACGGGCAAGGAGGGAGTGCATTAGAACTTCCCCTTGAGCTCAAGAAAAACAAACATGGAGAGGAAGTTATTCTGCATCAAAAGCATCTGTAAAGAAGGGAAACAAACATGGACAGTTATATAAACAAAGCCATTCAGCTTTGAGAAATGGATAGGACCTGGAGAGGGGGTGAGGAAACAGATTAAGTGACAGAAAATCTACTCGAGTTCGGCTCACCTCAATTCGCTTTGAATATTAGGCATCTGTAATAATAATTCTTTCTTACAGAAACTTGAGAATTTGCAGAGCTGTCAGTGAAGCAATGAGTTGGGAGGGCAGTGTCATTGTTTCTTGGAGCATAATTCCAAAATAAATAAAGGACCCCAGGCAGCGTAACAGACAGCATCCTCAATAACATTTTTTTTTTCCTGGTAATTGACAAGAGGGGTTCCGTGTGGCTTTTGCTTACAGATGAAAAAGAGTGAAGACCTTCACCCTCTTAGGAACAGCTGTGCCTCTGTCAGAGCTACCCAGTCACAAACACTAAGTCTAGCTTTCCAAAGTAAACATGTTATTTTGTGTGTAATTGCTATAATTATCTGTGGGGACATCACTGACCCATTAGCAGGAAAAACAGATGGGATGAGATTTGTCTTCATGCCTGGGCTAGGATGTTGTGAAAATGTTAGAAATTGTTAGCCATAAACTCAGTCACCATGTTGCAGAGCTAGAATGCTCGGTTTAAACAATGGAGGAAGTGGCACAGCAGTCCATGAAGGACCTCTCTCAGTTACTCAGGATGATCATTTCAGATGTCTTTCATGGTGGCTGATTGCAAAATGCGGAGACTGCAAAATCAGTTATGTGAAAATGTGAGCAAACTCCCCAAATCTATTCCCACATTTTCAGCTCCTGAAACTGCCACTGACCCAGCGGCCTTGGCGGGAAACCTGGGGACCTCGCCATGTCTTCCCTTCTCTTCACTCTGCTTGGTCTCTGAGGAACACCTACTTTGAGCATCGTCCAGTGTCTTAGGCCAGAGTGGGGCTAGAATTTTGATTAGGGACTAGAATTTTGTGAAATGTTTGGATTTTGTAAGGGGAGTGGGGATTGGCATATGTATTCTTCACTTTTTTTAATTGAAGTACAGTTGATTTACAATGCTGTGTTAGATTCAAGTGTACAACAAAGTAATTCAGTGATTCAAAGAGATTCACACACATATATGTGTGTGTACAATATATATATTCCTTTTCAGATTCTTTTCCCTTATATATTATTATAAGAAATTGAGTATAGTTCCCTGTGCTATACAGTAGATCCTTGTTGGTTAACTAGTTTATATATACTAGTCGTGTCCGACTCTGTGCGACCCTAGAGACGGCAGCCCACCAGGCTCCCTCGTCCCTGGGATTCTCCNTGTGGAAAATTCTGAAAGAGATGGGAATACCAGACCACCTGACCTGCCCCTTGAGAAACCTGTATGCAGATCAGGAAACAACAGTTAGAACTGGACTTGGAACAGACTGGTTCCAAATAGGAAAAGGAGTATGACAAGGCTGTATATTGCCATACTGCTTACTTAACTTATATGCAGAGTACATCATGAGAAATGCTGGGCTGAAAGTAGCACAAGCTGGAATGAAGATTGCCAGGAGAAATATCAGTAACCTTACATATGCAGATGACACCACCCTTATGGCAGAAAGTGAAGAGGAACTAAACTGCCTCTTGATGAAAGTGAAAGAAGAGAGTGAAAAAGTTGGCTTNAAAGTAGCACAAGCTGGAATGAAGATTGCCAGGAGAAATATCAGTAACCTTACATATGCAGATGACACCACCCTTATGGCAGAAAGTGAAGAGGAACTAAACTGCCTCTTGATGAAAGTGAAAGAAGAGAGTGAAAAAGTTGGCTTTAAAGCTCAACATTCAGAAAACAAAGATCATGGCATCAGGTCCCATCACTTCATGGGAAATAGATGGGGGAACAGTGGAAACAGTGTCAGACTTTATTTTTCAGGCTCCAGAATCAATGCAGATGGTGACTGCAGCAATGAAATTAAAAGACGCTTACTCCTTAGAAGAAAAGTGATGACCAATCTAGATAGCACATTGAAAAGCAGAGACATTACTTTGCCAACAAAGGTCCATCTAATCAAGCTATGGTTTTTCCAGTGGTCATGTACGGATGTGAGAGTTGGACTGTGAAGAAAGCTGAGTGCTGAAGAACTGATGCTTTTGAACTGTGGTGTTGGAGATGTCTCTTGAGAGTCTCTTGGACTGCAAGGAGATCCAACCAGTCCATTCTAAAGGAGATCAGCCCTGGGTGTTCATTGGAAGGACTGATGCTAAAGCTGAAACTCCAATACTTTGGCCACCGCATGTGAAGAGCTGACTCACTGGAAAAGACTCTGATGCTGGGAGGTATTGGGAGCAGGAGGAGAAGGGGACCACAGAGAATGAGATGTCTGGATGGCATCACCGACTCAATGGACATGAGTTAGGGCAAATTCTGGGAGTTGGTGATGGGCAGGGAGGCCTGGCATCCTGTGATTCATGGGGTTGCAGAGAGTTGGACCTGCCTGAGCTACTGAACTGAACTGAACTGAACACTGAGAACTGAAAACACTTTATCAATTTTTCTCTTTTAATTGATAGAAATGATGAATGTTACTTTATATTACTATGTTCATACTTACGACTTTCGATTTAGTGCAATACAACTTACCTTTTCTTTTTTATTGAAATATAGGGCATTATTTAGAAAGGAATTATTATCAAGACTGAGAATTCTAATAGCTGGAGTTCAAGTTTTATGGTTTAGAGCTTAGTGGCTCACAGCTTGGTATATAAGCACCACTCTGAGTCTTTTAAATAGTATTTGAGCAGAATAAACTTTATGAGTTAGCTATAAAATTATAATTTGGTATGAAGAGGAAACCAAATTTAGTGGCACTCAACAAACTAATATAGTGACCCTAAATCCCAACCTGACTGTTTAGTTATTACAACATACCACTATGAAGCCTATTAACAGGCTTAATTAAGACATCAATCACCTATCAGAACTTCAGTAATTCTATAATAACTCTTTTTGTGGCATTTTTAGCAATTTACTCTAATACACAGGAGGCCATATACAAATGAATTGGCTATTAGGGGCCCTGATAAGAATAGGCTTTTTGGCAAGCTTTCCCAGCCCCAGCACTTTTACAAGCTCACTGGAAAACAGACAGAGTATCTTCTAAGAAGGACAGAGTGAAGTCTGAGTTCTCATCCACTTAATAATCCAATATGCTGCCAGGTTTTTAGACCTACTCAAGCATTCAGACAGAATAAAACAGGCCATTGGACATTTCTAAAGTTGTAGATTCTGTTTTGTTCAGGCTGTACTATCCAGAAAGCCATCTACATGGAACAAATCACTTACATTGTAGCCACTCTGTACAAAGCTGTGTAGACAAACTTTTAGAAGAGCACGTGAACACTTTTGACCTACTATGTTAATGGACTTGAGTTTGTCAACTAAATATTTCTGTAATAAATCCAGTACCCTTTAGTAAGACAAGTTTAACGGCAGAGCATTATTTGTAAATCTTCATGAAGTAACAGGTGGTTAGTCTTTCAGTAGTGTCGGACTTTTTGAAACCCTATGGACTGTAGCCCACCAGATTCCTCTGTCCATGGGGACTCTCCAGGCAACGATACTAGAGTGGGTTACCAAGCCCTCCTATAGGGGATCTTCCCAACCCAGGGGTTGAACCGAGGTCTCCCCCATTGCAGGTGGATTCTTTACTGTCTGCGTCACCAAAGAAGCCCTTATGAAGTTACATACTTTATTTTATTCTATTTCCTGACTGATCTATAAGTTGGGAAATTGACAGAACAATCCATATTCCCTGATGAAATCACGCTGGCTTCAGGCTTCATGGATCATCAGGTTGTCCAAGGGAAGAGGATGGGTCAGCAGGGTACCTGAGGGAGGAGAAAACAAGTTGGCAGTGAATGAATTCACTGGAAGAATAGCAATTTCAAATTTCCCAGAAAATATAAACTTTATGGTTGGGCAGGGGGTGGGGTAACTAGATGGGAGCGATGGGAATGGTGATGATTATGGTTGATCTACTGAAAATATAATCCTTAACATGGTGTTACTATCTGATTGTTAGGCTGATGGCTAACTTTGCACATCACTGAATAAGAAACACATTATGAGATGTGGTTTTGAAGGACCAAAAATCTTCCTAGGTTAGGGTGTCTTCTGAAAGTTGGTCACTTGATTTATGTTCCTAATATTAGTCATTAATTTAAATTAGTGGGTTGAAGTTTTAAACATATAAAAGTGTTAGCACTTGAAGGGCAATGCTTTCAATCACAGCTAGGTATTTATGCATTTGAGTGAATTTGTTAATTATTTTTCAAAAAAAATGGCCGTGAAGACACGAGGTAAGAGATGTCAGTTGTGAGAGAGGAAATAGGTTGGGATTGTTGCAAGGGGAGTATAAATCTTGACTACAGGCAAACAAGGGTGGGGGCAGATTTCATATAAATACCTAAGAAAGGAAGAGACAGATTACCTACCTTGACAGGCCTACAAAATGAGGAGGATATCACTGAGTTAGAGGAATACTAATGATTCTTTTACTGCTTACTTAGTTAAATAACTTTAGCCACTGTCAATCAAATCCTGGGCGTCCCTGGTAGCTCAGCTGATAAAGAATCGGTTTGCAATACAGGAGACCCCAGTTCAATTCCTAGGGTCAGAAGATCCTCTGGAGAAAGGATTGGCTATCCACTCCAGTATTCTTGGGCTTCCCTGGTGGCTTAGATGGTGAAGAAATGTCCTACAATGCTGGAGACCTGAGTTTGATTCCTGGGTTGGAAAGATCCCCTGGAGGAGGGCATGGCAACGCACTCCAGTATTCTTGCCTGGAGAATCTCCAAGGACAAACACACCTGGCAGGCTGCAGTCCAGGGGGTATCAAAGAGTCTGACACAACTGAGCAACTAAGCATAGCACAACACAATCAAATCCCAAGAAATCAAATCCCCCAAAATATCAAGGCTCTTCTTCTATTTCAGATCTTTGGAAACCTTACCTCCAAGGTTCCCAAACCCACCTGCATCAAGTTAGTGAAATGGGAAAGATGTACAATACTCATCAATTGCAAAGGAGTCTAGGAAATGGGCTTCGTGAAGGCTGACTGATCTCTGACACACTGGCATTTTCTTGATCCCCAGGGCAGGCTCTGCATCTCACAGTCTCTGTCTACAGTTGGTCATAATAAGAGAGAAAGAAATACATATAAAGTGAGTGGAAAATGGAGAGAAGGTTCTTCATTGTATTCAGTTTTGGTAATTTTTTTTTAATGTGCCTATTGATGGAGGAGAAATTGATATTTGAGTAAATAGGACTCAAAGAACCAGACTAGAATTTTCTGCTTGGTTGATACAACAGTTATGATGTATGAAACTATAGCCACAATAATCCGATTAAATGAGTCAAATATGGAAAAATAGTCTTGGGACTCCTACTTTTCCTCCTGTCCCCAGCTATGCTGAATTTATTCAGACTAAAACTTATCCAGTTGTTTTCCCAGTTAAAATGTCAAAAATATTAAGCCTATGTCTATTCTAATCCAAACTATCACGGAGGTGATTGTAAGTCTTTTATTTACTTCTCAGCTGGGGGCCTTAGTGAGGATGTAGGTTCAGTTCAGTTCAGTTCAGTAGCTCAGTCATGTCTTTGTGACCCCATGAATTGCAGCACACCAGGCCTCACTATCCATCACCAACTCCCGGAGTTCAGTCAAACTCATGTTCATCGAGTCAGTGATGCCATCCAGCCATCTCATCCTCTGTCATCCCCTTCTCCTCCTGCCCCCATTCCCTCACAGCATCAGAGTCTTTTCCAATGAGTCAACTCTTCACATGAGGTGGCCAAAGTATTGGGGTTTCAGCTTGAGCATCATTCCTTCCAATGAACACCCAGGACTGATCTCCTTTAGAATGGACTGGTTGGTTCTCCGTGCAGTCCAAGGGACTCTCAAGAGTCTTCTCAGTCCAAGGGACTCTCAAGAGTCTTCTCCAACACCACAGTTCAAAAGCATCAATTCTTTGGCACTCAGCTTTCTTCACAGTCCAACTCTCACATCTGTACATGACCACTGGAAAAACCATAGCCTTGACTAGATGGACCTTTGTTGGCAAAGTAATGTCTCTGTTTTTCAATATGATATCTAGGATGGTCATAACTTTCCTTCCAAGGAGTAAGCATCTTTTAATTTCATGGCTGCAATCACAATCTGCAGTGATTTTGGAGCCCCCAAAAATAAAGTCTGACACTATTTCCACTGTTTCCCCATCTATCTGCCATGAAGTGATGGGACCAGATGCCATGATCTTCGTTTTCTGAATGTTGAGCTTTAAGCCAACTTTTTCACTCTCCTGTTTCACTTTCATCAAGAGCCTTTTTAGTTCCTCTTCACTTTCTGCCATGAGGGTGGTTTCATCTGCATATCTGAGGTTATTGACATTTCTCCCGGAACTCTTGATTGCAGCTTGTGCTCCTTCCAGCCCAGTGTTTCTCATGATGTACTCTGCATATAAGTTAAATAAGCAGGGTGACAATATACAGCCTTGTCGTACTCCTTTCCCTATTTGGAACCAGTCTATTGTTCCAGTCTGTTGTTCCATGTCCAGTTCTATGGATTTTAAAGACTGAATGATAATCTGTAAAATGTGATCCCTTAAGTATGGAGAGAGATGATCAAACTGACTTTCTACTAAATTTAAAAAAAAAAATCTGAAAGTTCCCTCATGATCCAGTGGCTAAGAATTGCTTGCCAGTGCAGGAGACACAGGTTTGATACTCAGTCTGGGAAAATTCCACATGCCACGGGGCAACTATTGAGCCCCAGAGCAACAATTACTGAGCTCATGGGTCACAACTACTGAAGCCTGCATGCCCTAAAAGCCCATGCTCCACAATAAGAAAAGCCACCTCAGTAAGAAGCTTGTGTACCACAAATAGAGAGTAGCTCCCACTCACTGCAATGAGAAACCCCACACATAGTAGCAAAGACCCTGCACAGCCAAAAAGTAAGTAAATAATATATATATTTTTAAATTCTCTATTGGGTGTTGCCCGATGTTTGCACATCTGACTTTAGCAAAAGCGTTTTTGAAAGATGTCAAGTCTGACTTTGTGATCTCACAGCGGGACTACAAACCCACTTCATGCAGCCAATATTTTGATTTGAGAAACCTAAACTCTTGTGTCCACAAGCTCCAGGTATTCCTGAAACTGACAGTTATAGCAGCACACTGACTGGAAGCATTATAAAATCTAATTATTAAAAGAAACAATGAGAAAGACAACACTTCTTCTATGGTTCATTTCTTTTCCATGTTAATGAAAATGACTTTCTGTCAATATTTTCCTGGAGTGTTCAGTCTCTACAGTGGCATATGGCTATAGCCGAGTAACGTTAGATTAGTGCCTAATGTTGCATCCCTAAATCATTTTGCAAAACATTCTTGATCATTAGAGCTTGAGGATCATCACTCATTTTAAACCAAAACCATACAAAGCATGAAATGTCCACAATGATGAACAGCTCCTTAAAAATTTGTGAGACTAATTGCAGGTTTCTCACAATCGCAGAGTCAGTTTTAAAAGAGAAATAGTGTTGGTATTTTTCTCATTCTTTCTCATAAAGGATGTGTCTATGCTCATAGCATAAGGTGACTCATCATGACTATGTCACAGTAAGCGGACAGAAGGCAAAAGCCAGAACTCCAACATTATCCAGCAGCTGTCCCTTCCCTTTAAAGGAACAACATACTTCCTGAGGCAACCTTTCCCAAGTTGTTGACCTAGTAACTGAGAAAACCTGGAAGAAGTTTTCTCCAAAGTAATTTTACGAATTGACTTAACCTGAAACGGTAAGCTACTCTTAATAACATTGTTCAATAATGATATTTTTTTCTCTTATTTTGAGAATTAATTCAAATTTTTGAGGATCTTGTGAGGTCATGTCTTTCTTTAGGTTATAAAGAGTACTTTTTCCCCAGGGATTTCCCAGACAGTTTAGGGGTTAAGATTGTGTGCTTCCACTTCAGTGGGCATGGAAGGGTAAGACCAAAAAAAAAAAAAAGAGAGAGAGAGAGAGAGAGAGAGAGAGAGAGAAAGAGCTATTTCCAGCTATTGTTTAGTCTGAAAGTTTTTGTAGCATACACATTTATAAGGAATATATTTTACTTGCTATCATTAAGTAGAAAGAAAAGCATTTGTACCTTCATACCAAACTTTTCAATTTGTCTTATAGAGAAGGGGACTTAACATTTGCCATTTCTTTTCCTATAGAAGAGAGTATCAGTTAGGAATTATAATTATCCTAAAAGTAACAGAGTTGTGACCAATTCCTCCAAGAAAAAGGCAGCTTAAGCAAATGAGGGGATTTATATGTCCCCCTAGTAAGGGTCTTTTAATTACTTGGCTGCAGTCACCATCTGTAGTGATTCTGGAGCCCCCAAAAATAAAATCTGACATTGTTTCCACTATTTCCCTATCTATCTGCCATGAAGTAATGGGACCAGATTCCATGATCTTAGTTTTCTGAATATTGAGCTTTAAGCCAACTTTTTCACTCTCTTCTTTCACTTTCATCAAGAGTCTCTTTAGTTCTTCGCTATCTGCCGGAAGGGTGGTGTCATCTGCATATCTGAGGTTATTGATGTTTCTCCCGGCAATCTTGATTCCAGCTTGTGCNTAAAGCAGAAATAGATGTTTTTCTGGAACTCTCTTGCTTTTTCCATGATCCAGTGGATGTTGGCAATGTAAGTAACTCATTAATATTTTGGAAAAAGGCATTATGTGTTGTTGAGTTTTTATCACTCTATTATATATTTCCTTCTTTCCTCCAAATGTCATCAGAGCAAAGGAGTGTTTTACAGAGGTTGCAAGTAGCAGCACTTTTCATTCTCAGATTTTTTACCACATCAATCTTCTATCTGCCTTGATAGCTACTAGCCCTGTGTTGCTATTGAGCTCTTGTAATGTGGCTAGTCCAAGCTGGATGTGCTGTAATTGTAAATTACATACCAGGTTTCAAAGGTTTAATAAAAGATAATGTAAAATATCTCCTTAATAAATTTATATGATTAAATTATAAGATATCAAATGATATTAAATTATAAAAGTATCATTAAAATTAATTTTGTCTTTTAAGAAACTTTTTAATGTGGCAACTAGAGAATCTGAAATCACATATGTGTCTTGCATTAGATCTCTACTGAATATTGCTGAGACAAATTTACTACGCTATGAGTTTCTCTTCCTCAAAATGATGCACACAGATATTTATAAGCAACTCCTGATTGAAGATGTCATCAAAGGAGCTATAGTAAAGTATTGAAAACACTTCTCATTTGGTCTGAAGTTAGCATACTGCTCTTCACTTTTCAATATGAAGGGAAGAAAACACCATCATGGAATGACTTCTTGAAGACTAACACATAATCTTAGAGAAAAATTATGAAAGTCTTAGAGATAAATTATGAAAGCCTCTCTCCTTCTTGTGTTTGGTTTTCCAAAATGTGTAAATGGCAGTCACTTCTGTCCAAATGTGACCTCATTGTAAACCAGGCTTCCGAATCAATGATAATCAGAATACCTTGGAATCAACAAGAAATAGCTAGAGAAAATAGAAATAATTCACATTTAATACTTCTGTAAATCCCAATCCTGCTGAGCACATATCAGAATGATCATGCAAGAGTTGTGCTGTCTCTACTAGGTTGGGGGCAATAAGCTAAACTTTGCAAATAAGCTCAAGCAGAGAAATTGAAATAGGAGGAGGGTCTCTCTAGCCCAGAGCTATTTAAAGGATGTGGTCTCTGTCCACCCACCTAAATTTCAGATTGTTCTGGCTAATAAGAGATGGCAACTCTCAGTAACAGCTTCTGAGACACCATGAAACAATGAATCTATTAGAAATGCTTATATCAGGCAAAAATTACATTTATTCAAGAACCATCTAACATTCTTGAGAGGGAATTTCTGACCCTTAGAGTTTATAAACAGAAAATGCACATGAAAAACAAATCTGGGAGAATTTAAATCACAGAGTACTCTTGGCAGGATTATTTTAGATTTTCATAGGTAAAAATACTGTTTAAATGTACTTTGAAATTTAAGGAGACTGGTGATCAACTTATAGAGCAATTAGATTTTTCAGTAGGTCTCCCTAACATTTTCACTTAAAGGATCCCAATATTATGCCATGTAACTGGCAATGGACCATTGGAACCAGATGCAAATCTGTGGTCCTTTGAGGATTAAGCTTATTTTTCCTCCTGAAATTCTTTTAACGGTTGTGATGTCTCAGTAACACTAGTGGGTATGAGAATAGTATAAACTGGCAGATACAACCCTCTTTTCACCTAGAATAATGTCCTATCAATTTCCCTCTGCAGATCTTGGCATTTTTTTTTTTCAGTCCTGGCACCCACTGCCTGCTGGATGCCCATCATTGAGCCCAGGGTTTATTGAGAAAGAGATGATCTCATTTAGCATAGAAGGTCCCAGAAGGAAGCAATGAGGAGCAGGTGTGTTTTATCTCAAGCCCAGCAGGCTGTCTCACTACAGAAGGCTCCTCCAGCAGCCTGGCCAGCTGTGCAGTGCATATGGAGAGGAGGTCAGAGTGATGGCTCTGTCCACATGCCCATATCACTAACTTCAACTATGAGCTGTTGCTCACAGCATCCCTCACTTCTTGAAAATGGCTCCACCAGAGTGAATCTTATTTCTCATATTCACTAAAATACCCAAACACATACACACATGCACACACACACACACACTCTCTCTCTTTCCCTTTCTCTTTACCTCTCTCTAGATCCAAACAGTGATTTCAGAGAACCAATCAATTACCAGACAGGTTGTTTTTGTCCTAACATTCTTATAACCTGAGGATTTAATGGAGATATATTTACATTATATAAAATAACTTGCTCTGCTGATTTTTGCCTTAGCTTGAGTTCCTCAGTGGTAGATCTTAGGGTCAGGATCTTTTGTAACTAGTTTATGCGACACGTGAAGGCAATGGTTAGTAAGGGATGGGTAATAAGAAAAAGAACGGGAAGGCACACTACACAGCTAGCAACCATTGTGGATCCCTGAAGCTTAAATCTGCTGGGGAAACCCTAGAAGCCAATGGGAAGGTCATGCCTCCCAGTGATCCCACCTGAAGGTCAAGGAGATGGGTGTATTTTTTCATCACCTCCCTTTAAACATTGGTTAAGCGCTGCTCCCAAGTGGTCCTAATTCCTCAGCAGAGATGGTCACCTGCTTAGGGTGTGAATCTTGCTTGTTAGCCAGACAAGGAGCTCAGTAAAGGAATATAGATTCTAGCAGCTGGAAGTCAGGTGAGTTTACATCAAATTGTTGAAGATAAGGGAATTTACGTGGGGCACATAACAACATCTGTGACAGCTTTGTTATTCAAATAACAAATAACATTTGAACAAATTAATGTTTGAGGTAAAAATACAAAAAATAAAACTGAAAACTAAAAAAAAAAAAAAAGTAAAAACAAAACATGAAAAGCTTTGTAGAATATGCTAGGTCAGTCTAGCTGCTATGCGTTTATTGTAGAGGCAAAATGAATAAATGGAAGATTTGGAACAGGTTAACCTGCAATTCCAGTTATTTCACCTCTGCTTCCCCTTTCTTGTCTATACAGCAAACAAACGGCTTGAGTTTGTTTACTTTTTTAAGCTGGACTTTGCTCCTAGGTGGCTCATATGGTTAAAAAAAAAAAAAAAATCTGCCTGTAATACAGGAGACCCAGGTTCGATCCTTGGATTGGGAAGATCCTCTGGAAAAGGAATGGCAATGCACTCCAGTGTTCTTACATGGAGAATTCCTTGGACAGAGGAGTCTGACAGGTTATAATCCATTGGGTTCAAAGAGTCAGCCACAGACGGGACTAAGTAACTAACACTTGCACACTTTGCTCCCAAAGTTCTCAACTTTCTCATAATCTGATGAATTACACGTGATTTCTTTTAGAATCTGATTAAAAACCAATAGCAAAATTATCTTAATACAATCAAAGCTAAAATTTTGTGAAACTTACCTGGTATCTCTCATTAACCCATTCTGCTACTTTCCCCCCTCTTTGAGCTAATCCTAAATATGCCTGTATTGGGGTATTTGGGTCTTGGCTATTCATCACAAAGCTTTCCTTCCTCTATTTCTCATTATGTGGATCCCTACTAATTTAAAACAAGCAAGCAAAAACTCTTCAAATTCAAATATTAATTATTCATAGTTGNGATGAATTACACGTGATTTCTTTTAGAATCTGATTAAAAACCAATAGCAAAATTATCTTAATACAATCAAAGCTAAAATTTTGTGAAACTTACCTGGTATCTCTCATTAACCCATTCTGCTACTTTCCCCCCTCTTTGAGCTAATCCTAAATATGCCTGTATTGGGGTATTTGGGTCTTGGCTATTCATCACAAAGCTTTCCTTCCTCTATTTCTCATTATGTGGATCCCTACTAATTTAAAACAAGCAAGCAAAAACTCTTCAAATTCAAATATTAATTATTCATAGTTGTTTATCCAGTTTTTTCCCCATTGATATTTGAGGATTCAAATATATACATGGCATACTTTAACATTTAATCAGGCAGAGTTGCTTATCTTGGGGAGACAAGAAGTTTCTTTAGCATCTTTTGAATTAGACTCTGTAAGTGGTTTCTCTTACATTAGGACCACCACAATATACTACTTTGGTACACTCATTTCATGCTTGTGTTCACAAGACCCTTTGTTCACTAAATTTTATGCCATGCATCTCACATTTCTAAATGAGATCCTTACAAAATTAAATTTTAGAATGTTTCTTCCTATATAAAAAGAAATTTGTTTCCTTTTTATTTATTCTTTTTTTCTTTTTTTTTAATGATTGATGGCTCAAATTTGAAAGCCTCACATGCATTAAGACTGAAATGGGTTGATATGTGTATATAGCTCTGATAAAGGCTAATCAGTGAGACAGTAACAATGGAAATACCATTTCTAATTCATTTCACTTTTAGGTGATCAAAGAGATGTCCACACTAACAAGGCAATCACTCTGTTTTAAATAGCCATTTCACATCTCCAGAGGCTCTTCTGTTGAGTTGTTATGGTTACCTGGAGGGAAGTGATAATAAACAATCCTATGAATGAAGCTTTTCTGTTTTTTTTTTTTTTTTCAGCCCTGAATCATAATGCAATCTTGGTATATTCTAAAGCATAGTGAAGTTGAATGGTACTATGAAGACCTATAGGATCTCTTAAATTAACACCCCAAAAAGATGTCCTTTTCATTATAGGGGACTGGAATGCAAAAGTAGCAAGTCAAGAAACACCTGGAGTTAACAGGTGTTTGGCAAATTTGGCCTTGGAGTACAGAATGAAGCAGGCCAAAGGCCAATAGAGTTTTGCCAAGAGAACTCACTGGTAATAGCAAACACCCTCTTGCAACAACACAAGAGAAGACTACACACAAACATTACTAGAGGTCAACACCAAAATCAGATTGATTATATTGTTTGCAACAAAAGATGGAAAAGCTCTGTAGAGTCAGCAAAAAAGAGACCAGGAGCTGACTGTGGCTCAGATTGTGAACTCCTTATCANGAAGACTACACACAAACATTACTAGAGGTCAACACCAAAATCAGATTGATTATATTGTTTGCAACAAAAGATGGAAAAGCTCTGTAGAGTCAGCAAAAAAGAGACCAGGAGCTGACTGTGGCTCAGATTGTGAACTCCTTATCACCAAATTCACACTTAAATTGAAGAAAGTAGGGAAAACCACTAGACCATTCAGGTATGACCTAAATCAAATCCCTTATGATTATACAGTGGAAGTGAGAAATAGATTTAAGGGACTAGATATGATAGACAGAGTGCTTGATGAACTATGGATGGAGGTTCATGACATCATACAGGGGACAGGGATCAAGACCATCCCCAAGAAAAAGAAATGAAAAAAAGCAAAATGACTGTCTGAGGAAGTCTTACAAATAGCTTTGAAAGGAAGAGAAGTGAAAAGCAAAGGAGAAAAGGAAAGATATACCCATTTGAGTGCCGAGTTCCAAAGAATAACACGGAGACATAAGAAAGCCTCCTTCAGCAATCAATGTAAAGAAATAGAGGAAAACAATAGAATGGGAAAGACTAGAGATATCTTCAAGAAAATTAAAGACACCAAAGGAACATTTCATGCAAAGATGGACTCAATAAAGGACAGAAACAGTATGGACCTAACAGAAGCAGAAGATATTAAGAAGAGGTGGCAAGAATACACAGAAGAACTATACAAAAAAGATCTTCACGACCCAGATATTCATGATGGTGTGATCACTCACCTAGAGTCAGACATCCTGGAATGTGAAGTCAAGTGGGCCTTAGAAAGCATCACTACAAACAAGCTAGTGGAGGTGATGGAATTCCAGTTGAGCTACTTCAAATCCTAAAAGATGATGCTGTGAAAGTGCTGTACCCAACATGTCAACTAATTTGGAAAACTCAGCAGTGGCCACAGGACTGGAAAAGGTCAGTTTTCTTTCCAATCCCAAAGAAAGACAATGCCAAAGAATGCTCAAACTACCGCACAATTACACTCATCTCAAACGCTAGTAAAGTAATGCTTAAAATTCTCCAAGCCAGGCTTCGGCAATACATGAACTGTGAACTTTCAGATGTTCAAGCTGTTTTAGAAAAGGCAGAGGAACCAGAGATCAAGTTGCCAACATCCACCGGATCTTCGAAAAAGCAAGATAGTTCCAGAAAATCATCTATTTCTGCTTTATTGACTATGACAAAGCCTTTGACTGTGTGGATCACAATAAACTGTGGAAAATTCTGACAAAGATGGTAATAGCAGACCATCTGACCTGCCTCTTGAGAAATTTATATGCAGGTCAGGAAGCAACAGTTAGAACTGGACATGGAACAACAGACTGGTTCCAAATAGGAAAAGGAGTATGTCAAGGCTGTATATTGTCACCCTGCTTATTTAACCTATATGCAGAGTACATCATGAGAAACGCTGGACTGAAAAAAGCACAAGCTGGAAGCAAGTTTTCCAGGAGAAATATCAATAACCTCAAATATGCAGATGATACCACTCTTATGGCAGAAAGTGAAGAAGAACTAAAGAGAGTCTTGATGAAAGTGAAAGAGGAGAGTGAAAAGTTGGCTTAAAACTCAACATTCAAAAAACTATGATTATAGCATCTGGTCCCATTACTTCATGGCAAATGGATGGGGAAACAGTGGAAACACTGGCTGACTTTAATTTGGGGGGCTCCAAAATCACTGCATATGGTGTTTGCAGCCATGAAAGTAAAAGACACTTACTCCTTGGAAGGAAAGTTATGACCAACCTACACAGTGTATTAAAAAGCATAGACATTAGTTTGTGAACAAAGGTTCATTTCATCAAGGCTGTGGTTTGTCCAGTGCTCATGTATGGATGTTAGAGTTGGACTATAAAGAAAGCTGAGTACAGAAGTATTGATGCTTTTGGACTGTGGCATTGGAGAACACTTTTGAGAGTCCCTTGGACTTCAAAGATATCCAACCAGTCCATACTAAAGGAAATCAGTCCTAGGTGTTCATTGGAAGGACTGATGTTGAAGCCGAAGCTCCAGTAATTGGGCCACCTGATATGAAGAGCTGACTCATTTGCAAAGACCCCGATATTGGGAAAGATTGAAGGCAGGAGGAGCAGGGGACGACAGAGGATGAGATGGTTGAATGGCGTCACTGACTCAGTGGACATGAGTTTGGATAAACTCTAGGAGTTGGTGATGGACAGGGAAGCCTAGTGTGTTGCAGTTCATGGGGCTGCAAAGAGTCAGAGACAACTGAGCAACTGAAATGAGACTGAGTGTCTATTATTTCTATTTCAAGCAGAGCTCTCTGAACTTTTATAAGACTCTCAGGTCAATCATCGAAACTCAGGGTTAAATAAAAAGATGTCAGTGTCCTTCACACTAAGAAGAAGAAAATGAAATATTTTGTCTTTTGAGATGAAATAAAATAAATGTATATATACAATAGGCATGTTCAGATTAACTTCTGTGAGGCATCTGTATCCATCAGTAATACATATCTCTCCACATACATATGAAGATGGCTGTATCAATAATGGTCAGGAACAAGAATGCTGGATTTTACCTGAGTCCAAGTATGCTGGAAAACAGCAAAGATTAAGAACCATGCCCACCACACACACATATTTACGTACACTTTTATGTTCCTGGAAATGGCTTACTTCAGAAAACCAGTCATACTTCTCCTAAATCAATTTAACATATACTCAGATATGTCCTGTGTTTATCTATGAAAAGCCCAAACAGAGGCCTTCCAAATTCCCATTCTTAACTAATAAATGATTCACTGAGTTGTTTTGTCCTGATTGATTCATCAAAACAAAATGCTTTGACATGAGGAATATACAAATGAACCAGACCATATATAAAAGTGACTGGACTATATATGAGACACTTGCTCAGTAAACCTAACTTTTGTCTACAACAAACAACCCAGGAAGCCAGCCTAGTCTGATTGCTCTCTCTAGTGACAGTCCACAGAACTAAACAATAACTTCTGTAAAAATCATCCCCAAATGGCCAGGACTTGGTTAATAACTGATACTGAACCTAATTTTTGTGCCTGTTTTCAACTTAGGACCAAGCAGAAAAAGTCAAATATTCACACTTAACTAATCACATAGGAAACCTCGCTTCTAGTGAATCTGCCCCATGGCTTCCTCATGCCAACAGCTTCAAATCAGGGCACATCTGAAGACTTCTACTTTTTCTACTATAAAGCTTTCCCATGTCTCTGCCTGCTTCAGCCAAATTCAAGTGACAGTGGCAAGCTCTGAGTAAATAACCTGTGCCTATCTGATTGCCTTTACTTCTATGGCTTGTTAACGAAACTTCTTTTACTTGGGCCTCTGAACTTGGGTCCACCCTCAGCCTGAGACAGCATCCAATACCTCCTTAACAGCACTCCTGAGAAGAGACTGGCCTCAGAATAAAACAATACTGAATCTACTGTCCAATCGCATCACAACCTTTTGTTTCATTTCCCTACACCCAATTATTTGTAGTCCTGTTCACTCTTCTCTATAAAAGAAAAGTGCCATTGCAGAACCTCTGAAGCACTTGGTATCCAATAGTCAGAATGATCTCCTTGCTGCACTGATCACTTCCTCCCTTAGTGTAAAGTCTCTCCTAACCAAGTCTGAGTTTGTTTTTGTTTTTAACAGAGCGTGTATAAGAAAGTTGGTGATCTATGTGTGTTTATTACTTATATTTAAACATTTTTTCTTATACAAAAATAAGAAAATTTTTTCAGCAGCAGGATGCTGAAGACCCCAAAAAATATCTACTGTAGAAGCAAAGAGTGTGGCTTGCAAATCTGCTGATGCCTATACTTGGAAAAATAAGGAAAATACAAGGATTACAAAGGCAATGTACACCTGAATGTGACTGACCTATATTGATTTGTTTTATGGGCTAGTAACCATGGTAATGCACTATCAACATATTTGAAAAAGCAGATTAATTTTCCAAATTGATATTAAGATTGATGTGAGAAGAGCTTCCACATCCTAATTCTTACCATTAAATTTATCTACTTATCTAACAAAAAGAAATTCTCAAGATTCAGGAAGAAAAACTTTCCTTGGATGTAGTTAGCTAAATTCTTAACATTTGTCTTAAGTTTCATTAAAAAAGGAATTGTGTATTTTATTGAACCTCCATTTGAAACACAGGAGAAAATTTTGACCTCTCAGACAGAGGTGATAGTTTCTATTTTCTTGATATTCTAATAAGAAAGGCTGGGTTGGAAAGAGCCACAAATGAAGTACAAAAGAGCAATAGAGCAGGGGTTCCCAACTCCTGGGCCATGCATGAACTGGTACTGGTCCTGGTCTCTGATCTGTTGAGAACCCCGCTGCATACCAGGAGGTGAGCAGCAGACAAGGGAGCAAAGCTTCATCTGTATTTATAGCCACTCCTCATAAGAATGGGATTAGGATTTTGAGCAGATTCATCCTACTGGTGAATTCAAAACATAAGAACAGGAATAGGTGTGCAGGAAAGGAGAAGACAAGGTGTCAGCAAGGGACCAGTCCATAAAGAGGGATGGAACAAACCTAGGCCACATTCAGGAAGATTGTTCACCCCATAGCACTCAGCCAATGAGAAACTGGGGAGGGACTTGAGTGCTAGGATAACTTGCTCGGTGTAGAAACTCTGGGTATGCCTGACCACCAGGCACTCCATCTTGCAAGACTGTCATTAAAGCCTCACTTACCACCGCACCATGTGTCTCCCAGTCCATTCTCTGGTTTTAGGCTGGTGAGCGTGTTTCTCACGCTAGGCAGAGTAACTTTATTTTCTAATTTCATTTTTAATTTTAAGTAACATTTACTAATTGTGGATAAAAAGAAAAGACTCTGATGCTGAGAGGAATTGGGGGCAGCAGGAGAAGGGGATGACAGAGGATGAGATGGCTGGATGGCATCACCGACTCGATGGATATGCGTTTGGGCGAACTCCGGGAGCTAGTGATGGACAGGGTGGCCTGGCGTGCTGCAATTCACGGGGTTGCGAAGAGTCGGACACGACTGAGCGACTGAACTGAGCTCATTGTGAAAATTTTGAGGAGTAGACATTCTCCCCAAAATCAAAGCTTGTTAACTTTTCCTTTTGTTTCTTTCCAATGGAATGAAAACATGTGTGTGTTTGTTGGTGTGGCATTATTACCAAGTCCAAGCTCATTCTCTTCATGGCACAGTAGGCCAGTAAATGGAAAGCTGAGCTGTTGGGGCCAGAAATAGTGACTTTATTCAGAAAGTTAATAGCCCAAGAAGATGGTGGACTAGTGACCCTAAAAGCCATCTTGTCTGGGTTTGGATATTACTTTCTTTTATAGAGAAAGATGCAGAGGTGAGGAAGTAAAGTTAAAAAAAAAAAAAGGTGATAGGTTGTTGCAACTATTTCCTGCTTCCTACCAGACTGGGAGCTGGGGAGTGAGGATGTGTTAATTTCTACTTTCCTGCAGCAGTTGCCAGGTAGTCCTTGTCAAGATGGGATACAAAGGGGCCATTAGTGACTACTTTAAGTTGTAGGCAACTTCTAGACTCTGACTGATATACAAATGGACCATTATGGAAACGTTGAGCTATAAGCATCATCCCTTTATTAATTAACTTTTAGAAAAAGCAATAGAATACAAATGCTAAGGTAAAACACACAGATCCAGTGTAGAGTCAGATTTTTTCTTCCCTATTACAGCATGTCTATTTGCCAAAAAATCAGTGCTTGAACTTTTTTAATACATAAAAAATTACTCACTATAACTTATCCTTTACTTTTTTCTTTCCCTTTAAGAATATATCTTTGACTTAGTCTCATGTATGTAAACATTGATCCCCTTAATTCCTTTCAATAATTGTGGATGTTTCTGTTGTAGGTAACATTCTGTATTTGAATGATATATTAATTGAAATTTAGATGACTTAAAGTTTTGTCATTGCAAATATGCTGCAATAAACAATTCACATAAATAACTTGACATTTTTTGTCAGTGTATCCAGTAGATAAATTCCCAGTAAATATTCAAATGATCCATACTTTTTACTACAGATGCTGGCAAGCTACTCTCTTAAAGATTTAGCAATTTATACTCTCAACACCATACAACTGTGTGAATGAGTGGCAGTTTCCCTGTAGATTCTATAGCAGATACAAACTGTTTTTGACAAATGGATAGGTGAGTGTTGTCACATTTCTTATGCTTTTGTTTTCATTTTCCTGATGATTTATAAGAAAGTAAGTATATTCACAGGCTTATTGCAGTTCACACACACACACAAACACACAATTTCTTTTGTAGTAGTGGTATACACTGGCTATGATCAAGGAAAGTCTTTTGCAAGATTGGATGTAGAAGAGAGCAACATGAAGTAATTTATAAATAATGTATAATTACTAACATTATACATAATGTGAGATAATGTATAATGTATGCACATATACATATTATCAGTTCAGTTCAGCCGCTCAGTTGTGTCCGACTCTTTGTGACCCCATAAATAGCAGCACACCAGGCCTCCCTGTCCATCACCAACTCCCAGAGTTCACTCAAACTCATGTCCATTGAGTAGGTGATGCCATCCAGCCATATCATCCTCTGTCATCCCTTTCTCCTCCTGCCCCCAATCCCTCCCAGCATCAGGGTCTTTTCCAATGAGTCAACTCTTTGCATGAGGTGGCCAAAGTATTGGAGTTTCACCTTTGGCATCAGTCCTTCCAATGAACACCCAGGACTGAACTCCTTAGGATGGACTGGTTGGATCTCCTTGCAGTCCAAGGGACTCTCAAGAGTCTTCTCCAACACCACAGTTCAAAAGCATCAATTATTTGGCGCTCAGCTTTCTTCACAGTCCAACTCTCACATCCGTACATGACCACAGGAAAAACCATAGCCTTGACTAGACAAATCTTTGTTAGCAAAGTAATATCTCTGCTTTTTAATATGCTATCTAAGTTGGTCATAACTTTCCTTCCAAGGGGGAAGCGTCTTTTAATTTCATGGCTGCAATCACCATCTGCAGTGATTTTGGAGCCCCCCAAAATAAAGTCTGACTCTGTTTCCACAGTTTCCCCTTCTGTTTGCCATGAAGTGATGGGACCGGATACCATGATCTTCATTTTTGGAATGTTGAGCTTTAAGCCAACTTTTTTACTCTCTTCTTTCACTTTCATCAAGAGGCTTTTTAGTTCCTCTTCACTTTCTGCCATAAGTGTGGTGTTATCTGCATGACTAAGGTTATTGATATTTCTCCCGGCAATCTTGATTCCAGCTTGTGTTTCCTCCAGCCCAGCATTTTTTGTGATGTACTCTGCATGTAAGTTAAATAAGCAGGGTGACAATATACAGCCTTGATGTACTCTTTTCCTATTTGGAACCAGTCTGTGGTTCCATGTCCAGTTCTAACTGTTGCTTCGTGACCTGCATACAGGTTTCTCAAGAGGCACATCAGGTGGTCTGGTATTCCCATCTCTTTCAGAAGTTTCCACAGTTTATTATGATCCACACAGTCAAAGGCATTGGCATAGTCAATAAAGCAGAAATAGATGATTTTCTGGAACTCTCTTGCTTTTTCGATGATCCGGCGGATGTTGGGAGTTTGATCTCTGGTTCCTCTGCCTTTTCTAAAACCAACTTGAAAATCTGGAATATGTAAATACGAACTATACATAACATTATTCATAGCATGAGGTAATGTGTAAGTAGAGACTACATTATGTAACACATATGCTCTCATAGGCCAGAGGAAAGAGTCATTGGGAACAATGGAGTGGGACCTATTCACAAGAAACAAAATAGAGGCTTATTCAAGAAATACTAGTGGAGGTAATATAAATAAAGCTTTTAAATATGTTTATTAAAATTTGGTTAATTGCAGCCTCAGGTTTTGGCAGAGCTTTCCCAGTAGCTCATTAATAAAGAATCTGCCTGTAATGCAGGAGACACAGGAGATGAGAGTTTGGTCCCTGGGCTGGAAATATCAGCCTGGAGGAAGACATGGCCACCCATTACAGTATTCTTACTGGGAAAATTCCATAGACAGAGGAGCTTACTGGGCTATGATCTTTGGGGCTGTAAAGAATCAGATATGACTGAAGTGACCTAGTACTCATGCATACACACACACACACACACAGGCCTGCCCTGGGTTTAGCATCTATCATAATAGGATTATATCAGGGTAGTTTCAGGTCCCTGAATGAAAGACATGAAACTGACTTGAACCTGGACCATATCCTCAGTAGAACTATCCCAGAAAACCTCAGAGATTTGGCCAATAAGTAAATGCTTGTTGAAATTATAGAACTCTTTCATACATAGCATTATCTTTCAGAACCCTGACTCATATAATTACAAAATTAAATATCACATAGACCATATTATTACTATTATGTAAAGAAAGGCTCAAAGCATTTAAGAAACATGATCACGATGATATGTTAAAGGAAAGGCAGTCATTATACAAATGTTAAAGGAAAGGCAGTCATGATATAAATCTATATCAGAACACAAATACAGATGAGTGAGTTGTTTCTATTATTTTTATGGTCCTCCTAAAATTTTTAAAATCATTGAACAGAGTGGGGTGAGGGCAATAACAAGGACATTAATTAAAAAAGTAGATAATAGGTAATTTAAAGTAGAGTAAAATGAGAGAAAGAGTTAGAATTGAAAGTCAAAGTCAAAAGAACAGAGTACTATGTAACAGTGAATAAGGGCAAATTCAGGATATTTGAATTTTGAATTATTGCTATCCTTTTACAGTTCTAAATGGGATCAACCATTTAGCAAGCAGGTACTCGATGCTCTTCATTGTGGTAAATAAAGCAGAAATGCAAAAATTCTCTTCCTTCAGGAAACTTATACCCATACATTAAAATTAGTCTAACAAATTACCAGTGATTTTACCTTAGAAAATACAAATGTAGAAGAAGCAGCAGCAAAGCTATTGAGAACTCTACAATTTATTCCATCCACCAAACAAGATATACATTTCTTTCCCAAAACTGCTTAACTTCTATGTGTGAGGTACATTGCAATACTCATACTGGTAAAAGTAAGACAATTAAATGAACAATTGAACAATGCATGTAGGTGGTAGTGGCTGGATAATTTCCTTTTATACATTTTACTAATAAGGGAAAATCCACTGGAGAAGAAAATTTCAACTCACTCTAGTGTTCTTGCCTGGGAAATCCCATGGACAGAGGAGATAGTGGACTAGAGTCCGTGCGGTCACAAAGAGTCAGATACAACTTAGTGACTAAACAGCAGCAGCAATAAAGGAAGTAGAATTATTATATAGCAGAACATATAGTTTTCAAGAAACTAAATAATAGTGTAGGTTAAATAAATAAATCTAACAACACATGTGGGTTTCCCAGGTGACGCTACTGGTAAAGAACCTGCCTGCCAGTGCAGAATACCTAAGAGATGCAGGTTTCACTCCTGGGTCTGGAAGGTCCCCTGGAGGAGGGCATGACAACTCATTCCAGTATTCTTGCCTGGAGAATCCCATGGACAAAGGAGCAGTCCTTAGTGTAGGCAGGCTACAGTCCATAGTGTAACACAGTCAGACACTACTGAAGTGACTCATGCACACACAGCACATGGAACACTGGGAGGTGGGAGGGGGATTCAGGATTGGGAGCTCGTGTACACCTGTGGTGGATTCATGTTGATGTATGGCAAAGCCAATAGAGTATTGTAAAGTAAAACAAAGTTAAAAAAAGAAAAAAGGAAAAAAAAATTTTTAAAAATAAATAAATAAATTGAAATCTAAAAAAAAGTTAATGGGTTTGTCTTCCGAGATCCTGTATTAAAAATGCACACACACACACACACATATATCCTTTATTAACAGTTGGAATATATCTCTTCAGTTCAGTCGCTCAGTCATGTCCAATTCTTTGTGACCCCATGGATTTCAGTATGCCAGTCTTCCCTGTCCATCAGGAACTCCTGGAGCTTACTCAAACTCATGTCCATTGAGTCAGTGATGTCATTCAGCCATCTCATCCTATGTCATCTACTTCTCCTCCCACCTTCAATCATTCCCAGCAACAGGATCTTTTCTAATAAGTCAGTTCTTCACATCACATGGCCAAAGTATTTGAGTTTCAGCATCAGACCTTCCAATGAATATTCAGGGCTGATTTCCTTTAGAACAGACTGGTTTGATTTCCTTGCAGTCCAAGGGACTCTCAGGAGTCTTCTGCAACACCACAGTTCAAAAGCATCAATTTTTTGGTGCTCAGCTTTCTTTACAGTCCCAACTCTTACATCCATACATGACTACTGGAAAAACCATAGTCTTGACTAGATGGAACTTCGTTAGCAAAGTAATGACTCTGCTTTTTAATATACTGTCTAGCTTGGTCATAACTTTTCTTCTAAGGAGCAAGCGTCTTTTACTTTCATGGCTGCAGTAACCATCTACAGTGATTTTGGAGCCCCCCAAAATAAAGTCTGTCACTGTTTCCATTGTTTCCCTATCTTAGTAGATACTAATTTTTCATTAGTTCTCATTGATGAAATGAATACTCCATTTAAATAGTTGCATTGTTTCAAAGCAAGATTGTGAGAGAATAAGCTTTTTTGCCCTAGCCACCACTCTTCAAATAATTTGTTTCACATCACTGTGTTTAGACTTCCTATTACTAAGCAGTGCTGATTGAAAAAAATGCACAACCTGAAAATTGAGAATTATGTTTTATTTGATGAACAAAATTGAGGACTTAAACCTTGGACACAGCCTCTCAGTTCTGTGAAACTATTTCAAAGAGGAAAGGTTATATAGGAGACTTTGCAACAAAAACCAGGTAGTTGAAACATCAAAATATTACAAAATATAAAGACAAACAGACATTTCAAGTCAATGAATTTCGAGCTTTTCTATGCATGGGAAGATGCCAGAGTCTGGGCTTACTGAAATCATTCCTTTGATATGCATCTCAGCTCTCTAGGGTGAGTATCTTGTGCTTTCTCATCTTGAGTCTCCTCAGGATGCAACTTTGGAGGGTGGCTACAGGGGCTGATAGCTTAATGGCAGGCATTCTGTTCCTTTTCTAGGTTCCCTCCAGGCTAACTGTGAGTGCAGCTGTAATATGATGGCTTGCTGACTGTAACATCCTTTGTTCACCTGTATAGGAGGCAACTTTTTTTTCATTGATGATAGTTATATTTAATACGTGTGTATCAATCAGCGTCTAGTTAGAAGATATAAGCACTACCAGGAATTTAAAAAAGAAAATTGTTAGCTAGATGATTAAAGGTTAAAAGAAAGTTATAAGGTATACAGAAGTTGTAAATGCATATCTCAGCTACTACTCTCCTGAAAACCCAGGAAAGGAGACTAAGAAGTGGGCAGACTTAATGTATCTTTCTATCCCCCAACTTAAATTCAGATCTCTCTGTAGAAGATTTGGCTGCACTAGAACACCAGCCTCCCAGGGCTGAAGAAACCTGCCAGAGAGGACAACCCAGAGCTCAGATGCAAGACTGGCCTGTCCAGTGGTGAAAACTTGATGGATGGTGAGAACCATAGCTAGTCTACAAAGGTCCCTGAAATCAGTGCTATTAGACCTCCAACAAGCTGACTTACTGGGTTTCCTGCTATCAAAAATAACACATCAGAAGAAGGCAAAAGCCCTATAGTGCCCCCTCTACTCTTTTTATTAACAAAGTCTAATCTGGAGACAGCAGCAAAAGAAAAATGTTTACCAGCCATAGCTTCAGTACAGTTAACCTCTTTATCTATGGGTTCTGCATCCCCAGATTCAACCAACATCCTAACAAAAATATTTGGAAAAAAAATTCAGATAGTTCCAAAAAGCAAAACTTGAACCTGGGGATTTCTCTGGTGATCCAGTGGTAAAGACTGTACACTATCACAGCAGGAGGAGCAGGTTTGATCCCTGGTCTAGGAACTAAGATCCTACATGCTGCATTACCCAGTTAGGAAAACAAACAAAAATGAATGAAAGAAAAAAACAAAATTAACACTTGTACTTGCTACTCATTGGCAACAGTTCTCAACATTTGCATTGTGTTTACAACTATTTACATAATAATTATATTATATTAAGTGTTATAAGTAATCTAGAGATAAAAGGTGGTGCTAGTGGCCTGCCAGTTCTTAATGCAGGAGATATCTGTGACTTGGGTTGGATCCCTGGGTTGAGTAGATCCCCTTGAGGAGGCATGGCAACTCACTCCAGTATTCTTGCCTGGAGAATCCCATGGATAGAGGAGCTTGGTGGGCTATAGTTCATAGGGTAATGTAGTCAGACACACCTGAAGTGAATTAGCACACACGCACAGAGATAAAATATATGAGATGATGAGCATAGGTTATATACAAACACTGCTATTTTATATAAGAGACTAAAGCATCTGCAGATTATCTGCAAGGATCCTAGAATAAATCCCCTGCGAATACTGTGGGATGACTATATTGTTAAAGAGGACAAAGAAAGGGAGGTCTGGCAAGGAATTCTACCTGGCACAGCATGTATCAAGTAGATCATACATGCACTCACTGTCTATTTTCCTACTTCCAGATGTTTTCCTTTTTTGGAACAGAATCAACTGCAGCCTCTTCTGTTTCACTGTCATATTTTGAAAAGCCAAAACTCCATGGGGGAAAAAAAAGAGAGAGAGAGAAAGAGAAGTTAAAAATCCTGTCAAAACTTGGCTCAGAGGCAACACTAGCAGCCTGATTTAGTCACTCTTGCCTAGTAGCAACTTACATAGAGATGTCTCCCATTATAACAGCGTGTTAGCCTATTTAATTGAATAACTTTCCAGGAAGTTATCAGAAAGACAAAGTGACATGAATGTCTTATTTAGCTACATATTTCTGGAAATACTGACAACTTGAATTTAATTATGCACATCTCCCTCTAAAGAAGCAAGATGAATGAAGAGAGATGAAGTATATGTCAGCATTCCTTGGCCTGCTTTTATGGAACAGGGAATGTTTCAAATAATTTAATGTAAAATTAACTTTCTGTTTGCCTCATTTCCCTGTGATTAATTGTATGATTCTTCACTGGAGCAGTTTATCCTATATATCTTGCTACGAGAATCAATGAAGAGATTCAACTAATCAAAGTAGCAAATAATTTTATAACTTAACTTTTTAATTTTTTTTTCAATTTCAGTTCTTTTTAAAATTAATCAATGTTCTTTTTTAGAGTAATTTTAGGTTCATAGCAAAACTGAACAGAAAGTATAGAGAACTCCCATGTAGCCTCATTTCAACAAAACCTCACTTGCTATGAACTTCCCACCTCCCGACAGTACACAGTGATTACAATCATAAACCTACATTGATACATCATTAACTTTTCAGTGTCTTTGATTTGTATTTTAGTTGTATATAGCTTGTTGTTTTACATTCAATTGTTACTGTTGTTCTTTCTCTGTCATGTTTGACTCTTTGAGACCCCATGGACTGTAGCACCCCAAGCTTCCCTGTCTTCCACTATCTTCTGAAGTTTGTTCAAGTTCATGTCCATATCACATTCAGTGGATTTAGACAAATGTATAATGACATTTATCTACCATTGTAGTATCATATGGAATATTTGTTACTCTCATAATCTTCGTGCTCTGTTTATCCATTCTTTTCTTCACTCCCACCTCCTCCAGCTTCTGGAGACCACTGATCCTTTTACCATCTCTGTAGTTTTTTCTATCCCAGAATTCCATATACATGGAATTGTATGGTATGTAGCCTTTTTTAGAGTGGCTTCTTTCTCTTAATGTTATATATTTAAGGTTCCTCCATGTCTTTTCACGGATGAATAGCTCATTTACTTTTACCCCTAAATAATATTGTATGTCTGGATGGATGTACCACACTTTGCTCATAATTTACCAATTGAAGGGTATCTTTTTAAAGTTTTTATTTATTTGTGGCCATGCTGGGTCTTCGTTGCTGTGCAAGGGCTTTTCTCTAGTTGCAGAGAGTGAGAGCAGCTCTCTTATTGCGGTGCTCAGGTTTCTGACTATGGTGACTTCTTTTGTTCTGGAGTAAGGGTGCTTGGGTTTCGATTGTCATGGCACATGGTATCAAGAGTTGTGGCTAACAGGCTCTAGAGTAGTTATGGCACACAAGCTTAGTTGCTTCTTGGCACATGGGATCCTGCTGAATCAAGGATCAAACCCATGTCTCCTGCATTAGCAAGCAGATTTTTTACCACTGAACCACCAGTGAACCCCTGAAGGGAATCTTTTTGATCTCAAGTTTTGGTAATTGTGAATAAAGCTGCTATAAACATCTGTAAGAAAATTTTTGTGTGGACAGAAGCTTTCAACACATTTGGGTAAATACCAGGAAGTGTGATGACTGGGTGTATGGCCAAGAGTCATTTTGTTTTGTAAGAAGCTGCCAAACTGTCATCCAAAATGCCTCTACCATTTTGTACTCCCACTAGCAATGAATAACTGATGCACAACCTTGCGTTTGATGCTGTCAGTGTTCTGGACTGTGGCTGTTCTGAAAAAGTATGTAGTGGTATTTTCATTGTCTTTATTGTTGAGTCTTATCAATCAAAGTACTTTTCTATAATTAAAATTCTGGTGTGTTCTACAAAAGTACAATTTTTTCTTTATTTCTATGCTTTAATGGCTGTATAAAAAATAGAAAAATAATATGGAATGGATAATAAAGTATATAGCATACCACATTAAATAGGAAACACAAAGTATTTACTGACTTCCTGACTTCTAAAGAGGATATATAAGTAAACATCAGGTATTATGATTATAAATAAAAAATGATACTATCAATGATCATAATACCAGCTGTTGACATTTACTGAATAGCAACCTTGTGCTATGCATTATGTCAGGTACTTCTTAAGTATTAACTCACAGTGGCCTAGTAATTGAATATTTATATCACAGCTTTTTACAGATAAAATGCTTAGATATTGTTAAATTACTTTTCTAAGTTCACATGTAAATAGTAGAACTGATATTGCAGTACAGATTTGCCTAATCTCAAAGCAATTCATATTTAGCTATGTTATACTGTCTCACTGTGTCTAATTCTATTATATAGATTAAACATGTCACACAAGTAAAGAGAAGAGCTTGTAGAAGCCACATCTGTCCCCTGTCCATGGTTGGTTCAGGAATCATTCGAGAGAGGCACAGAATACCTTTCTTCAACTCAACTCCTAAGGTCCCTATTATCAGCAACTCCTGGCACCTTCGGCTTATTACTCTCCATTTCCAAACTTGTGTATTATTATTCCTTTTCTGGTTGGCTATTCAGCTCAGGCCTCAAGAGCCTGTCAGCATCTGTGGCAGAAGCAGCAATATTCCAGCAGCAGGATTCAGCTGAACATTCAACTTTATAGGTGACAGAACATACAAACCCCCCACCCCCCACCCTGCCCAATATGTGTATGTCTTCAGGCCCCATGTGTATTCTGAAAGGGATAGGTCACTGGATTTTCTGAATCTAACCTCCTTTTTCTCATCCTCCTTCATTATGAAGTGAATACCCATACCATTTAGCAGATGAAGACTCAGAACTCCCTGCAACATTTCAAGCCCTCCTACCATATACTGTTCCTACATCATGTGCTTTCTCTTTGCCATTCTTCATAAACATTTCAACTGCTATGACAGTTATTTTCTATTGTACACTTCTAATTTTCTACTTATATTAATATATTGTTATTATATAATATATTAATCCCTGCAATGAAATGAGTCACACAAAATTTTTACTTTCCCAGAGCACATAAAAATTATGATTACACTATTTACCATCTAACTGGGACTTCAGGTGGCTCAGCGGTAAAGCATCCACCTCCCAATACAGGAGAGGCAAGTTGGATCTCTGGGTCAGGAAGATCCCCTGGAGAAGGAAATTGTAACCTGCTTCAGTATTCTTGCCTGGAAAATCCCATGAAGAGAGGAAATAAGCAGACTATATTCTATGGGATTGCAAGAGTTGGACACAATATAGTGACTAAACATCAACAATCATCTAAACATAGGCACCAATATACTTGCTGACATTTCGAGGTTGAGTGAGGTATGCTGGTCAAGAATATGAATTCTAAGAAAATAACTATGTCTCTTCTGGGTTTGAACATCTGATTGTCAGTGCAAGACCCTCTTCTCCCACTACTTTTTTTTCTTTCTCTGGCTCAGTGTCCCACAACATTCAGAAAAGAAGCTGATTTATCTGGTTAGGTTGCTATGAGACTATTAGAAGCAACAAATCCCTACCTACACTCAAAAGACATATTTGATGTGTAGGAAAGTAATCTCTATTTAAACAACTGAGACTTTGAGGATTGCTTGCTACAGAAAATTACAGAATGTGTTATAGAAACTGGTACTTAGAATTAGGGTGCTAACATAACTTGAAAAAGCCTAAACTATATGCTTGGCTGTAAGAAAAAAGCAAACTACTATTGAGATTTGGAAACATGACAGTCCATGGAAGGAAGAGGCATGATACTAGTACATATTTCACCTGTGATTTGAAAGGCAGACAATGGCTCTAATACATGTTATAGTTTTAGGAATAGAAGCTGGGGAAAAGAATGTTAATAATGTTTGTCTATTGGCTTCTATTTGGTTGCATTTCATATGGTTACTCTAAGGTAAAAAAAAAAAAAAATCTCCCCTTTGCAAGAAGGCATAAAAGGGGATAAAGTTCAGAAATTTAGGGACTGGAGAGTTGGGTGTGGCAACATATTAATTCTAAAAAGTAAAAAACAAAATTGAGACATGCTATGAGCCACCATAGCTTTTGAACTGTGGTGTTGGAGAAGACTCTCGAGAGTACCTTGGACTGCAAGGAGATCAAACCAGTCCATCCTAAAGGAGATCAGCCCTGGGTGTTTTTTGGAAAGAATGATGCTAAAGCTGAAACTCCAGTACTTTGGCCACCTCATGCAAAGAGCTGACTCATTGGGAAAGACTCTGATGCTGGGAGGGATTGGGAGCAGGAGGAGAAGGGGACCACAGAGGATGAGATGCCTGGATGGCATCACGGACTCAATGGACGTGAGTTTAAATGAACTCCAGGATATAGATGGTGATGAACAGGGAGGCCTGGCGAGCTGCGATTCATGGGGTCTCAAAGAGTCGGACACGACTGAGCAACTGAAAGGAACTGAACTGATTAGCCACCAAGGCCAATGAGAGCTCAATACAATGGCAACTAGGAAATCTAGGTTAAACCCAGACACCATTGTTTAAAATACCTGAATGGGTTGAAAGAACCAGGTAGTCTTAACAGTAATTTTTTTTTTTTTTTTTTTTTTTTTTAGGGTAAGGATGTTGGCTCTCATCAAACTATTAGGCTCAGAATATCCACAATAAAAACAAATAAAAAGAAATGTCTAGTCTAAGCCCATGCATATGGTTAATGACACATGGAGTTATGTACAAGCAAATAGGTAACAAGCAATATTTTTTAAAACTAAATTTGAAGATTTTTGTCTGCCAAAAACATAATAATACTGAACTAAAAAATGATTCTGACTGCCCAAACCTTTTACAATCAAGAAATAATCTGAAAAAGTCTTTCTAACCCCTGTCCTAGTTTCCCTGAAGGACTAATTCTGCAATGTCTACTTCAAAGCTGGCACAGGAGAAAGATAAGAAGGCAAGTGTTAAGAGACTATATAGTTCTGAACTGTATTTGCAATGATATTTACATAGTGAACAGCTTTGGAAAATAGAAAGAATGTCTCTTTAGGAAAAAATCTGGAATGTTTACTGTCCGTAATAAGAAAGATAATGTCTCTTTCTGAGTCAGATGGTCTTACTGCCCCTTACTGCCCCTAAAAGACATGTGTTCCTTAAATTCATACTTTTTGGAATAATGCAACCCACTGTATTATTCAAGGATCATCTTGTCTTCTTAATGTCACACTGTGGGAATTGGGGGAGGAGACAGGCACAAAAAATGTTGACTTTCTTGCTAATGCTGTTGTTGTGAATAATAAAATTATTGCCTCTATTCCAGGACTCAAGTTTTCTATCAACATCTATGAAACTACATGTTTAACCACAAATATGGTAGAATCTCAGACCTTTCACAGTGTCTGATAGACAAGACCACAGAAGACATGTCAAGGCAACCCACAGAAACACAGAAACTTATGAACAATAAATGGAGTGGGATTCATAGCTTAATAGTTTATTCCTACCCACTAATCTCAGAATATATGTCTTTTGGAATGTCTGCTCAATGAAATTTTAGAGTTGCTATAGACTAATGGATCATACATGGTCCTCATTTTTCTCTTTCTTAAATAGCAGTGTTTGTTGTGACTAGATCTTTTCTAAACCCCAGTTATCAGTATGTATTAGATGTATGGAGTGTACATAATTTGTGTTTTTAGTTCAATAGCATCCATAACTGCAATTAATGTTAGAATTCACTATAACTCATCAGGGAAAATGTTGCTTGAGTTTGTTGATATGACTGAATGTTTGGGATGGGTATATTTTATCACTTGGAGAGACAGTATGTCAAATATCCATTGACTAGAACAAAGACTATGATAGACTTAACAGGTGTCATATTTATGTCAATCAACTTCTAGGTCCAGTTTTGTTACATTATCAATTTACATTTCTTTACAATTCCATTTTCTCTTAATTACTACTGCTTTATTGTATATTTTCCAACTAGTACATTCTACCACTATTTTCTCCTTCAAATATATTTTAGTAGTAGCTATCTTTTCAAAGCCTGTAAAAATGTTGGAATTTTGACTGTAATTTAAATACATATATACATATGCACACATGTGTGTACACACAAACTAATTGTTGGAGATTTTACTGGAATTGCATTATATCTGGAGGTCAGTATGATGAAAAATGCCATCTTTATATTACTCTTTCTTCCATCCCAGAAACATTGAATATGCTTCCATTCATTTAGATCTTCTTTAATGAAACTCAATGTTTTTATGTTTTTCCATAAAATTATTTATATCTTTGTTTAGGCTTAGTCCTAGATATTTTTATTTTGATGCTATTGGAAATCAGATATTTAAATTTCTATTTTTCCTTTTATATATCAACACATTGCTTTTTTAAATATATTGATTCAAAATTATTCACAAATTTTCTTACTAAAAATAATATTTAGCTGTGGAATCTTTAGATATTCTTTCATACTTATCATATTATATGTGAATAATGACTCATTTTTTTCTTCCTTCTAATTTCTTTCCCTTTATTTGTTTTTCTAGCTGCTAACTGCTAGTGAATCAAAAATGTGAAATAGAAAATGTTCACAGTTATCATGGTAAGTCACTTTATATTGATCCTTTTCTCAAAGGGAGTACTTTGAACATTTTATTAAAGAAAGGCGATGCAAAAGAATGCTCAAACTACCACACAATTGCACTTATCTCACATGCTAGTAAAGTAATGCTCAAAATTCTCCAAGCCAGGCTTCAGCGATACATGAAATATGAACTCCCTGATGTTCAAGCTGGTTTTAGAAAAGGCAGAGGAACCAGAGATCAAATTGCCAACATCCGCTGGATCATGCAAAAAGCAAGAGAGTTCCAGAAAAACGTCTATTTCTGCTTTATTGACTATGCCAAAGCCTTTGACTGTGTGGATCACAATAAACTGTGGAAAATTCTGAAAGAGATGGGAATACCAGACCACCTAACCTGCCTCTTGAGAAATCTGTATGCAGATCAGGAAGCAACAGTTAGAACTGGACATGAAACAACAGACTGGTTCCAAATAGGAAAAGGAGTATGTCAANGTTTCTCATGATGTACTCTGCATATAAGTTAAATCAGCAGGGTGACAATATATAGCCTTGACATACTCCTTTCCCTATTTGGAACCAGTCTGTTGTTCCACATCCAGTTCTAACTGTTGCTTCCTGACCTGAATACAGATTTCTCAAGAGGTAGTTCAGGTGGTCTGGTACTCCCATCTCTTTAAGAATTTTCCATAGTTTATTGTGATCCGCAGAGTCAAAATCTTTGGCATAGTCAATAGAGCAGAAATAAATGTTTTTTCTGGAACTCTTAGTTTGATATCTGGTTCCTCTGCCTTTTTGAACTCCAGTTTGAACATCAGAAAGTTCGAGGTTCACATACTGTTGAAGCCTGGCTTGGAGAATTTTTAACACGACTTTACTAGTATGTGAGATAAGGGTAATTGTATGATAGTTTGACCATTTTTTTGTCATTGCCTTTCTTTGGGATTGGAATGAAATCTGACCTTTTCCCATCCTGTGGCCACTGCTGAGTTTTCCAAATTTGCTGGCATATTGAGTGCAGCACTTTCACAGCATCATCTTTTAAGAGTTGAAATACCTCAACTGGAATTCCATCACCTCCACTAGCTTTGTTCATAGTAATGCTTCCTAAGCCCACTTGGCTTCACATTCCAGAATGTCTGACTTTAGGTGAGTGATCACACCATCATGATTATCTGGGTCGTGAAGATCTTTTTTGTATAGTAATTCTGTGTATTATGCCACCTCTTCTTAATATCTTCAGCTTCTGTTAGGTCCATACTATTTCTGTCCTGTATTGAGCCCATCTTTGCATGAAATGTTCATTTAGTATATCTAATTTTCTTGAAGAGATCTCTAGTTTTTCCCATTCTATTGTTTTCCTCTATTTCTTTGTAGTGATCACTGAGAAAGGCTTTCTTTTATCTCCTTGCTATTCTTTGTAACGCTACATTCAAATGGGAATATCTTTCCTTTACTCCTTTGGTCTTTGCTTCTCTTCTTTTCACAGCTATTTGTAAGGTCTCCTGATGCAGTCTTTTTGCTTTTTTGTGTTTCTTTTTCTTGGGGATATTCTTGATCTCTGTCTCCTATACAATTTCACAAACCTCCATCCATAGTTCATCAGGCACTCTGTCTATCAGATCTCATCCCTTGAGTCTGTTTCTCACTTCCACTGTATAATCATAAGGGATTTGACTTAGGTCATACTTGAATGGCTAGTGGTTTCCCCTACTTTCTTCAGTTAAAGTCTGAATTTGGCAAAAACGGTTCATGATCTGAGCCTGGTCAACAAGACCAGTCAGCTCCTTGTCTTGTTTTTGCTGACTCTATAGAGCTTTTCCACCTTTGGTTGCAAAGAATATTATCAATCTGATTTCAGTATTGACCATCTGGGGATTTTTATGTGTAAAGTCTTCTCTTGTATTGTTGGAAGAAGGTGTTTTCTATGACCAGTGTGTTCTCTTGGCAAAACTTGAATTAGCCTTTGCCCTGCTTCATTCTGTACTCCAAGGCCAAATTTGCCTGTTACTCCAGGTGTTTCTTGACTCCCTACCCTTGCATTCCAGTCCCCTATAATGAAAAGGACAACTTTTGGGGGTATTAGTTCTAGACGATCTTGGATGTCTTCAAAAGAACTGTTCAACTTCAGCTTCTTCAGCAATACTGATCAGGGTATAGACTTGGATTACTGTGATATTGAATGGTTTGCCTTGGAAACAAACTGAGATCATTCTGTCATTTTTGAGATTGCATCCAAATACTACATTTCAGACTCTTGTTGACTATGATGGCTACTCCATTTCTTCTAAGGGATTCTTGCCCACTGTAGTAGATATAATGGTCATCTGAGTTAAATTCACCCATTCCAGTCCATTTTACTTCACTGACTCCTAAATTGTCAATGTTCATTCTTGCCATCTCCTGTTTGACCACTTCCAATTTGCCTTGATTCATGGACCTTACATTCCAGGTTCCTAGGCAATATTGCTTTTTACAGCATTGGACTTTGCTTCCATCACCAGTCATATCCACAGCTGGGTGTTGTTTTTGCTTTGGCTCTGTCTCTTCAATCTTTCTGAGTTATTTCTCCACTGATCTCCAGTAGCATATTGGGCACCTACTGACCTGGGGATTTCATCTTTCAGTGTCCTATCTTTTTGCCTTTTCATACTCTTCATGGCAAGAATACTGAAGTGGTTTGGCATTTTCTCTCCAATGAACTACATTTTGCCAGAACTCTCCACTGTGACCATCCATCTTGGGTGGCCCTACATGGCATGGCTAGTTTCATCAAGTTAGACAAGGCTGTGGTCCATGTGATCAGATTGGTTAGTTTGCAGATTTTACCATAATTCTTTAAGACAGATTGGTGGTGATTTAGTCCCTATCTGGTGTCCACTCTTTTGCTACCCCATAGACTCTAGCCCACCAGGGTCCTTTGTCCATGGGATTTTTCCAGGCAAGAATATTGAAGTGGGTTGCCAATTTCCTTCTCCAGAGGATCTTCCCGACTGAGAGAGTGAACCCAGGTCTCCATGTCTCCACTGGAGGCAGATTCTTTTACCACTGAGCCACCAGGGAAGCCCCATGAATGTATGATAAGCAAACATAAATTGATCTTTCTGAAAGATAGTACAAATTTACTTACAAATTTACTTTGAAACATCCATCAAATATTTATAGAATAGATTATACTATAATACATATAAATAGTGCAAAAAACAGATACCGTAAACCATGTCATGCAAACACAATTTATAAATAGATTATGCATCAAACTAAAAGAGTTGAAAGTAACAATAAATCCATAAAATGTAGAATGGACTAATAATGTTAAAATCATATATAAATGCATTGGTTGGGGATGGGGGAGTAGTAAAACTGTTGACTAAACTTAAGACTCCTTTTAAACTAAAATTTCTCTTTTCAAATTAAACTACCTGTGGTATAAGCAAAATGTGTTTTATCAATTTATGTAGCAATAGAGGATGCTGCATGGACAAATCTGAAAAGGTTTCTTTTCAGAGGAAATTGAAAGTGAAAATCCCTCAGTCATGTCCGACTTTTTGTGACCACAAAGACTATACAGTTCATGGAATTCACCAGGCCAGAATACAGGAGTGGGTAGCCTTTCCCTTCTCTAGGGGATCTTCCCAACCCAGGAATCGAACCCAGGTCTCCTGCATTGCAGGCAGATTTTTTTACCAACTGAGCTTTCATGGAAGCCCTTTGAGAGGAAAGGTGTATATTTTTATAGGCTTATTTTCACTTATAGTTTGTGCTCAGAAGTTCCTAAGACAGAATGAAAGAGCTAGAATGCGATTTTGCATGACTTAATTTCTTTAGAATCATTATAAGAGATGCTCTGGGTGAAAAAGCAAGCGTTATATGACTCACAAAGCATTCTGTAGTTGAAATTCCATAACTGATAGGATTGCGGTAGCCATTTTAGTCTCTCTTGTCCAAAGAGAAGAGTTACTTAGGGCCCTGTACAACTCCCATGGGGATCTGAGCTGCTAGCACAGGCACACTGGCTTTGGTGGTGATGCCAGTAGGTGAGGCATTGCAGGATGCCTCAGAGCCCACGGAGGAGCCAGGGTTGGGGATTCTGGGTCTCACTGGGATCATTTGAGCAGGGAAGACTGATGGATTGCAGTGGTGCCTGGGCCTCCTTATGGAGCACAGAAGCAGTGCAGCTCTGGGCATGGCAGATCTAAGCCTGGACAGGTTGGAATAGGGAGTGGAGGCAGCAGCTTTTGTCACTTGACCCTATAGAACAGAGTACAGCAGTGACTTGCATCCATGAGGCAGAGCTCAGCACAGCCTCCACATCATCCCTTTGGAGGGGATACAGAAGTTGGGGCTCGAGGCTCTGACAGTTGTGTTCAGTGTCAGTGAAGACTGCAGGGGCCATCAGTACAAAGGCTCAAAGAAGTCCATAGGAGTAACGAGGATATTTGCATTCTACAGACTTCTTTTTCCCTGTTTGGCAAAATTCCTCTGAGAGGATACCCCTGGCACTGAGATGCTCTGTTGATGGACGGGTTGAGCAGGCTCATTTCCTCAGTCATGTGGTACACTCTGAGACTCCATGGACTGTAGCCCACCAGGCTCTTCTGTTCACAGGATTTTTCTGGGCAAGAGTAGAGGGAAGGGTTGCCATTTCCTCCTCCAAGGGACCTTCTGGAGAATGCTCTGAGGCAGGTAAAAAAATTTTCTGTGTGGCCATATTTTCTTTGTGCGCATCAGGGTTTCTGTTCCTTCTTCATTGTTTTTGAAGTTTTTCCAGAGGTATTTTCATTGGTTTGTATTTGTTTTTTATTTGACAGTGCTGGGTCTTAGTTGTAACATGCAAACTCTTACTTGTAGTATATGAGATCTAGTTTCCTGACCAGGAATTGAACTTGGGCCCCTGCATTTAGAGCATGGAGTCTTAGCCACTGAACTACCAGGGGAGTCCCATTTGTCTGTGGGTTTTAGTGGTTGTTTTTGTTTTTTTAGGGTGGGGGGTAGGGGTGACAGAAGCTTTGGAAACTCCTAGTCCACCATTTTGCTTTTCTTGCCTCCAATTCTATTATATAATGTCTTAATGATTAAGATTAATCCTCTTTACCAGATGCCCTTCCTTCCAGGTCTAATGGGCAGCATCACCCCCATGGCCCCAGCAGTGGCCCCCATACTCATCTATTTGGGCTTGCCCCACCTACATCATTGTGCAGGGTGATCCCACCTGCTGAATCTGAGGAGGAAACAGCCTTGCCTCCTGAGCTTGTGTTCAAAGTGGCAGTCCTCTTGATCTCTGAATTGTCTTTGGAGTCATTCTTCCTTTTTCTTGAAACATAACACATGTTCTCAGCCAAATAGTTCTGTTGTCTTATCCTGTAGATTCTCAGAAATCAGACATCCTTCCACCATTCTGTTCTATTTTAATCATACATTTTAGTCCCAGCTGGCAGTGTTCCTGTCAGTATAATCGTATCATTACCAAAAGAGCATGTGGGGTTCAGCTGTTTGCGCTCAAAAGCCAATAAACAGGCCAGGTTGGTGGGAAGGAAAGTTTCCTTTATTTCAGGTGCTGGCAGCTGGGATGTGGTGGGGGCAAAGGGTGGACATATGTCCCCACTGCCACTGGCAACAAATGGGGCAAGAGCTTTCATAGACAGAAGTGGTGGTGGAGGGTAGGGGGAGAGGCAGCCACCTGCAGAAACAGCACATTAGCTCTGCTAGTCATCTTCAGATTGGTCATCAGTGGTGTGACCAGCATGATTTTGATTGTTTTAGGTATGGTTAATCTCCAGTTCCAGATTCCTTTTGCTTCCATTTTTTTGAGGCCAGCTCTCAGAGTTGTGATAGCTCATGTACCTTGCTCCTTGGAAGAAAAGCAATGACAAACCTAGACAGCATATTAAAGAGCAGAGACATTACTTTGCTGATCTAGTCAAGGCTATGGTTTTTCCAATAGTCATGTATGGATGTGGAAGTTGGACCATAAAGAATGCTGAGGGCTGCAAAACTGATGCTGTTGAATTGTGGTTTGGAGAAGACTCTTGAAAGTCCTTTTGACTGCAAGGAGACCAAACCAGTCAATCCTAAAGAAAATCAGTTTTGAATATCCATTGGAAGGACTGATGCTGAAGCTGAAGCTCCAGTACCTTGGCTCCTGATGTGAACAGCTGACTCATTAGAACAGACCCTGATGCTGGTAAAGATTGAAGGCAAGAGGAGAAGGGGATGACAGAGGATGAGATGGTTAGATGGCATCCCTGACTCAATGGACGTGAGTTTGAGCAAGTTCTGGGAGATGGTGAAGGACAGGGAAGCCTGTCATGCTACAGTCCATGGGGTTGCAAAGAGTCAGACATAACTGAGGTACTGAAGAACATGTCATGGGTACAGCGTGGTCATGATGTAGTTAACTTCTTCACTTGAGGTTTCAGTATCTACTAGACAGTTCACAGAATATGACTCAGAATATTATCTATAGACCTTGAGAAAGAACTAAAGGCCCTTGACCATGCTTGCTGCTGCTGCTGCTACTAAGTCACTTTAGTCATGTTCGACGCTGTGTGACCCCATAGATGGCAGCCCACCAGGCTTCCCCATCCCTGGGATTCTCCAGGCAAGAACACTGAAGTGGATTGCCATTTCCTTTTCCAATGCATGAAAGTGAAGAGTGAAAGTGAAGTCACTCAGTCATGTCTGACTCTTCACAATCCCATGGACTGCAGCCCACCAGGCTCCTCCATCCATGGGATTTTCCAGGCAAGAATACCGGAGTGGGACGCCATTGCCTTCTCTGTGACCATGCTTAATGACAACATTTTTATTATTTGGTCTTCTTTGACTGTTTATCTCTGGTTTATTAATTTCTCATTTTTCTGATCAAACTTATTCTTTGATTAATGTTTTTCACAGGCAAAAGTCAGGAAGAGAACATGTGGGGAAAGCAAGGACTGTACGGTCCTGATTCATTTCATATCTCTGTTCTGGCTGTAGGTAAGATGGGTGGTTGAATCTGTGGATAATCTCTTTATGGAGTGACTGTCCAGCCATACTTTTGATGACTTCTCCAGAACATATTTTATTACTTTTTGCAATACTGATAGGCTGAGGTTTTGCCAAATCTGAACATTCTGGGGGTTTTGGCTTAACAATTCCTTCAATTTGTGTTCCTCCATTCGCATTTTATCATCATCAATAAGGAGAAATCACCTTCAACACTTTTCTAAGAAATCTCAGCTAAATATCCAGCTTCAACACAAGCAAATTTTACTCTCCCAAGATCACTAGAACACACTTTGGCTGACTTCTTTGCCACTGCATATATTGAGGATCCTCATTCCTTCCAGTTTAGGATCATATGTTTCTCATTTCCATCTGAGACTTCACTATAAAGACCTTTAAAGTTCACATTTCTACCAACCTCTGTTCATGATGATATAGGCATTCTTTAAGATGATAGAACCCTTCTTATTGGCTTTCCACTTTTCTTCCTGAGATTTTACCAAAGTCACCTTTTAACAGAACCATACTTTATACTCTTATTTCAACCAGCAGTTCCTTCAAGACAATCTAGGCTTTATCTAGCTGGTGATTCAAAACTTTTCCAGCCTCTAATGCTTACCCAAATCCAATGCCACTTTCACATTTTTAGGTATTTAGTATAGCGACCTGCCACTTCTGAGTAAAAAATTTGTATTATCCTGCCTGAGTGTCTTCAAGTCAGGGAGTCCTCACTATAAACCAAGCCTGCTGTCACCTTGATCTTGGATTTCTAGACTTCAGAACTTGAAAAAAGAATTGTATCTTACTTGAGCCACCCAGTCTATGATATTTTATTATGGCAGTCCAAACAGAGTAATATACCAAGTACAATGTAAAGTTTTAGCAACAGTATAGACTCTGCCTTGCAACTAACAGAAGCCTTAAAGTTATTGCATTGTCTTTCACCACTTGATTCAAGAGCTTAAATGTGTTAATCCTTCAGCATGATAGAACTATCATTTATAATTTTGACTAAGGTTGATGATACATTTCTTAGTCTAAATTTTATGATTTAATTGTAGGAATTACTATTTGTGAACGGTGTACATAAAATCGAGTTAATGACATTTGTGAGTAAATCTAATTAGCTTCTGCTGATTTCATTGGTAAGTTCTGAGTACACACTCAATGGTCCATGGTTCATGAGAAATGGTCCATGGTTTCAGGTTCTTGTATACCCGAAACTCTCGAACAATCACCGTATAGTTACCAATAAGGTTTCTGAGTAGAAAATGAATGAAGACATGTATCTCCCTTATAAAATAGAATTTTAATAATTATATGGTGGTGGTGGTTTAGTTACTAAATTGTGTCCAACTCTTGCCATAGACTATAGCCCATCAGTCTCCTCTGTCCATGGAATTTCTCAGGCAGGAATACTGGAGTAGATTGCCATTTCTTTCTCTAATATATTATTTAGCATCACACCATTACACTGGTTCTGTCTTTGTTGGGGAAGGCAAATTACTTGAGTGGAATTAAATAACTCATATGCTGAAGGTCAGAGGCTCTCTGGACACAACACATTGACTACTGATGCCCCCAAGATCTGTATACTTAACCCAGCTGTATCCCGAGCTGCCATGGAGACTGCCATGTTTCATTTCACATAAACATTTTTCTATCCTGCAGTTAGAGTTCAGGTTTTACATGACTAAATATTAATAGTGTAGAGTTATTTCAGCTAACAAAAGAGTCCACTGCAAGCTAGTGTCAATCTGATTTTCATCCAAGTGGGTATAAAATTCATTGTCTGTCTTCACCTTCTGTGAGGTTCTAGTGATAGAGTTGGAAATAGCTTATAATCCTTTGAAAATATAAAGAAAAAAAGTGTAGCCATTTTAAGAAAAGTATCTTCAACAAGGTCATATTATAGGTGCTATGCTATCAGAAATTTCTAAAGGCAAACTGGACAAAGTAGAAAGAAATGTGCAAGAAAAAGTTAGAGTGAAAAAGAAGGGCTTATTAATCTGGGATGTTTGGCTAGTCTTTTGCATATTTTGTTTTGAAGATCTTTAATATAACTTGTCAGCTTTGTATCACTCTACACTTGAACAAGAAGAGAAGTATCTAGAAGATATCAAGCTACACACAGAGTCAGAAGGTTATCACAAATTCCACTTGGAATCTCTGTTTCAGACTACCATAGCTATTGCCAAGGGATGGTTTGTTTCTTTATTTGGAAGATGTTAATCCAAAGATCGATTCTTTAGCGTTAGACTCCTGTGTCAATTGTTAAAAGCACTTTTTAAAGTTCTTTCTATCAGGGATCAAGGACTATACTTCTTTCATGTCTTTTCCAGAAAACCAAGTCTCCGGGTTATAGGTTTTACAAAGTTTACTTGTAAGCAGGGTTTCCGAAAGCGCAATATGGCGGGAGAATGAGAAACAAGACACAAGACTTCAGGGGAAAGAAAGGATCAGGGAACCAACAATGCTCCAAGGTGAAGGTGGCGAAACTTAATCCAAGCCAGCTTTATTATACTTTCAGCCATGAAGGAAAGAATATGCAGGGAATTAAGCTATAACTCATGTGGCCTTCAGGGCTAAAGAACAAAGTGATCATTAACCACTGAGTAACTAAGAAACAGTTCAATTCAGTAAACAGTTCAGTTCAGTTCAGTCACTCAGTCATGTCCGACTCTTTGCGATCCCATGAATTGCAGCATGCCAGGCCTCCCTGTCCATCACCAACTCCCGGAGTTCACTCAAACTCATGTCCATAGAATCAGTGATGCCATCCAACCATCTGATCCTCTGTTGTTTGCTTCTCCTCCTGCTCCCCAATCCCTACCAGCATCAGAGTCTTTTCCAATGAGTCAACTCTTTGCATCACGTGGCCAAAGTACTGGAGTTTCAGCTTTAGCATCACTCCTTCCAAAGAACACCCAGAATTGATCTCCTTTTGAATGGACTGGTTGGATCTCCTTGCAGTCCAAGGGACTCTCAAGAGTCTTCTCCAACACCACAGTTCAAAAGCATCAGTTCTTCGGTGCTCAGCCTTCTTCACAGTCCAACTCTCACATCCATACATGACTACTGGAAAAACCATAAACTTGACTAGATGGACTTCTGTTGGCAAACTAATAATAAATCAGCAACTAAGACTAATATTCTCATCTATAGATTTTCTACCAGATATGTAAAACATATGACTCTGAGACACCAGTTGAAAAACATTCTGGGGTTGGTTTTCCAACCCCAGGATCATATCTAGTTTTCAAGACTATGAACTGTTCCATCTGCACTTGTTCCAAGAGTCTCATGCCTTATAGCATCCAATTTATCAATAATTATAAATTTCTCTTGCGGCCCTTGCCGAGGCCTACTTTTCTTTTATTCTTCCTTTCTCCTACATTACTTATGAGGGTGTTGAAATAAAGATGATCATATCTTTTGATGATAAGAATGGGGATACTCTTGCGCATCCCTTGAACCGCAAGGAGATCCAACCAGGCCATCCTAAAAGAAATCAGTCTTGAATATTCTTTGGAAGGCCTGATGCTGAAGCTGAAACTCCAATACTTTAGCCACCTGATGCAAAGAACTACTCATTAGAAAAGACCCTGATACTGGGAAAGATTGAAGGCTGGAAGAGAAGGAGATGACAGAGGATGAGATGGTTGGATGGCATCACCAACTCAATGGATATGAAGCCTGGCATGCTGCAGTCCATGGGGTCTCGAAGAGTTGGATATAACTGAGCAACTGAACTGATAGTTTTCCTAGAATTAAATTGTTCATGGATGAATCACTGGCTGAAGACTATCTTAGCAATTTTGTCAAAATTACCTCATTAGTGTGGGTTAAAAATGGTGACCAATTTATCTTTGTTGAGTGGGTCATTTAATATAAGAACTTAGCAAAGTCCCACTTGAAATACTTTAGCATTATCAAGTAGCTATCAATGGACTGCTAGAGATTATCTTTTTCTAACTTATATCTAGATTTTTTTTCATAATTTTGTTTGCTTCTCTATTTAGGCAAAATTTAGATTTTATAAAGAACTCTGGGAACACCCCAAAAGTCAGTGTTTGGAGAGTATCATGGGGTAAACTTCCTTGACCATCAGCTGATCACAATAAATGAATGGGGAGATTCTCTTAGTCTCTGTCAAGCTTTCTTTGAATAAACTTTCTTAAAAAATGATATTCCCCTTGCCAGCATTAGGGTATCCAGATATATCTTAATCATATGTCCATTTTGAGTGTTATTTCTAATTAAATATTCATTTTTTCAATCATTTAGGAATTGCACACTCATTTTTATTTTGTATAATACATTGCTACACATTTTCTTTGATCACCATTACCTAACATATACAGTAATGTACATAGTAAATTTTTTCTTTCCCTTTATTCTCAAATTTCATTCCTGTTTAGTTTCATGTCTTTGTACTACTGTGTAACTAAATCTTCTTCTCATCTTTTAAGTATTTTGATTACTGATAGATTTGAACTTCTTGCTATTTTTTTCTGCACTTTCTTATTACTTTCCTCCTCTCACTTTTCTCTCATTAGTTACACTGAATATATAGTTTTTTTATCTTTGTACAGAAATCTTGCTCCTATGTAAGTTTTTATGTTACCGTTAAATTCTGAATATATCCATTAAAATTTTACCATATTTATATTATACTGTTGATAAACTTTCTTTTGTTTCATTCCAAATTTGAATGCTGCTTTGGCAGAGAATAGGATTCTCACTTCATAAATTTTTTTTTCTTATATAATTTCTTTATATCACCCCATTTTTTCTAATATCTAGTGGATCCAATGAAAAGTTTATTATCAATATGATGTTTATTCCATGGTAGATTACTTCTTCTTTCTTTACCTCTATGGAAGATTCTACTATTTTCTCTTTTATATTTCAACTCTCTGCTGTTGCTGCTAAGTCACTTCAGTCATGTCCGACTCTGTGCGACCCCATAGACGGCAACTCACCAGGCTCTCCCATCCCTGGGATTCTCCAGGCAAGAATGCTGGAGTGGGTTGCCATTTCCTTCTCCAATGCATGAAAGTAAAAAGTGAAAGTGAAGTCACTCAGTCATGTCCGACTCTTAGCAACCCCATGGACTGCAGCCCACCAGGCTCCCCCGTCCCTGGGATTCTCCAGGCAAGAACACTGCAGTGGGTTGCCATCATCTCTCTAGAAGTGGCTAAAAATAAGAATTTCTACATTAAACTCACTTGTTACTGTGTAAGTACTTTAAATCTAAAGATTCAAATTTTTCTACAGTTTTGGAAGTTAAAAAATTTTTCTTTCATTATTTCCTTCCCTCTATTTCTTTTTTTTTTTTCCCCCTAAATTCCTATCAGATAGATGGTGAAAAGTCTAAAACTATCCTCTGTACCTTGTAAACTTTTTTCATTTAGTTCTATTTGGCCATTTGCATTGTATTATAATTGTCCAATGTGATGCTCTATCTTGTTAATTCTCCTTTCAATTATGCCCATTCTATTATTCAGAGAAACTTCTGAGGTTTTGATTCTCAAGAGCATTAGTTGATTATTTTTTGTTGTGCAGTCTTCTTTCACATGTATGAATATATTCATTAAGATTCTTAAGTTTCTGTTTCACATAGTAAATTTACTTCCTAGGATGTTAGTTTTTTCATTTGCTGTATTTTTTTTTATCTTTTTTTCTTAAAATTTTGACCTAGTGAACCCAAATTTATCCATAGATGGGTTTTATGTATGCCATAGCCAATACCCAGTGACTGAGTGGAAGACCAAATGGGAAGCAGGTACATTTGGGGCTAACTGCTCCTTTTTTCTTCTAGGTTTTGCTGGTCATTTGGGACTTTGTTCTGTTGACCCTATAGATATTCCAAAAACCATGGTGCTAACTAAGCACAGTTTCATGATTTTTGAATTCAGAATCTTTCTTTCTCAGACTAGATATGGTCTCCACGCTTTCTATCTTAGAGCTCTCACACTCTCCCAACTCAGAATCTTCTTCTTCCTCTAGTTTTGAGGCCTCTTAGGCATCTGAGATCTCCTCCAATGGATCAGTATTCTTGACTTCTCAAGTAAAAGAAACAAACAATCTTATAAGTCATAGTTGCTGGTTCCTTAACTCCATCTTTTGTGTCCACCTCATTACGTCCCTGAAAGTTGGATGCTCTTTGCAACCTAAAATTGACTTCTGATCTTCCACCCATGAAGCCTGGTACTTAACTCAAAAATACTCTTAACTCTGAGAGTTTTTTCCCCCTTTCTTAGGGGCTTGTTTGTCATCTTCCCACTATGAGAAATATGCTTTTTGAACCTCTAAGATCTTCACTTGTCATTCACAAACTTTTATTCCTTCAGCCACAAACAGCACCAAAACCCTTAATCACTTTCAATCAATTAGAGTTTGACCTACAAAAAGAGAATCGATCAAAGAAAAGGATTTAAACCTGGAGGAATAATTCCACTTAAGAGTAAAAGGAGTACATCAAGGCTATGTATTCTTACCCTGCTTATTTAACCTGTATGCAGAGTACATCATGAGAAACGCTGGACTGGAAGAAACACAAGCTGGAATCAAGATTGCCGGGAGAAATATCAATAACCTCAGATATGCAGATGATACCACCCTTATGGCAGAAACCGAAGAGGAGCTAAAAAGCCCCTTGATGAAAGTGAAAGAGGAGAGTGAAAAAGTTGGCTTAGAGCTCAACATTCAGAAAAAGAAGATCATGGCATCCGGTTTCATCACTTCATGGGAAATAGATGGGGAAACAGTGGAAACAGTGTCAGACTTCATATTTTTGGGCTACAAAATCACTGCAGATGGTGACTGCAGCCATGAAATTAGAAGATGCTTAGTCCTTGGAAGAAAAGTTATGACCAACCTAGACAGTATATTCAAGAGCAGAGACATTACTTTGCCGACTAACGTCCGTCTAGTCAAGGCTATGGTTTTTCCTGTGGTCATGCATGGATGTGAGAGTTGGACTGTGAAAAAGGCTGAGGGCCGAAGAATTGGTGCTTTTGAACTGTGGTGTTGGAGAAGACTCTTGAGAGTCCCTTGGACTGCAAGGAGATGCAACCAGTCCATTCTGAAGGAGATCAACCTTGGGATTTCTTTGGAAGGAATGATGCTAAAGCTGANGTGGTCATGCATGGATGTGAGAGTTGGACTGTGAAAAAGGCTGAGGGCCGAAGAATTGGTGCTTTTGAACTGTGGTGTTGGAGAAGACTCTTGAGAGTCCCTTGGACTGCAAGGAGATGCAACCAGTCCATTCTGAAGGAGATCAACCTTGGGATTTCTTTGGAAGGAATGATGCTAAAGCTGAAACTCCAGTATTTTGGCCACCTCATGCGAAGAGTTGACTCATTGGAAAAGACTCTGATGCTGGGAGGGACTGCGGGCAGGAGGAGAAGGGGACAACCGAGGATGAGATGGCTGGATGGCATCACGGACTTGATGGATGCGAGTCTAAGTGGACTCCGAGAGATGGTGATGAACACAGAGGCCTGGCATGCTGCAATTCATGGGGTCACAGAGAGTCGGGCACGACTGAGCGACTGAACTGAACTGAAGATAAAGTTGACAGGCTTTGGACCTTCTGAAGCATCCCAAAGTCATGAGGAAAGGCTTAGCTATTTTCTGTTGATATACAAATATTCTTGTCTTTGGCCAAGTGACCATCTCTAATGAGGGCAATCAGTTCTGCCCTCTTGCCTCCTTTAGTGAAAGTATCTTAAGAGTGAATTGAGACACATTATAGCAGAACCAGCCAATTTCCTAAATTTCCATATGCCATATATACCTCATAATGTTATCTGTAAGTATAGAAAATTTGTTGCTAAAATATCCAATGAATACATTCTTTTTTTTTCATTGCTCATTCATTTATTCATTCAACAGATATTTGTGGAACGTCATTATGTGACAAGCACTGTGCCAATCATATTTATTTACTTTTCCTATTAGTGTATTGCTACAGTATCCCTAACTGCTTTTCCTGCTTCCACACCACACCTGCACCCATTCCAGTGTGTTATCTACACAATGGCCAGAGTGATGCTTTAAAACCCCATTTAAGATCTTGACACACTCAAAACTTTCTAATATATTTTCAAAAATTCAGAGTAAAAATCCAAATCCTATAGCCCGTAATCCACATGAAAGCCTGAGACGGACGCATTATTTTTTTTAACTTACAAGTCAAATCGTTCTTTATTGGAAATTAATGTGTATAATCGTTGGCAAAGATTTTTCTATGTCATGTTTGATTTTGCTTATTTCTTTCTTTAGTCTCCTGTTCACTGTACCTCAGGAAAAGCTACATTAGTTTCTATGTCTTTTATTTCTTTTTTAACCTATTTCTGGCTTTTGAATCAGAAGAATCTACTTGTTTTTTTCGTCGCTAGATAGTGTCTGACTCTTGCAACCTCATGGACGGTAGCTTGCCAAGCTTCTCTGTGCATGGGATTCTCCAGGCAAGAATACTGGAATGGCTTGCTGTTTCTTTCTCCAGGGGATCTTCCTGACTCAGAGATTGAACTCAGGTCTTCTGCATTGCAAGCAGATTCTTTACCAACTGAGCTACAAGGGAAGCCTACTAAGTAGATAAGGCTCTATTTTTACAATATTAACTGATATTGGTCAGCCACAATAGAATTTTAGATCCTCAATCGGTCCAGATCCTTCAATAAATGTATGCCTCTCCTATAGGGGTTCAAAGAAATTTTAATAATGATCTGTAACACAGACTAAGTCCACGACTTAAAATCTGATTTTCATGGCAGATATCTTTCTTTTTTTTTTTTTTTGGCAGTCCAATTTTAAAAGAAATTTTTATTTGGGGGTACAATCAAAGGAGGATAGTTCAGGAGTAGAAAATAAATCTGGCAAGAAAAAAAAAGGATGTAGAAATTGGTGATTGGATATTGTGATATAAAGATAATATTAAGAGAATCTAGACTTTGGCAAATTAATAAATGAAACAGTCTTTAAATTTTCATATATTTTTAAAATAACTATGGCCAAAGTCATTTAACACAGCTATTTTGGAGTCAGAATTCTATTTAGAATATTCTTATACTCATTTTAAAAATATGCATCATTGAATTAGAAGGTGGTTTTTTTCTTTGTTACTTCTAAGATAAGCGTTTGTGATTGCATTCGTATCATTTTCAGTGACCACTATAACTTTGAAGTATTCTAGATGTAATTGCTACAATTTTCTGTTACATTAAGTGTAAATATATATATATATATATATATGAACCAGATGTCTAGCCTGGCAGAGATAAGACTTGGAACAGAAAGAAGCCCTTAAAGTTTACACTCTCTGTTAAAATGGCTGCTTCTGCACTTCATTATCTCTTAGCCCCATCTAGAGGCTTTGCCATCTGTGATTTGACTCCCAACTCTCTGTGATCCTCAGAAGACAAATTTAGAGGACAGCGTAGTTGTGGGATTTTGATTCCACAATCAACTCACAGAGACAGAAAGCCAGGATAAAATCAATGGATTTCATATTAAGACTTTGATGGTGACTTAAGAGCAAAACATCCACCAGAGTATGTTGGCCTTAACCACAGATTTCTTATGACCCTCTCTTTCTTTCTCTGTTGATGAGTCTATAGTAGTTTTCTTTCTTAGACAAACAATTGTTGTTGTTCAGTTGCTCAGTCATGTCTGGCTCTTTGTGACTCCATGGACTACAGCACGCCAAGCTTCTTTGTCCTTCACTACCTCCTTGAGTTTTCTCAGACTTATGTCCATTGAGTCAGTGATGTCATCCAATCATCTCATCCTCCGTTGCTCCCTTTCCTTCATGCCCTCAAACTTTTGCAGCATCAAGGTCTTTTCCAATGAGTCAGGTTTTTGCATCAGGGGACAAAATTTTGACAAAACAGACTGAGATATATGAGGTTAGATGAAGCACATACTTTCATTATGAATGTTTTCAGCAAACAATTCTGATAAAAATAAAAAAATACTCTGACAAGTGAATTTCAGTTTTCTGGGGACAGAATAAAAAATCATGGTTTAAGAAGTTTAATCAAACTGGGGCTAACATTCAGCTTAGGTCAGGATTGTCAAGCAGAAGAGACAAAACACCCTCAAGATACTTTTCTAGAAGTCATCTGGTTAAAAGGCCCTAGCCCATGTCATTAAGATGTATTGCTTTGTGTGTGGATATATATATGGAGTATTACTGAGCCATAGAAGGAATGATATTACCATTTGCAGCAACATGGATGGACCTAGAGAATGTCATACTGAGTGAAGTAAGTCAGATAGAATAAGACAAATATCATGTAATCACTTATATGTGGACTCTGATATAAATGATAAAATAATATCATAATACAAACTGATACAAATGAATTTATAAAACAGAAAGAGACTTATAGAAAATAAAGGTATCATTATCAAAGGGTAAAGGGTGGGGGAAGGATAAATTAAGATTTTGGAATTAAAATAAACACACACTATTGTATATAAAACAGATAGCAAGCAGGATCCACTATATTGCACAGGGAACAATACTCAATTTCTTGTAATAACCTATAATAGAAAAGAATGTGCAAAAGAATTTATATATGTATGTGTGTGTGTGTGTGTATACACACACAAAAGCAAAACAAAACTGAATCATTTTGCTATATACCAGAAACTAAAATAGCTATAAATCAACTTCAAAAGGGAAAAACTATATTGCCAACTTTCACTATCTCCTCCAAACTGTAAAAGTATTCAATCTTGTTACGGTAGCATAGAGGCTTATTGATTTCTGATAGCATAAATAACACCACAGCAGAAATTCTAAAACATCATTTTAGAAGTGAGTGTACAGTTTTTTTGTATGTATAGGTTAAATTTAGAATTTATTCAAGTACCATATGGAGAAGGAAATGGCAACCCACTCTAGTATTCTTGCCTGGAGAATCCCAGGGACAGAGGAGCCTGGTGGGCTGTCATCTATGGGGTCACACAGAGTCAGACACAACTGAAGCGACTTAGCAGCAGCAGCAGCAAGTACCATATCATAAGGAGAGTCTTTAGGGACTGGNACCCCATGGACAGTAGCCAACCAAGCTCCTCCGTCCATGGGATTTTCCAGGCAAGAATACTGGAGTGGGTTGCCATTTCCTTCATAGCTCCAGACAAAATTAGAATTTTAAAAGATATATGCACCCCTATGTTCATAGCAGCACTATTTGAAACAACCATGGTATGGAAACAACCTAAATGACCATCAATAGCTGAAAGCATGGTACATATATACAGTAGAATATTACTTAGTTGTAAAAAGTAATGAAATAATGCCATGTGCATAAATATGGGTGGACCTGGAGATTATCATATTAAGTGAAATAAACCAAAGAGAGAAAGACAAATGCTACATAATATCACTTACATATGGAAACTAAAATACGACACAAATGAACTTATCTGTGAAACAGAAACAGACTTATAGACACAGAGAACAGACCTGTGGTTGCCAAGGAGTAGGAAGGGAAGAGGAGGGGAGGATTGGGAGTTTGGGATTAGCAGATGCAAACTACTATACACGGGATGGATAAACAACAATATCCCATTGTATAACAAAGGAAGCTATATTCAGTTCCACAACAGAAAAGAATATGAAAAACAATGTATGTGTATAACTGAATCATTTCGCTTGTCATCAGAAATTAATGCAACATTGTAAGTGAACTATACTTTAATAAAATTTAAACAACTCCTTGGAAGAAAAGTTATGACCAAACTAGATAGCATATTCAAAAGCAGAGACATTACTTTGCCGAC